>JAJTJO010000036.1:1299596-1852904 GCA_024550625.1 Dendroctonus valens
ACGACGCTTATGTAACTTGAGGCCCAATGAAGATTGGCGTGATTCTTGCTTTGTTGATTGAACTTTTTCGGTCTAAATCCTTAATTAGCTTTTTTGTTTGTTAATTAGTTATTGGCACTTGATAGAATGGATGAATTTCTCCTTATTAAATGTGGGTTAACGATCTTTCACTAATTCTGGTTCAATCTATCTTTTATAAAATCAAATCATAATAACATAGCCGACAATGCAAGCTATAAGAAGGTCCTTTCTCTGAAATAATGTAAACTAATTTTCGATCATGTTTAGATCGGATTCTGCAGAGTTTATGTTGTTAATTCGCGTAATTCACATATATCTTAGACAGACTTCGACTACTAAGATCATTAAATGAGAAAGAAATTTGGAAACGAAGACCAAATAGAAACATAATTTTTTTAAAGCAAAATAGCATTAAACAATCACTATTTTATTCCTGACTTGGCAGGTTCTCTGGTGAATGAGCTTATAAAATCGATGCAAAATGTTGGTAACAAGTTCCGGCCATCAAGAGAAAGTGGAACAGACATGGATTTAAACAATCCTCTGATTAATAACACTTTGCCAAAAAAACGGTCAATTCTTGTTTGGTTAGAAGAGAGTGAAACTAAGTCAATACGAATGGAAAGAAAGCCCAGAACAAGCCCGAAACAAGTGTTTTACTAGAGTACATTTTGGTAAAAGCTTCAAGTTACGTAACACAAAGTATTTTCTAAAACTCCGATATTTATTTGGTTTTTTAAAGCTTTGTCTAGAAAAGGGGTTTTTTCGAAAAACTACGGCAAATTTTGTCGCGGGTTTTAACAATTCTAGAAAGTCTGCATTAATTGCTTACTTTCTAAAAGGTTTATTTTGAAATTATTATCTTTAAGAAAATGGTTTTTTTTAATGCGAATTATAATTAAGCGAAAAGCTGTAAATTGTATTAACTTTTTTCTAATCAAACATTGTTAAAACTGTCCTTTAAACAACATTATTAAAAGAATACCATCCAACGTTCACAATACCATTTGAGCCTGATATTGATATAATTCAATATAAAACATACTTACTTACTCTAAAATGTTCCTCCCTCTTGTATCTTAATGAAAACACCTACATACTGTATAGCATACTATAGCATATACAATATAGCAAAAAAAGCTCGTCAAGCTACCAATTTTAAATTTTTTTAAAGTTCCGTTTAACGCTGGTTATTACTTTAATAAAATGCCTAAAATGGCTTTGTCATTTTGTGTCGCATGTAGGACTAAAACCGTTAATTAATGGAGCTTATCTAACGATCAGATGACAGTAAACAACTAAACCATAAATTTAGCATCCAACTAGGGATATGTATGCTCTTGAGATTTTTCAGCTGCTTGCCTCCATCGGTCTGTTTCACATTGCTAATCTCACTTGGCTCGAATTTTCTAAATTCCTCTATACCGTATTTAAACTATCATTTAAAAAATATATAGCTCGTAAGTCGTTTGTGGATATCAAATAGGCCTATAGTAAATTAATAATTTTAAGATGCAATAAATCAATAGAGTTTTATCGGAACAGAATTTATAGTTATATTTATATTATGTAAAAAAAAATAACCGTTTAAGACAGTTATGTATTATAATGAAACGAAAACTCATTAAATAAAGCTGAATAAAATATTCACACCATATGCTTGAAATAGGACAAACAGCAGTAATAACGGTCGAACGTAGATGGACGCAAACCTGATTTACTTTCCCAGAAAACTACATGTTTGGGTTTTTTCGAAGAGAAATTTTCCTTTTCTGCCTCCGCTGGTATCAATGGATTGAAGAAAAAGTGATATTTCAAGTTAAAGGCCATCATTTAAAATATGAAACATTGTTTAAGCAGGCACTTATTTGGTTAATCTAAAAAAAGTATGTCTTAGCTTTCAATTCCTTCTTCCAAAGTCTATTAGAACTCCTTAACCCATTTTATGTTAAGTTGAGCTTTGGCTTTTATTTTAAATTGTATTATCGAGTACGTATAACCGACATAAGTGCGTTAAAAAGCGAATATTCAGTGTTATAAAATGTGAAAAGTTACGATTTCTGCTAAAAATTGTGTATCAGTAATCTCTTTCTGTTGTTCTATTGTTTTTTCTTGTTGTTCTTTTTTGACTTAACATTAACATTTTTGCGCAAAAAGTTCCTGCAATTATACTTAATAATTTAATAAGAAATGCAGAAAACCTTATAGTTTAATATCGTATTTTCGAACCGTATAAAAAATATGTGATGAACTTCAACATTGAAAAATGATTGTGATTAAACCAATTTTTGGAAATTGGAAGCGAAAATATATTAAATAAATGCACGAAAGTCAAATTTAGGCAAATGAAGCAAAGGAATTCTGGGCTTTGTTTCTTCTTAAGAGACGCAATTGGAAAATGAACAACAAATTGGAAAATGAGCTAAAAATAAGGAACTACAACAAAATATTTTTAAATTGGATGTTAGTGAAAAAGCAACACAACTAGACTTTCTTGTCGGACTAACATCTCAAAAGTGAAAGACTCTTCAATCCGAAAGCAGCAATTAAAGAAAATGAGTAAAATCGAAAGATTTAAAATCCGAATATTGAGCAAATTACGGCGAAATAAAGGCTTTTACGACGCATGACATCGAATTTAATATTACTGGTGAAAAATCTTAGAACGAACATGCGAAGTAATAGGAAAAAAACATAAAGCTTGCAAAACATTTTAAAGTGTTACTTATAGTTAGCATCAGATGAGTTTCTGGATTTTTTAGTAATTTTGTTTCTTTTTTAAAAGTAGGTAGATAATATGTAATATCTTTTTGATAGATTTTGAAAAATTCCCAAAATTTGGCGCTGATTTCATCAGATAAAAATGTGTCCATTTCTATTGCTATATTTTACACTATAAAAATGAAAGTTTTGACATCCAAGTGCAATTTGGCTTTGTGATGATTTTTAGGATGTTCTTTACGGTTTTGAATTAGAGAGGTGAGTGCGACTGTTCTAAACCTCGTTTCTTAAACGGGTTTGAACGAGTATAAAACACAATATGGAATCGTCCATAATTGTTGTTGTTACGTAAAAACTTGAATTTTAAAACCAGCATTTGCCATTTTTGAACCAATAGCACAATAGACGAAATTCAAATTAGGAAACTGATCTTAATTTTGCCACTTTCACTTCCTCCTTCGTATACATTTATTACAGTATTTGAGCTTCAGCTTTATGCAAAGTGTTCCTAAAGTGAAGGGACGAGTGAAAGACAGTTAACAAAAACAGAAAATATTGCAATAAATAAACTGTTAAAATATGTACCTCATTCCCAGATAGATCGACTAATTCGCTCCCTAATCCAAAGATAAGTCCACTGCTGAAAGTTCTTCTGCTTGTGGTAATATTGCTGTAACTAAACCAAAACAGGCACTTCTTGCGCCCAGGCGCCCTCATCCATTTAAATCCGAATTTTCTGCTAAATTGCCGCAATTTGGATGTCAGCAATTCCTTTGTTGTCACATATCACTTCACAAAAAAAAATTGCCAAAAACCACTGACTAATCACGGTCACGGCCATCCTCAACTGCCTTTAA
Source organism: Dendroctonus valens (assembly GCA_024550625.1). Classification (NCBI taxonomy): domain Eukaryota; kingdom Metazoa; phylum Arthropoda; class Insecta; order Coleoptera; family Curculionidae; genus Dendroctonus; species Dendroctonus valens. Next base: position 1,303,196 of record JAJTJO010000036.1, read on the forward strand.
TTATCCGAGACGCAGACGAAGAGCGATGAAAGTCGCGTGTGTTTTGTTAAAAGTTTATGGTATGATTAAAAACAAGAAAAGAGATCTGCCAAGCCGGTATTTGGGCGTCGATTCTTCAACCGGCTGTTGAATGTTAAAGTGTGCCTGAGAATGGCCAAGGAATGGAAAGTGACCCATAGAAGTGGTCACAGTCTGATGAAATCGCTTGTGTTGGAAGCGAAGATTTACCATTCGTGGTTTGGAGCGAATCGTGCTCATTTCTCTCTCAGAGCTGCCCAAGATAAGTGGAGAGCGCTTATAGTCCAGCCACCAGACGTTAAGGCACTAAAGAAGAAATGTGGGGTTTTCCGGGTTTTTCAAAAGGTTCCTGATTTCTTCCATTTCCATCAGCAAAGTAAAAAGACCCGCAAAATGTTTGCAGATTGTAATACTTGCCCAAAAAATCCAAAAGAAAATTATTGAGTTCACTGAATTGTCCTCAATCCGGTTGCATGTCTGGACTATATAATATCAGAGAGTGGGTTTTTTGATCAACACAGAAACGTTAATTGCCAGCGGCAAGGATACATGTATTCATTTAATATAAGATGAAGAAAGTTTTCGGTAACCGGATATAAAATTGGCAAATTTAAATCAGTTTTCCTGAGTTTTCAACGCCAGTTTAGTCATTGTTTGATTGTTGGAAAGTAAAACTTTGCGCAATCCGTTTAGGAAGATTAACGTCCAGAGCAAACAAATCCCCATAATTTCGTTATGGAATTGTTATAGAATGTCCATATCGCGGCTGTACAAACTGACCCACACCCATCGATGACCGACTTTTTAAAAATCGTCACTGATAGGACGATATTTACATTATTATTAGCAATCGGGCTGCGTTACTGTGCTTCATAAGTCTTCCAGCACTTTCACGTTTTTAATTTATACACTGAACGTTTACGTGTGAAATTAAACGGATTTGTGTCCGAACGGGCAACTTACCAGTCGAGATGCGTGTTTAATTGCATTTTATAGCGCAAGTATTTGAGAGAAACTACGGTATTTAGTACAATACGCTCGTTTTCATAGTTTAACGTATTTATTTAAAACTCGCCAATTGGTAACATGAAAGACATTTTGAAAACATACGTAATTTGTCTTGCTTATTAGTAAGTATCAATTCTACGTTGCAAACAAATCGGGAACTAAAGACTCGTGAATGAGATACTGCAATATTTACAATAAGGATCTTAACTGTATTATTTCGTTACTGCCAATGGACGCTTGGGAGAAGAAAATGCCAAGAGATTCTGATTAATTCACATCATCAATTAGATAGCATTGGGATCGAATATTTTAAATGTTTAAAACAATAGCAGTGAAATGAAACCAAAAGCCGATGGAAAAGTTGCAAAAACTGCACTTGTGAAAGGCGTTGGGAACTTGAAACGTAATGGTTTTTGATCAAAAATGTGAAAACTTTTCTGCAATTACTTTGAATTAAATGAATCTTCAATGGTGCTAGCGTAATATTTTGTACAAATTTCTGCCTCCATGGGTTAAAACCATCAAGAACGCCACCAAAAAAACCTGCTTCTTTAGGCCGTTTTGTATGCTATTTTCCATTACTAACAAGTGCAGTTTAAACAAAACATTTGGCATTTTCTCACTCAGTCAAAGGCATATAAAGTACTATTCTAGAAATATACATTGTGCGAAAGAACGGCCAACTGTTGAGGCCAATGTTAATGCTATGACTCGGCGGTCAGATGGTCCAGATTTGAACCTTTTCGGCGATGATGCACCAGCTGGCATGTTGGTAAGTCGAAGAAACCACATGCAGATCGTCTACGTATTTCTCAATCAGCTTCTCGAGCTCACCTTGCCGGAACACGTGGTAATATCTTTGAAGCAAAAAAATCATCAGTGACAATCACACGAATGCTTACCAAAGGTGAGTTTACCTATGATAAGTAATTTCTCCTCCAATCTCATCGGCAGGCCAAGAATCGGCTGAGATATCACTCAATCCAGAAGCATCTCTTCGTCTCAAATGCCCAGGCGACAAAGTGTCCATATGGTCGAATTTTCCTTTGCCTTTGGATTCTGTTGAGGTCAATGAGGCGGTGCTTCCTCCATTGCTGCAACCATCTCTAGACTCTCCCGTGAGATCTGTTACTGATGAGGCAACGGACTGGCCTCCGAAGTTGATTGAGGTTGCTCCGCTTGATAGGAGGGAGTTACTACTGCTACCTGGAAAATTATAGGAAATGCAGGTTTTAGTGGGACAGATCCGAAGTGAACTTGGTTTTAAAGGGAAAGAGCTAGATAATTATTTAGTATAGGTTCAGTTGGTTATGAGTACAGTTCAAAAATACATGGAAATTTTTACAAAGAGAACGACGACTGTTTAAGAGCGAATGCGAATTACGAAAGAACGATTTGAAAATTGGTTTAAAGTTTTGTGAAAAACTGTGAGTTTTAAAGAGTTTTAAAGAAATGTAAAATTGTATTTAGCGAGCTAGCAAAATTGGAGCTAATAATTATAAAATTCAAACAACAGATCTGAGAGAATCTAAATGCAAAAAGTGCAGACGGACGCTTAGTATGAGTACAGTTGAAAAGACATGGAAAAAGTTATTCAAAAAACCACAATTTTGGAACGAACAATGTTTAGTAAGAAGTAAATTCGAAAGATGAAAGAACACTATAAAATTTGTTTCAAAGTTTTGATGCAAAAACGCATTCTCCGAAAAAATCGCTGAATAACTAAAGAAGGAATCAGCAAATACCTTTGAGAAACGGAAATTCAAAATGTGCAAATTTATTTTTTTGCTAGATGGAAAATTTACCAGAAGGAAACAGACAAAATAACTATTGAAGCAATCAAAAAACCTATAATGAAACAAGCAAAAGATGACGACAATTGATGATAAAGAACGATGGATTTTTGAACGAAAAGGCCACACTCAGTCCCAGATGGTGATGGAAACTGTAAGAAGAGAAAGTGACAAATAAGGATTAGAAATTATAAATCACAAGAAGAGGCAAGCAAAAAGTGTTACTAAAATTTGAAAGAAAGCAAAATTAAACAACAACGGCTAGTTTTGAACTAAATAAGACGAAGCAAAGAAAATGTCAACGACAATTTTGCTACTTAAACATAAGGAGTTTAATCTAAAACTCAAAAACCATATAATATTACATTTTACCTTTATCACTAGAATCAAACGATTCTGAAGAACTGCCATTGCCAATAAGCGGCCGATTCTCCTCAATCTTACCATCAGCTCCATTAAATTGGTCCACTTCGGCACAATACAAACCACCATTTTCCACTCGTTTTCCGCAATAGTCTTCGTCGAATTTCGCGTCATTGTTCACATTTACACCGGAACCGTTACACCTAATCGATTTACTAAAACTATTTAAAACTGGATTCACACTATTATTTACACAAGGCAACGCTTTGTGGTTTTGGCTGAGGGGTTTGGTCGCATTACACATTGAAACGTGGTTATTGGTCCGATCTGATGTTCGAGCTTCAATCACGCAACGACACTTTTCCAATGATTTGCATTTGATGCAACTTTTCTTCACTTGTGGATGGTTATATTGCGATAGCCGAGTAAGGTACTCGTTTTGCGCCTTAATCTCTTCGCTGAGGATTGAGAGATCGTGCAGTTCTTCGCTGAGGCGATGGATGTAAGGATCGTCAATGTTATCCATCTGGAAGATAGTGAAATGAATGAGGCAAATATCATCAGGAACAGTAAAGAACTTTAATAGCAGAGTAACCACATATTTAAAAGCAGAATATTTCAAACTACCGTCAGTTGATATTCATCCAGTTCCTTCATCAGCTTCTCGCTAAGTTTATCCGCAAAAGCTGTTAAGTGCTTATGACATTCCTCATTCCAGGTATTGCTGGATCGACGAGATTCTCCATTATTCAAGCCTTCTTCTTCTTCGTCCAACAAAGGGGTTGTATCCGACGAGGAGAATCTGGAAATGGAAATGTTCATATTGAATCAGGAACTAGTTAGAGCCTAAAACATTACCGTCTATGCAAAATGGAAAAAACATCGACTTTCGGCAACGTCTTTTTCGGGTGAGAGCTGATTACTTTTTCCACTGCTTCATCCAGGCTGCTGGCAACATTTGCTGCCGCTTCCAATAAACTCATCGAATTGCCTGCAAATGAAACGAGTTAAGCTTCATTAGCACCTTAAAGCCTCTTCAGCTCCTTACCAGTTCTATTAATATCTGGAAAGTTAAATTTGTCGCACTTTGCTGGAACACCCCCCGATCTCTTAATGCTGTTGACACTCCCTACAGAATCGGGCGAAGACACGCAACTGTTATCACTGTCATCATCCTCTTCCGGATTGAAAATCTCCAGCTTCAGCAGTTGAGGAATGGGTTTGGCTAAACTCTGCTCCTAAAATATCAAACAGTTATCAACACAGCTCCTCCAAGCCAGGCTCGTTAACCTTTTTATCGGGGTCGGATATCTTCCGCACAATCGGGCAATGGCTTTTGGACTTGCTTCCGAATCCAGGCTTTTGTGCCAACATTTCCCTGATTTTCTTCAGTTTTTCCGTTCTGGACACCTCAGCATCTGGAGGCGATTTAACTGGGTTTATTATGTTGGTAGTTGGCACTGCTTCCGTTAACACCGAGCTTTGATTGCTCGGTTGGGGAGGAAATGGGAAACATTCTATAAAATAGGTTTTAATATTCAGATGTTTTAGAATGATTGAGCAAATACCTTTTAAACTTGGGGAGTTAAGAGTGGTTCTCCGGAATTGAGGAATGGGTTGTACGGAGTACTTTTGAGCCAGAAGTTGGGTGTTTTGTCGCTTTGCAGGTTGAACTGGCAAAAGTTTTGGGGCTGGCGCTCTTAGCCTGACATTGGTCAACAATTTATCGTCCACCGGAAAGAACTCAGTCAAAGTCGAAAGCAACTCAGTGGATGGCTGAAACAGTATCAGGAATCAGTGAAGAAACTTAGAAAATTCCTGTAACTTACCTTGGGTGAGCTGAGTTGTTTGGTCAAGGGATGAATCCCATTGGGCAATTGTTTCACCCTTGGGCTTGTTGGGCAACTTGACTGCTTAATTCTGGGGGATTGGGGGGCGGATTGGCAGCTCCCTCTTAGTAAAGGGGAGGTGGGACCTGCGGATAAGCTAGCTCCTCCTATCGGAGACATCGGGTCTGATTTAGGGACGAAAATTACTGAAGCAAATGAATCTTCTGAGTCCACGCTGGTATCCGACTGAAGGCTACTGTCTTTGGAGGAATCAGAGCCATCTTCCTTTGAATGTCGCCTGCAAGCTAATATGTAATGAAAAGGGTAGTGATCAGGATGAAAATCGGTACCTTTCCCCCGATTTTTCACTAGGTTCTTTATCAGCTGGGTGGCAGTTTTGCGCGTTTTTGTAGGATTCGTTGTCTCTTGTCGTGGGCGACTTCAGTTCGGCTCCTTTCCAAGTTTGGAAGATTTTTACAAAACCTGCATCAACCGTTACAATTAGTATAAAATTTAGACAAAACCCAGCAAATTGTACCATTTTTTAAAGACGCGCTGGCCACTTTTTCCATAGTAGTGGAATTCTTGATTCGATTAGTCAGTCCGTCTTTAAGCATTTGGAAACTTTTCGTAGACGCGACCGCAAAAAATGACTCCCGCAAAGACTCAAAAGTATGCGCTCGCTTATAAATCAGGTCCTCGTTCAAGGAAGTTTGTTTCTGGATATTTTGTTTAAGTCTTTCTTTCTCTCTCAATCTATCAGTTGATAGAATTTCTTCGTTTAAGGAGCGCTGCTTTAACACGCCGCCTCTTTCATGCCTGCAAAAATTACTTTAGTTTGTTTTAATAAATTGCGGATTATTATCAAAGTTGAGAAAAATGCAATAAACATTTAAGAACCATAAAAAAAAACTAATCTTTATGGCGTTTTTAAAGTTTTTTTGAAGATTAATGGAATCTTCAATGTTTACTAACCTGGTGAGTCCAGATTTAAAATCAGGCATCGCCCTAACCAGGTCCTTCATATCAGTCGGTTGATCCAATGCTTCGTCTGCATCTTCTTCACAAAGCGACTTCTTCTGCTTCACCAGTTTCGGCTTTTTTAACGAATTTGCCGACGCGGGTGTTGCGGGGTTTTCTACAGCACCTTTTATTGAATCATCCACATGGATTTTGCTTAATCTACACCTGAAAGCGTTTCAAATTGGATACCATGCCGTTTCCCGACTTGCTAGCAATTTGCAAAAATCGCCCCCAACAGGAATGGTAAGTCGCGCACCTGTTATTATTTGTTTCGTTTAACATCCCAATATTATTCATGCTTTTCGATTTGAAAGCATCAATATCGGCGCTCATTTGAGACACTGGGCAAGTTTGACGTCGAGGAATTTGTTTCGGCTCTTCGTCGTCTATTCTAAGTAGTTCTATTGGCTGATCTTCTACGTTATCACAGCCTGAGCAGTCACAGTATTCGCATCCATCCGGATCATATCTAAAATTTCACCAAGTTTTGCAAATTCAGCGGTGCTGATTGTTGAGGACAAAGTACCTTTTCTGAAGCGGTTGCTGCTTGTGCATACAAGCAATCCAGTTATCTAAAAACCAGGAATTAGTCACCACTCGCCTACTGCCGCCTGCGATTTTCTGCAATGCTCTACGCACGAAACCGTAGCAAGTTTCACTTGGCGATGACAAAGTGGAACTTCCTGAAGAAGTTTTCCGGTAGGCTTCGAGTGGGCGTTGTTTGCGTTGGTTGGAATTTCTTGATTTTCTTTTAAACGTGTTTCTAAACCTGCAATTTTATTGCCGAGTTAACTCTGGTGTAAATTGCGTTGCCAACATTTGAAAATGTTCAGCTGAAATTAATAATTCAAGTGCAATTTGAGGCACTGACCTAAATGATTTATTAGAATCGCTGTCCGACTGAGTATATGAGTGATAAGGGTTCTGAATATCATCCGCAGAGTTTAGGCCCGTAGTAATTCCGCAATTGGCCTTAAATCGAGGTCTGCGCCATGGCACCAGCACGTCTTGGGACTCAAACTTCCTAAAAAAAAACCGTTTCCTCTCCATTTTAAATTGAAAAATCCTCGAATTACCGATGATCTTGTTCCATCGCCCAGACAGTTATAATCATTCGGCCTCCTACTCGAAGAACTCGTGCCATTTCCCTCAAAGAACTCACTCGTCTATCGGTCGTTGCAAAGTGATGTATTACTGATAATGAGAGAACCGTATCGAAGCAGTTATCTTTAAATGGCAGTGCCAAATTGTCTAATCTAATTACCTGAAATAAACGACAAAATTTATAAATCATTAGAGTCAAGTGCTCAATACTAAAGACTTGTGTGTTGTAAGGGTACAGGATAGATTTCAATTATCTCGGGAATTCTAAACAGCCATAGAACAATCAGAGCCGTAAAATTATGTTGATGGACAAGATGGTCCAAATCACCTGTTTGCTGACTAGATAGAGGAAAATCGACTTAGAGGAAAGTCATACAGCTGAGATCAGGGTGTTTTTTGCTTGAACTCTTTTACTAGAACGTTTAATAGTAAATTCAACACCACCCTATTGAAGACATAACAAACATCTTTGTGTGATTTTTAGTGCACCAAAGATACGAATTGTATCTACTTAATATTCCAGAAGAATTGACGTTTTTTTACCTTAAAAATACATAAAAAAATGTGTTTACAGAATACAAATATTCCGCCAAATAAAAAAGTTTTTGGGCAATTTACGAAATAAGCGAAAGTTGAGAAGCGCCCTATATCTTAATGGGGCGTGAAGATTTTCCCAAGGGGTTTGCTCGCACCATTAACCGTTTCACGAAAATCGATCCATGACATGTACGTTGATTTTGCTCTATCTATCCAGGAAACAGGTTTGGCCCACCCTGTACAATTTCCTGCTTGAATTTGCGACACTCTGTATAAAATGAAGTTAATTCAAATCAAACTACATGACATTTAAAACACAATTTTTATTTAAAAAATGTGTATCAAACGCCATAAACAATTTTTTCATATTTTAATAAAGTATGACACACATTCGTCTATGCTTCTGCGGATAATCCATGTAATATACCGAATCCATGAATGAAGGCAGTCTCTTTGGACAACTAATTAGCCTAGTTTGGCTTAATGTTTTAATAAAGTTTCCGGCAAATCCAATTATTAGCGGCACTTGCCATCAAGCTGATATTGTGTGAACAGTTTTCCTTTTCGAAGGGTAAACGCTTGAGAGCATCTTTACACGCTCTTTGCATATCGTTTTACTTGTAAACAATCATTAAGCAGACGAATGTGTTGACTGAAATTCTTTGTGTTTGCCTTGCCCCATTTTCCGATGGTCAAAAGGGGTAAATATCAACTGCAGGGGTTGTTTTGTTTGCCCGGAGTCTGCATCGTTTCATATTCATTGGAATGGAACAACATTCGCTTGTAATTGATGAATTTTAAATGGACATGGGCAAGAACAGCATGCATGCTTGATTGTTTCGAAGTCTACAGCATGGTACTTACTTCGTTTTGTTTTTGCCTAGCTAAATCGCTCAGTCTATTTGATTTCTCCCCTCCTAAATTATAAATTGACTTATTAACTTTTAAGTATTTTCCATTGCCACAGCCTGGAAAACAAAACGTCTGGTCATCATCAGGATGACTGCGAAACTACACCGATCCTTACCTACGTCACAGATTAAAGCTCCAGGTTCCAGTTTTTCCAGGAATTCCTGGACCTTCGGCCAAGGCTTGCTACGGGGATTGTCGTAGTACTGTTCGTAGACCTCATGGACATACGTCTGTTCTAAGGCGAAGCTTCGAGACACGCGCTCACTTGCAGCCATCTCCGACGTTTGGCTGCAGCGCTAATTAACTAAAAGAGGCAGTTTAATTAAAATATAAACCGTCCCTGAGTAAATCTTGCAGCTGGTAAATGCGTAGTATGGCACAATAATGACGAGTGTTGAATAGAGGAAACTGGGCACATCAGGCGAGACTCAAGGCTTGATGGAGATGAGCCTCGCCTGTTACTGTTTCATTCTTTCAACTGAAAAAGTATTTTTTCGATGTTGTTGAAAACCAATGATGGAATTGAATGGTTTATTCGGACTTTCATTGTCTTGCCAAGATCTTTTTGATCACAACGTTTCGATGACTGTTTTCTACAAAAGTTAAACTGTAATTTCAATGCAGTTTTTCCAAAATAGATCTGAATTGAATGCGGGACATTTGAATAACCCTGTAGAATAATAACGCGAATCCAGCTAGTTCATCGAACTGGGTGATCGATTCAAAAATTGTGCCGGCATTCATTTTAGCCGTACGTGAAATTGCATCGTCGATAATAATATCTAGGGGATATTTTCCGACCCAATTTTATCGAAAAATGATATTGCGGAGGCAGGAAGTTTATTCTGCAGAAGGCGGGCAGGGTTGTGATTCCGACGCTTTAATAGGCGTATTCGGTTTCATTAAATTTTAAGCCGTTATTTGCTTTTAGAATTTCACGTGGGTTGGAATGGCGAAAAGAGACCTGTTTTCCTCATTCGTGCTTCGTGCAAGTAGGCGTTCCTTGAATGGGTATTAAATATTGCGCGAAACAAAGAAGAAAACGGCAATAATCAGGATCTAACAACATCCAGTAGCAAATTAGTCAAACGCGATCTAAATGTCGCAATAATCGGCACACATTTCGAGCCCAGTTTATCAAAACGCCATGAAACTCTTAAAAGCTTAAAATAGAACGGGGTATGGATTATCTCGGGGTTGAGATGGCTTTTGTGAATGAATTCGGCAACAGAGAACCAAAGGGGACAGAGACAGAAGCGAAGCGATCAATAGAACATACTGTGCCAAGATTTTAAAAGATCGCGACTTCGGCTTTTTTTGTGTTGACAAATGGAAGCCGTAGCCGCAAGGTTCCAGACACTATTCAGAAAAACACATTTTTTTCCTTGAAAACTCGTCTTTAGCAAACTCGTGTATGGTTTAAAGATATACTAGATCGTTGTTATACTGATGATGTAGATGATGATGTAGAAAAAAAACATACACTGTAATAATTTTTATAAGCGTTAAATGATCATTTGTTCTTGATTATCTGGGTATGAAGCACTAAAGTTTCACAAAAGATATTTAAAGAGAATGCCACTTTGCTTCTAGGGCAAACGTATGGAGCTAAGCTTTTTATAGCAGGAAAATGTAAGAAACTTTTAGGAAACATTGAAGCCAATTATTTCTAGCGCTTTTCACTTTAGCCCATTTCAGCGGCAACGATAAAAATCCAGCCCATACAGTGTGAGCACATTTTCCAAAAATGTTTAGAGCAAATTAAAATAATATCTGAAACTCGTGAGTTTTAGGGCTTTTAGGCCGTCATGGAAAAGTATTTCTTTCTGACGTTTCGCAAGCACAAGTAGCTTGCATCTTCAGAGGTGGTTTGCTCGGCGCAGCAACCAGACAAACCCAAGAAATAACACAATGTAAAAAAAACCAATTACACTGTTATCAGCATACTTCTAAGGAGCGTGTCTTGGTTATTTTTTAAAAATCTTCTTTAACGTCCCTTTTTCGAGATTTTATTGGCGTAAAAAATTGCAATATGTAACTTTGAAGTTGAGTATTTCACTAGAAAGCTAAATTTTTGTTTGTTTTTCAAATAACGTGCTCGTGGACTAGTAAAAGATGAATAGACGAAAGTTGGAGAAAACCCCAACGTGTTTTCTATACCAAGTGAATAACAAGCGCCACATGGAAGGAAAGAACGTAAACATTTTTAGGCAAAACTTTGCAATCGTTGGCAAGAAATCAAATATAAAGGCGCCAGACAAGAAGTTTTATGCTGCACGTAAGAGCCATACTTTGTGTAACAGATTGGCTCCTGGTGGGCTGAAAAATCGATGCCTGCTAAGAAAGACATCGGATAAAGTGATGACAAATATAAATCATCCTAATATGCGACATGAGTCTTTCATATAGATAGGGTTTTGATGAAAATTGGTCAATTTTTCCGCTGGGATTTTCCGCCTTTCGGCTCCCATGAATAGTTCGGGCACAAAGCAAATATTTTCTTGGCATGTCAAATCCAATCTAAGATAAGAACTGGTGCTGATTGGCCATTACATTTTATTATTCGTGTTAGCAACGATTACAGGAACAGTTTTATATTCGTTTTAACGAAATTATCGTTTGATAACAGTGTTGGTGGAAATCGTAAACATTGTCGAGTGTCGCCCACAGCTAACGAACTATTTGTTTTGATCGAGATTAGTTGTGTGTAGGGCACAATTTATGCACGCTTTTCCGTTCCATTTCCTCCCTCCATTCTGGAAATTAATAGTTTCCAGTTATTCTCAATATTTGCATGGTTTTTTCACATTTTGATATCTATTTCCATTCTATTTCCATTTATGTCCCTCTAAGAACAATTCGCAATTAGAAGTGTACAAAGTGAAAAGGTGATTTTGATGCTATAAAACAAGTTTTCAAAAGTTTCAAAACCGTTTATAGATGAAATTTGAAACGGGCTTCGAATGCTTGTTAGTAAAAGATGCCAGAGCTGCAGAAGAAACCAAAGACATTTTTGGTAACTTGGAATATATGAGCTGTAGAGAAGAAAATAAAACTGCGTTTGAAGAAAGTTGCAAGAGGAGGAAGCAATGGTTTTACTACGCAATTCAAGTTGTAACATAATCCCGATTTGCTCTACAGCGAGGTTCAAAAATATAGGATCAAACTTCGAGGGATTGGACAGTGTAACAAATTAAAATAAAATGCATAAATCGGTCTTAAAGCGTCTTTTTTGGCTTTTACAAATAATTTCAATGTGCACAAAATTATTGAAATCCACAAAAAAAATATTTTGCATTTGTTCACTCCGATTTGCAGTTATTGCTGGTGTCTTAGAAAAAAAATTATAAATTTTATATTTTTCAGCTTATGAGTTATTTTTTTCCTATGAATGAAGTTGTTTCTTTTTCTAAGAAAATTCATGTTTTTCCAAAGTAAAACCAGAAAATGCTAAAGGAATAATTTTATTCAGACTTCAACCTTAGTTTTATCCACTTGAATAACATTTTCCGATCTTAGAGTCCAAAGTTTTTCAAAATCCTGGTTGTATTATCAGAAAAACAAGTTTTGTATTTTCCACTTCGGTAGACAGAAGAATTTGAAAAATATTTCAAATAATACCAATTTCGGCAAATTTATCTTTTTTTAAATCTAGTTAGTTGCAAAAATTAATAAGATACTTTTAGTGCAAAAAATCCGATTTTCTTAGCTATTATTTTTTCCAAAACATCGATAAAATATTTCCAGTTTTCTTAAGGAAGCTTACCAGTTTGCGTTTTATGAATTAATTTCAATAACACCCTGTACATCCATATCGACGTATTTTCGCCGATTAAAATTATTCCCATTTGTCAAGAACACTTTGTATATTCTTCAGTTAAGTTAGACTCTGTTTAAGATAAGCCTACGGTCGAAAAATTACAATTTCTTTTGGTCACATCCTGTTCTCTGATGTTTTCTATCGGAAAAACGGCTGTTGGGTAAAAGGCGGTATATCTCCGAGCGTTCGATTTTTTTTTATATACAGGGTGATTCACAATTGGCGTCATTCCTTTGGGGTTTTGTCTGAGGGTGTTTAGGGAGTAGAGGAAAAATAGTAAAAAAAACGTATTCTTATTAAAAACTAATATATTTGCAAATAAGCAGATCAGAAATGCGGCAACAATGCCTCATTAATATTACGTAAATACCTGTTACTGCATAGGAAATACGAGCAGCATAGTTCTTGGCTGTAAAACTTTAGAACAAAAATCTGTTCACATCAAAATAAAGCCGTTTTAACGACATTATTTTACCATTTTACTATATATCCTTAGAATAAAGGAATATAGGGTTTTTTTATTACAAAAATTTGGCAAACGTTTCTATAATTTTTTAGTCGTTAAAAAAAATAAAATCTTGATAACAAAATTAAAAATTACCCACAATATACAAAAGAAAACATATTATGTCCAACCGTAAACGCAACACATTAATTTTTTAGTGAAATGGGATGAGGCAGAGATGAAAAATTAATGCAAAACCATCTATACCTACTGTAGTATACAAAGCAGATAATGAGAAAGTAAAGTAAAAAAGCCACAAAGCAAGAAAGGGAAAAAATCAAAAAAGTGAACAATTTTCTTAACCGATTGTCTTGAAATTTACCTAATCGAAAATTGCAATTTACACCAGAATCCAAATTTATCAAAACAGTTGAGTTTTTGCTACCATTGCTTGAAGCTGGTTAATTTTTTGGGCTTTTAGCCCGTCGTCAAAATATTTTTTTCCTGACGTTTCACACGCACGAGTGGCTTGCATCTTCAGAGGTGTGCTGCCTGATGCCAACAGAAAAGACAATATTTTCCACGACGAGCTATCAGCCTGAAAAACTCAGCATCTTCAAAGTCCAAATTTGCTTCTTGCAACATTAAACCAGCCAATTTTTGCATTGATTCAAATTTTCCAACTGTTGAAACACTTCAATTTTGAATCACCCTGTGTAATGCACTTGCTAACATGCACTTCTAATGCTCGTGTGCATTTAGACGAGTTTTCTTTAAAAAAAAACAGAAGATTTTTCTGGAAAATTCTTCGTAGTAGTAAAATAACATTAATGGTGTGTCATACATTGAAGAATTATGCGCACAAGGGACCGTTGAATATTTCATGCAGGAAACGTTTGATTAGTCGCCCATTACGAGGGGATTCTTCGAATTTTGACGTCACACGGAAATCGACCTACCCAAATGACGTAGATTTTGACGTTGCGTAATGTGTCAAGTGACTAACGGCGAAACATTAAAAACCGAAACAACTATCAAGGACAGGCCGCTACTAAATAATGCAACCGGACGATCAACACATCCATCCATCCATTAGCTCATAGATACATTTTTGAGTCGAGTGGATTTCCTCAATGGAAAAATGGAAATTCGAAATTTGCCAAAACAAACTGAACTTTTGATCGGGGATGAAAAATTGAACCATCCAGGAATGAGAAAGAACTTGGCAAAAGGTGTGGGGGGTAGTCACTCACCTTTCTCAAACCGATAGAAAACTAGAATGGGGAGCAACAATGGTGGGATGCACCGTGAACCAAAACTCAAATGAGGCGCGCTTCGATCATCGGGCATCCAGTTGGACCGTTTGTGAACATAGTTTTCGAGTGCCGAGATAGTGAGTATTTGGAACTACTGCGATGTGACATCCCCGATCCATTTCTAGCGCCAGACTGAATGTGGAGGCGTATTGACGTCATCAGCATGCGCCCAGGCGACGCCAGGACGCGTCGACGGCATCGTTCCAATGGGAAACTGGGTGAATTAAAATTTCGGTTCGGGGTGGGAGAGGGTGGTTGGCATATTTTTAGCCATTGACGAGGACCAGACAAATAATGGGACTCTATCCGGACAACAAGCTTCCGAATCGGAAGACAAACAAGGCCCTTGGAGGTCTGCGAAAAAACGTCTGGATTGCAGTCATTCATGGCTACGATGGACATGTTTTTACTATCGGACGAAAGTGATTAATTTGGATTGGAAGAAAATAAACTTGTTCAGGGTGTCTTCTCAGAAGTTGACACCCCCCCCCCTAGATCATTTATTTGAAAAATTCCAACAGTGAAAAGTGCTAAATGCAAAAGTTGTTTATTATTACACAGATTTTCAAAATTCGAAATTAAAATAAACGAATTAAAGAAGGAAAATTTTCACTTTTTTAAATGGAACACGCCACCTATGTATTTTTAGACAGATTTGTAGGATTTAAAGCTCATTCACACGGTGACATTAATGTCGCGACATCTCAGTGGCAGTGACGCGACGTTAGTGCCACATATCAAAATGGTTTGATATACGACACCGTGATACTGGCTACTGTCACCGCATTAGATGTCACGATATTAATGTCACCGTGTGAACGAGCCTTTACTCTCCTTATTTCAGAAATATACACGGTGATTCAAAATCGGCGTCACTTCTTTAGAGGTTTTCACCACTTGGAGAGTACGAGAAAAATGTTGAAAAATACATATTCGTGTCCGTATAATCGCATGACTGTGCACTCTTCGCAGCATTACTGTTTCGCATTTTGAGCAGCTTCGCGTATTCGGTCGATTAACTCGTGCTCCGTTTGTACCGGTCTGCGGGAGATCAGAGATTTAATGTGTCCTTGTGTCCTGTGTATCTTACATACATGGTAAGGATGAAGCCCTTCCTCGGTAATTATCCATTGTATAGTTGCCTGGGAAAGTGTACGTTGTTGGACAATACACCGAGTACTCCTGGAAGACTCTGCTACTTATCTCTTATACCTGTTTGTCTATGTCTGGAACGCGGACACCTCTTGGTTGTCCACTATCATCCTCAATTCCTGGAGGCAATCGTCCACTGTTTCTAGCTCTTTATTGGTGTAATCTGGCATTCCCCCATAACTAATAGCATATCCGTCTCCAGTATTCCAATAGGCGACCAACCAAACATGGGACCATTACAAAATAATATTTATTAACAAAGTTGAAGCTTATTTAAATTTGCCGCAAGCCTTTAGAGCGGCGTTGTCAAATTAAAGCCGAAACCAGTTTGTGGTTAATAAAGGAGGAAGTATGCCTGGTCATTAATGTCATTGTTTATGTTAAATGACTTTTCAATTCGCTTTTCATCTTAATTTAAGTTTATCGTGCTGTAGTTTGCATTGTTTACACGTGTGTGATGCGAGCAGTGAGGATAAAATTAATCAATTAAATCACTTAAAGTGAATCTTTACAAAGGCCTTAACAGTCTGAAAATTTCCACTTATATTAACCTCGAACTTTCTAAAAATAATTGATAGACTTGCGCCTTTACTGAGGTCAAACAATTCCAGTTATTATAAAGTGAGGAAAAGGAACTAACATTTTGAACCGGGGTACAATGTGCTAGTGGTTTAGATCAGTTCAATAAAACGTGGATTCAACACAAGGTAAAAATCGTTAATTTTTCTCATTTGCATTCATTTTATTTCATAAATCGTTGCTTTAATTCAGTCAGCTCAAAAGCGCCCCCCAAACGTCCTAATCGAAGCCGCCAAGCGAGCCTCGACTGCTTAATTCAAATTCAATCAAGTAAATTTTCACTAGGAGCCTTGCGACATTATTATTATATAAGGTTTTCATATGCAAATACTTGCATATTGTTTATGGCATTAGCCGATTCCTTTGCTTCGTTTTCAGCTAGCTCGATTGCCATTATCCAGCCTTTTAATAGCACAGTTCATTGTCTAAAGCATTTGTATTCCATTATAAATAGATCTAAAGCACCCCTCGTTCCTTCACGAAAATAGCTGAAAATCCACATTATCTTAATGTGTTCTTAAGTCTTTAAATAATTGTTTAAACGTTTCGACAGCTATTAATATGGTTAATTTTTATAATACCTGCTGTATTGTTTCGAGAATTAGGCAAATATACCTTGAAGGATGCCTAATGCAACTGGTATAACTTTGGGAATTATTAAATGCATTAAACACAGACATTATTAAGTAAATTGACCTTCTGGCTAGCTATCGGTGAAAAGTCTTAAGTATACTTGCTGGAATTTCGCTTAAATTGTACATACCACATAATTTAAGTGCGTTGATCATTATGAATTATCAAACTATTACATTTCTAGGCCCCAAATAAAGCTAGTTCAAGCAAATACATGATGAGGTAATTGAACCAGGTCAATTAATAACGTTTGACAATACAACAGCAAATGAATGGAAACGAATTGTCCCTCGATTGGCCAATAATTGATTATTTAATACCCTTGATTGTATGAAAAGTTCTGCATATTAATAATATATGAAGGTTGTGGGTTTCTGGAAACATCTAGATGTTAAGTAATGGGTGTTCAATTAGCGCCAAAGAGTACTGTTATCAACTATCCCGGATGATTTGATTTTTCTGAAAGCCTCGCTGTATTTTTTGTACAAATACAGTATTTCTATAGCAATTCTCTGTTTATAATTAATTATTTTTTATCGCTTACTGGGCTGGATTTTTAGTCAATTGTCCAAAGAACTGCAACCTTCTCGGCGATTAATAATTTAACTAATTAATTGGATTATGATAATTATGAGAGCGAAATATTGAAAGAGTAGAAAAAGTGTTTGGTCACTACATGCGAAATCAATGGTATAGTTTTATCCTTCACTTTCTTCCACAGTTAATTTAGTGATTGATTCTATATTTTGTTTTCAAGGCAGCATGTAATACAGCTAGACAATGAAACACCTTGGCATATTTGCTCGATAATTCACCACCAAAAAAAGAACCCTGTATCGAAATAATAACATTTGCTTACAAGGGTTAATTTCAATTAGGTACTATACAATAACTAAGCACTATCATGTCGTTGTATGGCTTACACTTGTTGAGGCATGAAGGTTGGGAGGTTTATTCGGGACTTCCAGTGTCTCACAAAGATGTTTTTTCCACAACGTTTCGGTTGGTAGTATCTCAAACCGTTTTCAGCGTTCGCATGAAAATGGTTGCCGAAACGTTGAAATAAAAACATATTTGCAAGGCAATGGAAGTCCCGAATCAACCATTCAACCTCAACATTCTATACCTCATTTAATCATCAGATTGGTAAAATCAATGATTCCATAACATCACTGTCCTAACCGCAGGCTGTTTTGTATCAGCGCATAAAAATTATGGTAAAATTGTTATTGTTTTCTATTAAAAAGTAATTTTCATGTGCATAGTCTCAGCTTAAAGTTATCGCAAGATGCACTTTGAAGGCCTTGAATGTTATTAATGTGGATATTATCGACATATGTGGAAATGTGTGTTATTATGTTTAACTATAAGCAAACTACTTGTTACGAAACTTCAATCAGTCTTCCTGCTGCGTACAAACAGTTCGGTCAATTTGCGGCAGAAGAACACTGAAAGAAAAAAGCATACCTACTTTGAGAAATAATTTTTCAATAATTCTAAAAATCCAATATAGATAGACCTAGTCTGTGTCTATCAAGCTTTCCACTCTATATCTGGTGTAACATGTAATATACAGTGTGTCCAGTATAAAATGATGTACATGGGGATATTGGAAACCGTTAAAGATACAGAGTGGACCAAATGGGGAAAAAGTTGCGCAATCAAGTGCCTATAAATAATCTGTCATCAATTTCTTTGAACTCGGAATAGCAACGGATATACAGGGGAAAAAAGAAAAAAGTGATTTTATAAAATCCTTTATATCGTGTTTATTATAAAAGATACAATAACGAAATTTTCAGGGTGGGGGTAAGAAATGAGCGTGAATTTGAAAATTTAGAAAAAAATTATCTAGGCCCACTATGTTCAATGAGGCCGAAGTCAACTTTTGTTTTTCTTATGGGCGCCATATTGAATTTCTGCATTTTTAAATTCCCCTTTAAATATGCTCTTCAGCCATGTATAACATGTTTATGTTCGGTCAAGATAAATAATTAAAATTAACAAAATTAAGATTTTATGGTAGTAGGCATTGATATTTCTCTTCAATTTCCCCATAGTGACGTTCGTTGTCTGTTTTAATTACCTAGGTAACTGTCAAAGTAGAATTTATTGTCAGTGTCAAGTGTTTGTAATTAATTTTGTGTTTCAAAATGAATCACTTTTCAAATTATGAAAAATACGATATGTTGGGAGTGTTTTATTCTCTGTCGTCGAAATGAAGTGAAAGCTGAAGAAATGTGTATTTAAATAAATATCCAGAAAGGCGACAACTTAGTAGAACTATGTATAGGCGTCTGAAAGACAACCTTGTAGCTTACGGGAGTTTTTCTAAGGTAAAGAATGAAGAATGCAAAGCGTGGTTGAGACACCTCGTACGTCTTTACGTCAAATTGAAGCCACAACAGGTGTTGCGCGATCAACGGCGAATAGTATTTTAAAGCGTCATAAATATCACCCCTATCGTGAACGGCCCTGCCAGGGACTCCAGAATGGCGATGCGATTAGAAGAATGGCATTTTGTCAGTGGTTTATTCAAAGAAATAACGAGATACCAAACTTTTCCTTAAAAGTCCTTTGGTCAGATGAGAGCCAATTTACTAAATGTGGACTATTTAATCGTAAAAATACCGTTTTTTGGTCAGATGAAAATCCACGGCTAGTTCGTCAAGTTAGGCACCAAGAGGTTTGGATTTAACGTCTGGTTAGGTATTGTGGGTACCCACGTGATTGGAGCATTTTTTTTATGAGAACTTAAATTCCAAGAGATATTTGAACCTCTTACAAACTAACGTAGCGGAAGCACTTATGGATGTTCCAGTAGCTACCCTGCAAAACTTGTATTTCCAACAAGACGGCGCGCCGCCACATAATGGACGTATTATCACAGAATTTTTAAATCACGAATTTCCCAATAAGTGGATAGGCAACCTGGGACCAGTAAGATGGCCTGCGAGATCCCCTGACAAACCACCGCTTCATTTTGGGGTTTCCTGCATGGGGTTTCCTCAAAAATGTGGTATACTGTAGGTCATACGACACCGAAGAGGAGCTGAGACACGCTGTTATAGAAGCTGTTAACAGAATTACCCCAGAAATGAACAGAAAATCCTGTGAAGCAGTAATGAGACGATGTATGTTGTGAGTGCGAGAAAACGGTGGCTTATTTGAACACCTACTTTAATCCTAAAATGTTACTTGTTCTTTTGCAGTGTTCGATGTATGATCAATAATAATTTAAAGTAATAATTAATAGAAATATCAATGCCTACTACCATTAAATCTTAATTTTGTTAATTTTAATTATTTATCTTGACCGAACATAAACATGTTATACATGGTTGAAGAGCATATTTAAAGGGGAATTTAAAAATGCAGAAATTCAATATGGCGCCCATAAGAAAAACAAAAGTTGACTTCGGCCTCATTGAACATAGTGCGCCTAGATTATTTTTTACTTTATTTTCAAATTTACGCTCATTTCTTACCCCTACCCTGAAAATTTTGTTATTGTATCTTTTATAATAAACACGATATAAAAGATTTTTTAAAACGCACTTTTTTCTTTTTTTCCCTGTATATCCGTTGCTATTCCGAGTTCAAAGAAGTTGATGACAGATTATTTATAGGCACTTGATTGCGCAACTTTTTCCCCATTTGGTCCACCCTGTAACTCTAACGGTTTCCAATATCCCCATGTACATCATTTTATACTGGACACACTGTATACCGAGTAGTTTGTTAAATTTTGATTTAAACACATGTGCACCCGTGGATTTTTGCAAAATCATCTGAAGGTTAAGGGTTAGATATTTTGGCATTATCTCTCCCAATTCTCAAATGTACTCAAAATAATTATCGATCTGGCACGTAAAAGTGTTGCTTGATTATGTGGGTGATGATGAAAGCGACTAGATAAGATTTGATTATAAAAGGGTATGATAATTAGCCACATTATTGATAGGCGGCATTTTGATACTTTAGTCCCGTTTCAACGAACATCCCTAAGCAAATATTATCTGACTGCATTTCTACTATCTATCCCTGCTAATCAGTTTAAAGTGATTCATCCATTCAATCGGGTATGTGAGCATTATCTATGAATTATATGTAGGTAATAATAATGAACACACTTAAATAAATCCTTAGGAGAATTAGTAATTCCCGTGGATCTATTTTTACATTACACATGACGAGCGGTTTCTATAATGGATGAGGGAAGAATACCTTCAATTAGATTAGATTTGACTTGTCACTGTTGCCCAAGGATTGAATTGTTCCTCTATGTGAAAGTGAAAGTGCTATTGAATTAATTCAATCTGGACACACCGTATTAAATAGCAATTTTTCAATTAACTTTTCATTGACAATAGTCTTTGTTGATTTTTACTGTAATAATCGCATTCAATACAATAGATTCCGAGGTACAACATTAATAGTGCCAGGTTTAGATTGGTCAAGTGCTAATTGAAGTCGGTCCAGTGGCATCGCTCAGTGCAAGCTGATTGAAGTGTTTGTGTTAGTGGATATGATTTAAATTTTTAACGGGCTGCAACGCGTAAGCTGTTTTTTGCTTTGATTTATCCTGCAGATGATATTAATTAATTAATGTTGTTAATTTTCAATTCATTTTATAACTGCACTTGTTCAGAGCGTGACTCCAGGACACAGATAGCACATATCTTGACCTAGATCTGTTTTCAATTTAGCATCAAAATCCAAGGTTTTTTTGGATAACGAATTTTGGCCCGGCAATGGCAATCAGCCGCGATTTATTGCTATGCATACGATTTGTAATTTATGTGGAAAATTGAGCAATATTTTCCCATTTTCTTGAGGCCGTTACTTCAGCACATACATTAGGAACATATAAACTTTCAATTCCCAGAATGCGAATACGCCGAGTTATCAGGTTTTTCACACCACACCAAAGTAGGCAAACAGTTTCGTGGTTTTCGTCAAGAAATTGAAATCATGGTTTAAAAATACGTGATAAAATGGTTTGTGCACACTAATGTGTTTATACAAAGTCAACAAGTTTGAAGATCTTTGAAGAACAGGAACTAATGCAGAAAATAATTATTAGTAGGACTGATCTGTGTCGGATAAAACCATGCGTGAAATTCTCATGTGAATAACTAGAATATTAATTAATAGGCGAGTTTTTGGAATGCGTGCATTATCAATTTGTCCTTTGTAGATAACGTCTATTGAAGCAACCGAAGTAATTTTTTGCAGCCTTGATTATCAGTTGAAATTCCTAATTAATGTGTTAACAGGACGTATTAAGAATAACAATTACTCGTTAACAGTGTCATTAAACATACATGCGCTTTAACAATGGAATGGATAGTCACTCTTGTAACCGGCTCATTTGCAATGAAGGAACAAATTTTTTTAGGTTTTTTAATTAAAATAAGTAATTTGCAAATTTTTCAACAAATCATCAATGCATTTTACATAAGTTTGAGGCTTTTGTTTGCGAATATTTAATTTGAGAGCTTTGCATTTTTAAGTTAGAAATATGGCTTTTAAAGGCGAAAACTTCTACTGCCTAAAATCTCGAAAAACTCATCAGTTTCCATATTTAAAATGGAACTAATGCTTGTTGCAATTTAGATTTCTACTGTTGTTCCTTAAAACCCATAGAGTAATAATAATCACTTCAAAATATACCTGGGTTTCAGTCAATTTTATTGTTTATCATTCAAAATGTTATATGATGTTTTATGAACAACAAGAGCAGAAATACGAAACTGTGTTCAACAAAATCGAGGCAAAACAAAAGAACAAATTGGAAACACTGGTAACAAAGAAACAGGGTATAAAAAACAAATATAAGACTAATGAAGAATGGATAAAAAATTTAACAACAATAAACATACCAAACAACGTCAAATATATTCTATCACTTGGTCCAAAGTTTTCTATTAACAAAAAACAATAAAATGTCCAGTCAAATGTGAAGGTGAACATCTAGACACACAAACTGATGATGGTGGAGAAAGACACCGAAACGTATTTGTAACATTTTGAATGATAAACAATAAAATTGACTGAAACCCAGGAATATTTTGAAGTGATTAAAGTACAGTCAGGAAAATATACCCAACAGTAATAATAATTTCTCTAATTCAGCTTGCTGATTATAAAGCTTCAATTAGTAAATATTCCAAATAATCCATTTTTATTGCATAAAATACGTCTGAGATCTGTTGAAAGTTTCAATATATGCATGGAGTAAAAGTAAATCGTTTAAACCGGTAGCGTCGCAATCTCTACAAATACGTAACATGCAAATCATAGAGTTTGTTTAAATATTTGATTTTTCGCCATGCGTACGGTTAGTAAATTCATAGGAGGATTTACTTTGCTTCGTCTATTAAATCGCTTGATAGTTTCAGTTTAGTTGGTATTTTTCTCTGGCTATTACTTTCAGATTTTGTTGTTGCTGATTGCAAAAGAAAATTGAATTTCTAGACCTTGAAAGTAAGAGCCAGGAATTGCATATTTTCTATGAATAACTCACCATTAACTAAACCTTGGGAATTATTCAGGCAAAAATAACCACTCGATCATTCGCGATTGATTCTGTTACGGAGAAATTCATATGACTAAATTGACCTTAGGAGGACGGTATTTTATTATATCCTGTTCATGAGCAGGTTCTTCCTTATTACCTCCAAATAAGAAGAAAAACAACACAGTTAAGTTCGGATATGAAAGATCCTTGATATTAAGTAGACGAAATAACAATGCTCAAAGTCGGCAGAATAAAAATCCTCATAAGGCACACAATGGATAATGCATAAATAAATTGATAAGATGGCATTCTTGAATTGACCTACTTTCGAAAAGTAGTATTAATAGGTTTTTTTGAGAATTTGCCAGAATCCAGTTAGCCAAATTTTGCGATAGGTTTTTGCCCCTCAGACTGTTTTGGGTGTGCCAAATTGATAATATTTAAAAAACAAATTATCCTTACAGAAATAGTGTTCAGATTGTAATGTAAGTATTAACGAAATTCCTAATTGGGCTGGTTACTTACAAAGAAATTGTCTGCATTTTGGAATTGGATCGCAAGGCGTTATTTTACAACTGTTATACAACGTAATTATTCACAGATTCGAAAGTTAATTTACATACTATCCGGTGGAGACTGGTGAGTTTTTCGGGGAAATACTCTTCCACAACGGCCTAAAAGCACGACAAACTCACCAGTTCCAGGCGATCGCCGCAAAAGCCTAAATCTTTTGATACTTTTCGGCAGCTGATCGTACAAACATGAAGTGTTCTTTAACAGCAAACACGTTTACTGATTAACTTAATTTATTATGTCAATTGATATTTAAACAACAGTAATTATCCTCGATTAAGCCGAGCAATTAATGGCAGTACTCTTACAAGCGTTCTTGTTTCAGGACACAAACAAATTGCAATATGGGCAAATGGACGGGAAAAAAATGCCGGTTACTGTCCATGCTGATTCTGACCACTTTCTTCTTCTTCGTGGAGATCGTGGTGGGATACATCACGAATTCAATGGCTTTGGTAGCTGACAGCTTCCATATGCTCAGCGATGTAGCTGCTTTAGTTGTCGCATTTGTCTCAGTGCGGGTAAGTTCTTGTTGACTTTGCAAAGAAATTCCTGGGTTCCAGTCAATATTACTGTTTATTAGTTAAAATCTTTACAAATTCGTTTCGGTGTCTTTCTCCACCATCATCAGACAAACTGATGATGGTGGAGAAAGACACCGAAACGTATTTGTAAAGATTTTAACTAATAAACACTAATATTGACTGGAACCCAGGAATTTCTTTTGGATTAAATTGAAATACAGTCAGGAAAATATACACAATATTTGAAAATAAATTAATGACGAAGACATAATTTAAAAGTTTGGAACTAAAAATAAATCGTTTTGATTAGAAGACTTTCAAGTGTATTCTGTCCATTATACTCAGCAAATATGCATGAAATTGGGAAGCGATACGCCTTAGTACGGTTTGATACTCCCAAGCCTTTTTATGTAGCCTTGCTTAATAGGGTTGATAATGAACGCTTTAACAAGTGCCTTTAAAGTAATTTAATTGATTTTTTTTCTAGATGTCGCCAAAGAAATGGTCCAAAAACACATTCGGTTGGGCCAGGGCCGAAGTGTTAGGAGCGTTAGTAAATGCGGTGTTTCTAGTCGCTTTATGCTTCTCCATAACCGTAGAAGCATGCAAGAGATTTATCGAAGTGGAA
This sequence comes from Dendroctonus valens, assembly GCA_024550625.1. Taxonomy (NCBI): domain Eukaryota; kingdom Metazoa; phylum Arthropoda; class Insecta; order Coleoptera; family Curculionidae; genus Dendroctonus; species Dendroctonus valens. Next base: position 1,327,976 of record JAJTJO010000036.1, read on the forward strand.
ACCATACACGATCCTCAACTATTGGTTGTGGTCGGTGGTATTGGTTTGCTAGTTAATCTTGTTGGGCTTTTGCTCTTTCATGGTAAAAATCAAGTGGTTTTGTAATTGCATATTTTTTTCAATTACATTTTTTGCGTGTAGAACATAGCGGAGCTCATGGTCATTCCCATGGAGGTTTATCACACTCGCGAAACCGCCTCACTCAGCTAGCACTCACAGATGACAATGAAAATGATGAAAGTTATCCATCACCACCACCCTTACCATCCCCTAAAGTAAAAGGTGGTCATGGGCATTCTCATGGCGGCGACAACATGAACATGCGAGGAGTTTTTCTGCATGTTTTAAGTGATGCGTTGGGATCAGTAATCGTCATTGTGTCCGCATTGGTAAGCAATAGCCAACCTACAAAGTTTCACTCACTTGGATAATAATTTTTTTCTAGATATTCTGGCTCACTGACTGGAAGTACAAGTACTACATCGACCCTGCTCTATCACTCTTGTTAGTGCTTCTGATCTTGCATTCAGTCTGGCCTTTGCTTAGAGATTCGGCTTTGATTCTGCTGCAAACAGTGCCCACACACATTCAAGTCGACGCAATTCAGCAACGATTGCTTGAGAATGTTGATGGCGTCCTTGCGGTTCATGAATTCCACGTCTGGCAATTGGCTGGTGATCGAATTATTGCATCTGCACATATCAGGTAAAAACTCGATTATTTTCAATGACATTGGAAGTAAACTATGTTTTCCAGATGCCGAAATTTGTCGGAATACATGAAAATAGCAGAAAAAGTCAAAGAGTTCTTCCACAACGAGGGCATTCATTCCACAACTATTCAGCCAGAGTTTATCGATTACACGGATATTCCTACCACATCAAAGTAAGTGTTTGTAACAAAATGAGGCTAACCGGGCTTCTAAAATGGCTTGTTCTCAGTGTTGGAGACCCTGATTCTGCAACAGAAGACTGCGTGTTAGATTGTCCTAAGTCATCGAGGGAATCAGACAATTGTGTGAGAAACACATGCTGTGGACCTTCAAAGGTAAGTGAGTGGTATTTCTTCAAGGAGTCAGAGAGTTGAGTTTATATTTTTGTTTATCAGGAAAAACTAAACATTTGGTAGCTTGATGGGCAAATCGCCTTAGATTGCTGGTTTCTCCTATTTGTTTTAAAAGAGCATTCCAGTTAGTTCCACGTTTACAAAAATAGTAAGCATGAAGTGTTGTTTGAAAACACCTGAACTGTCCAGTCCAGAATAGATTTGTTGCATTTTGTTAAAGTCTAACGTAAACGTCCTTAGTTGAGCTCAATCTTATGTTGTTCATAACATATGCGTTTTCCAACTTTAATATTGCGCCCAGGTAGATTTTTTCGTTTAGCAAAGCAAAAATAGTCCGGATTCAATAAAGCTGGAGTGCAGCTTTAAATCTGAAAAAGTATTTTCCAGTCTGTCCTTGTGTAAATGTGCCCGATTATCCTCATTCATGCCATTACTCCTCAACCTCCTTTCAGGACAGTAGTTCCAGTTTAATTGAAACCTCAACAGACATTAAGAACCTCTTTAGGAAACTAAGACTAGATAAGCCTGAGGAAAGGTAGTCAACTTTGCATTTTACCCACTTTGTTGTCAGTTGATGACCAGATTTACATAATAAACTTTTAGGGGCGAGAAACTCCTACTCCCAACAACACTCCCTACCTGTGCCGACAGCGAAACTCCGCTATCAGCGTCACGACGGGAGTAAGCGAAATGGAGAAAGGAAACTTGCTGGAGAAAAACCAGGAGACGCAAATTTTACAAGGTGACTGTGATTGTAATGGGTTAAGAGGTTCGCAGTATTCGCTTAGAGGATAATGGTGAGATCATTTTCCAACTTCATTTACATTTAATAGAATGCTGTTTATTTCTCAGATTGAACTGCGACTGTGGAGTAGCCAAAGCAAGTGATTTAGAGTTCAGGGATCCAAGATAGTCCAGTCAATATAGTATTTAGGTAATACTCGTAAATGTGATCTCGGCCGTTTAACTCGGAGTACTTAAATGGAAGAAATCTTTGAAACGAATAATTCGGTACCTTTAGTAACTGAGGAACTCCACGTTTCAGTCCATTCAAGCGGTGTTCATGTGTTCATATTAATTTAAGGTGAGTTTTATTATTCATCCCAAAGGTTTCTTTTGTAAGTGTGCATTAACTATGGAAATCAAATTTCCCGGGACATTCAAGGGTAAAGACGAGACTTAAAGTTACTTAACGTCGTTCAATATCTTGTAAGTTAAACTTATCTAAGTATTTGGTTAAGCTGTACTGTATAGTTTTACACGCTATTGTTGCATGAATATTCAACCGTTTCAACATATGTGTTACTATTAAAATGTAGGCCAGTTTTATCCAATGGAATAATTACACACTAGCACCCAATCACATCACCGCCGCAATAGTTCTATCATTTGCAGTAGAATTACAAAGTCGGCACTTCATTAAGGATTATAACTGTTAATATTCCTTTCAAAACTAAGAGTATTTTAGTAGGAGCAATTTTAGAAAATGGTTTTAATTTATGTGCCTAAATGCTTCATTCGGTGGGACTGCAGTAAACTACTGATTTAGTAGTATTAGTAGGTAGTATTGCACTACCTGATTTAAATCAGAATAACTATTTTTTTCATCTAATTTACTAGCTCTGTTACTTTGTATGTACATGTAAATACAATATTGTCTCGTCAATCTTAGCATTTTTTACTGCATTACAAAGTAGTATTGAACAGTTTTTCTTATTATTAGTTTAAGTGTCTTTCGCTCCAGTTTATGCCAATCAATATTCTTTTAATGGAACAATAAACTTAATAATTCTAAAGGTCTGAGAACAAATGTTAGCATAAGTTTCTAAAAGTTAGATCGATGAGAGGCCTAAAGTCAGAAATATTATTGAACGCTGTTTTAACAACGGATTTGCCAGAGAAAAATAGTCTGATTGTTCAATAAACATAATCCACCTTTGTCAAAGTAAGGAAGCGTCGATTTTTATTAATAAAAAAACACTTCTGTCGCGTCGTGTATGTGGAATTTCTGGTATTTCCAAAACGTTGCTGCTCATTAGCACAACACATAAATTGCACCGCATCTATGCACCAATATCATCGATTGGTTTTTGTGAAGAGTGTGGAACTTGAACTATGTACATATTTCATATAAGATAAGTTAAATATTTTGTATTTGTTTTCACATAGCTTCGGAATTTATATTAGTATAATTTATATGAATATTTGGTTAAAATGTTAATAAAACTGAAGCTATTAAATGACTATGTTATTCTAATGTACATTTTCAAGTTTGAGGAATTTTGCGGTAAGTACTGGAAACTCATGCGAAATAGTGAGTGATAAAATTTCAACAATCCAAATTGTTAAAAGTATTTATTCGGTACTACCAATCGGGTTGATGTACAGCATGTTTTATGTATTTGCAACCCTTGCTATAGGAAAATTAACCTTAGTGTAAAGAGCAACTTCCGTCTAGGATATTTGCAAACCGTTATCTGAACTTCGTGTCTCACTTGCACAGTTGGGGTGAGGTAAAGCTGAATAAGTCAATAGTCAACGGAAGTTTCACAAGAGCATGTCGAGATGTAGTAGTTGCGTTTGAATGCTTGCATGCGAAATCAGGCTCTACAAAACAAGCCTGATTTGATCTATACAATGTCTTAAAGTGTTGTGATATCCCACTTGAAGCACCCTGCATTAATAGTAAAGTTACTAGTCTACCCACTAACTTTAAAAGAAATCCTACTGTTAAATGGTATTTTTGGCCTAAGTAGGTGTCTTTTTTAGACCTGCTTGCTCTAATCAGTATCTAAGGTAGAGCTTTTTTTGAATGTTATTCATCCTGGAGTGCTTTTGTGCACCTGCAACACGTGCTGCTTCAACGCCGCTTCATCAGCAGGTTGAAACGAGCATAGAAAGCACTTCATCAATTTGCTGTCGCCTTCATTGTGGGTGTTATGCATGTGAGTCATGAAGTTCTCTTTGTGAATTGTCTCGAAATTACAAATGTTGCATTTATGCGCCACGATTTGAGTGGTTTTCTTATGCGTTAACGCATGTCGTTCATGATTGCTCTTCAGCCTTGTTTGGTAGGGACATAGACGGCATTTGAACATTTTCAAAACCTGTCCATTTATGCTGAACGTGTTTCTTGATTCCTTTCTTTTGCTCATATTGAAGCTTGTCCCTGTGTTGCACGTTGGTTTTTTGTCTACGTTTGATGTGTTCGGATTTGCCTCATGGTTATCGATGTGCTTTTTCAGAAAATCTGGCCTAACAAATGTCATCCCACAATAATGACAATTTTGTTCTCTGTCCTTTTTATGTTGCTTTTTGTGGGCAGCATTTCCCCGTTTACTCATAGTTTTAAACTCACAATTCGGCTGCCGGCATTTAAAGAACGGATCGGGAACCTTTTTCTTCTTCTCCTCCTCCTCCTTTTTTTCTTCGTTTGAGTGGTTCAGCGTCATGTGAGCCTTGTATCGACTCGTGAATGTTGTTTTAAAGTCGCAGAGCTTACACTTTTTTGAGCGCCTGAAACAGTCAGTAGTAGTAGTAGTAAACATCTTTATTTCTAAAAAAAGGCTATCGACCTATCGGTCTTTCTGCCCTTGTTTAGTGCATATAGTCTTAATCTAAATAAAAAACAAAGATGAAAATTCTCTTATTTTAGGTTAATAATCTTATTAAATAAACTTTCCAATTCTAATGACAAGAAAAAATTATTTTATTGTCCAGTAGTCAGTTGCGTTTGTAAGTGTTCGAGTAGCGTTGATGTAGGGAAACGGAAGCGGGATTGTCTGGTTGGTCTTGTGAGACAAAGGGGATTCAGTATGGTCCAGTTGTAGGGGTTGTTTGTCCATTTTGTCTGTAGATGTATGAGTCTCTCCGAAATATTTGTCATGTTTGTGCGTTCGTATAGTAGTTGGGTGGGGGGGTTGTGTAGTGGGTTTTGGGGGTGTCTTATTCGTGTTATTAGTCTTAGTGCAATTTGTTCTGTTGTTTGTATATAAAGTTTTGTCCTTTCTGTTCCGTTGGTCATGAGTATATGTCCATAGTCTAGCAAGGGTCTACAAATAGCTTTATATATTTTGGTGGCGGTGTTTGTGCTAATTCCTCTGTCTTTGTAGGTTAGTGATCGGAAGTGTTTTGTTCTCTTTATTGCTTCTGCCCTGATGTTTCGTATGTGTTTAGTGAATTTAAGTTTGTGGTCAATTGTGATTCCAAGGTATTTTACGTCGTTTTTTGGTTGTGTCGTTTGGCCGTCTGCATTTATTGTAGGGGAGTCAGCGTTGAGTCTGTGGTTTGTGAGCAGAAGTTGGTTTTTTGATGCGTTTGGTGTTAGTCTCCATTTATAAAACCATTTATAAAACCATGTCATTGTGAAACAGTCATTATTATAAAAACCGAAAAATGCTTTACAATTGAGTTACTCACGTTGGCAATTCTTCCTCGCTGACTTCATCATCCTCCTCTGTTCTGAAATAATACCGTGGTTTTGGTTTGAATATTGCATTTTCATCTAATGTTGGTTTGGTACAAGTTACTTTTCGTACGTCTAACAGATCGCTTTCCCTCGTTACGGACTCATCACTATCGCCCACGTCGCACGTAGTTTGACGTGTTCGTTTCATAACTCTCTGCTGTGTAGTTTCAGTTGCTTGATTCCGATCCTCTGAATCTGAATAAGGTTCCACTTTGCTTTTTATTTCAGGATAAAAGACACTCTCATTCAAGTTCGTACTGGTTACGCCAAGTCCATCTTCATCTTTTATAACCATGCTTTTAATACCGGTTTCTTCCAACTTAATTGTCATGTCTCTTCAATATAAACGAAACGTTCATTTAAGTGAGACATTACTAAGACATTACTTAATACCTATCTAAATTTGATTCCATTTCTTCATATGGTTTTTCCAGTTCATCACTTTCCTCCATAGTGATAGAAAATACCTGCACATCATGCAACTCTACCCCTTTAAAAATCTTTTTTAGTTTCTGAATAGCAGCTGATTTTTGTCTCAGTATCAAGACATTGCATTATAAATTGAAACTGTTCCTCCAGTTGTTCCAGGCAGAGGGAACAGATAGTCGGATCTTTGGTTAATTCCAGTCCCTATTGAAGAACGATGATATGAAGAAGAAGACCGATTATTTTTCTCGGAAAACAGCCTGATATGGAAAAGTGCAGTTCGAAAAGCTTTACTTTATTAACTACAACGTTGAGATTTGAAAAAATATCGCAAAATTCTTAATAATGTTGTCATTTGGGTTTAAACAGTAAACATTCAGAATAGATTGATTGATTGATTCTCGCTATTAAGGTTTCCACTTACCATTTCAGGTAGGCATTTTTCAAACATGTTTTGCAACGGATCACCTTGATAAGAAATAATTTTCGTATTTAAGGATTCCTCGCTCACTCCTAAACAGGTGCGACATACTGAAGAAGCATCAGGAATCGACTCAATGCTATTAGTTGCTTGTAACATCTGAAAAGTGCACCACCATGTAGATACTGAGCGGTTTGACCGAGATTTTACTTACTTGTTTCAAATCTACGAAGAACGGGTTTGAGCTAATAAAATCATGTATTTTATCTTCTACTTCTAGACATGATGATTTAAAGTTGTAGGCTTGTTTTAACGGTTCAAGACAGTTCGTGCATAATGATGGGGATTCGCATATTGCCAGATTCTGCCGATAGAAGCATATGATTGGGAACAGTACAACGAAAATGTTGGGAACGTACCAGTTCAGGGAGAATTACCTCCAGCATATCCTTCATAATGCCGTCAAGAACTGTGAAGTCGCTTTCATTAATTTCAGCCAGGCATAACCGACAATTCCTCCTTCCGGGATCATTTTTTTCAATTTTTGGTATAAACTCCGGTATTCCATTGCCATGCCCTGGCTCGTAGGCATGCCCCTTGTCCATTTTTGGACTTTTAGAACCTTTCACAAAATGTATGAAGATTTAGTAACATACCGAATTCGTAAATAACAAGACAATTTCCGACACTGTTGTAGACAAATTACATTGCGACCCACGTAAGTTGGTAAGAAACGAATTCACGCACTCGCATTTGGAAATATATATTTATTAAATAAAAAAATAGGTATATAGAGAATAAAACGCTAGTTGTATTTTGACTAGTGAAGTTTTGACATTTGATCGGGGTTAGTCGCAAGTTATTCATCTCTGCAACTGAGTAACGCCCAACGATAACCTCTAATTTGGACTTCACATCTACCTTCACTTAGGACTTTAGTGGCTCGAGTGCATTTGCCGACTTGTCAGATTGCCAGCTGTTCTGGCAAAGTTTACATTGTTTATTTATTTTAAAATATTTATTAGAACAAAACAATCCAGAACAGACTTATTCAACAATCATCCACGATTTGTCACTCTTTTGCGAGAGCAAAAATGGAATTAATTCGCACTCCCAAGGTAGGAGAATTTTCGGTTTAATTCACTCAATTTCCTAATTGTTAAACAATTTTATATTTTCCTTATTCAGGTTGAAAATGTGCGTATGCTGGACAGATATTCAAAATCGTCATCCCAAGGCACTTTATATTTGACTGCAACCCACCTAATTTTCGTCAATCCTGATGCGAAAAAGGAAACATGGGTAATTGAGCATTTTGCAATCACTTTCAATTAACCGCGTTAATTCTTTGTCTCATTCCAGGTGCCCCATATGCATATAGCAACCTTGGAAAAGCTGCCATTAACAACAACCGGCTCTCCGCTTTTGATAAGGACAAAAACGTTCCTGTCCGTTACTTTCGTTATACCCAAAGAGAGAGAATGTCATGATATTTTCATAACTCTGCAGCAATTGTCTCAGCCAAGCAATATTGAAGAACTGTACTGCTTCACCTACAAGTCCGATGAGATTCCAAAGAATGTGGGTTGGAATTTTTTTGATTTACAAGCCGAATATCAGAGGATGGGCGTCCCAAACGATCAATGGGCATTAACTAAACTTAATGAAGACTATGAGGTATGAGAATTTGGAAAAACTTATCAAATTATGTTCAATTTCACCCAATCAACTTATCACAACTATATATAGTTTAAATGCAATTCTTTCTCGTTCTCACAAATTCCGCAAAATAGTTTTCCTATGAGATATACAGTGTGTCCAGTATAAAATGATGTACATGGGTATATTGGAAACCGTTAGAGTTACAGGGTGGACCAAATGGGGAAAAAGTTGCGCAATCAAGTGCCTATAAATAATCTGTCATCAACTTCTTTGAAGTCGGAATAGCAACGGATATACAGGGAAAAAAAGAAAAAAAAGCCTTTATATCGTGTTTATTATAAAAGATACAATAACAAAATTTTCAGGGTGGGGTAAGAAATGAGCGTGAATTTGAAAATAAAGTAAAAAATAATCTAGGCCCACTATGTTCAATGAGGCCGAAGTCAACTTTTGTTTTTATTATGGGGGCCATATTGAATTTCTGCATTTTTAAATTCCCCTTTAAATATGCTCTTCAGCCATGTATAACATGTTTATGTTCGGTGAAGATAAATAATTAAAATTAACAAAATTAAGATTTAATGGTAGTAGGCATTGATATTTCTGTTAATTATTACTGTAAATTATTATTGATCATACATCGAACACTGCAAAAGAACAAGTAACATTTTAGGATTAAAGTAGGTGTTCAAATAAGCCACCGTTTTCTCGCACGCACAACATACATCGTCTCATTACTGCTTCACAGGATTTTCTGATCATTTCTGGGGTAATTCTGTTAACAGCTTCTATAATAGCGTGTCTCAGCTCCTCTTCGGTTTCGTATGACCTACAGTAGACCACTTTTTGGAGGAAACCGCATGCAAAAAAATCAAGCGGTGTTATGTCAGGGGATCTCGCAGGCCATCTTACTGGTCCCAGGTTGCCTATCCACTTGTTGGAAAATTCGTGATTTAAAAATTCTGTGATAATACGTCCATTATGTGGCGGCGCGCCGTCTTGTTGGAAATACAAGTTTTACAGGGTAGCTACTGGAACATCCATAAGTGCTTCCGCTACGTTAGTTTGTAAGAGGTTCAAATATCTCTCGGAATTTAAGTTCTCATTTTAAAAAAATGGTCCAATCACGTGGGTACCCACAATACCTAACCAGACGTTAAATCCAAACCTAACTTGGTGCCTAACTTGACGAACTAGCCGTGGATTTTCATCTGACCAAAAAACGGTATTTTGACGATTAAATAGTCCACATTTAGTAAGGACTTTTAAGGAAAAGTTTGGTATCTCGTTATTTCTTTGAATAAACCACTGACAAAATGCCATTCTTCTAGTCGCATCGCCATTCTGGAGTCCCTGGCAGGGCCGTTCACGATAGGGGTGATATTTATGACGCTTTAAAATACTATTCGCCGTTGACCGCGCAACACCTGTTGGGGCTTCAATTTGTTGTAAAGACGTACGAGGTGTCTCAACCACGCTTTGCATTACCAAATTTTCTTTATTTTGGTCTGGAAGTTTGTTTTTCTTTACCTTAGAAAAACTCCCGTAAGCTACAAGGTTGTCTTTCAGACGCCTAAACATAGTTCTACCAGGTTGTCGCCTTTCTGGATATTTATTTAAATACATTTCTTCAGCTTTCGCTTCATTTCGACGACAGAGAATAAAACACTCCAACATATCGTATTTTTTATAATTTGAAAAGTGATTCATTTTGAAACACACAATTAATTATAAACACTTGACACTGACAATAAATTCTACTTTGACAGTTACCTAGGTAATTAAAACAGACAACGAACGTCACTATGGGGAAATTGAAGAGAAATATCAATGCCTACTACCATAAAATCTTAATTTTGTTAATTTTAATTATTTATCTTGACCGAACATAAACATGTTATACATGGTTGAAGAGCATATTTAAAGGGGAATTTAAAAAGGCAGAAATTCAATATGGCGCCCTTAAGAAAAACAAAAGTTGACTTCGGCCTTATTGAACATAGTGGGCCTAGATTATTTTTTACTTTATTTTCAAATTCACGCTCATTTCTTACCCCCACCCTGAAAATTTCGTGATTGTATCTTTTATAATAAACACGATATAAAGGATTTTATAAAACGCACTTTTTCTTTTTTTTCCCTGTATATCCGTTGCTATTCCGACTTCAAAGAAGTTGATGAAAGATTATTTATAGGCACTTGATTGCGCAACTTTTTCCCCATTTGATCCACCCTGTAACTCTAACGGTTTCCAATATCCCCATGTACATCATTTTATACTGGACACACTGTATAATCAATTTACTTAAAATATTCCTTCTAACTTTGTAAATGGTGGGAATTTCTGTTAAAACCTTAGTTCCGGAAAGCCCGGAGTCCTGGAGTAGCTCTATCGGAAACATTTCGAAGATATGGCGATTGTTTTTTGTTCTCGATCCCACATTTCAATACCGAAGAACTTTTTCACAAGGCACTTCCGAACAAAGAAAGATCCTTTCACCAATCTCATCATTACTTATCTGTTAATTTTTTCTAGATATGTGATACATATCCAAAGTATCTGCATGTCCCCGCATCAGCCACCAAGACTACGTTAAGAGGTAGTTCAGGCTTTCGCTCCAAAGGCAGATTGCCAGTATTATCTTATCTGTACCATAACAAGGCCAGTATTAGCAGATGCAGTCAACCGTTGTCCGGGTTTAGTGCCCGTTGCGTTGAAGACGAAAAGATGTTGAATCATGTACTGAGAACAAATCCGAATGCAACATTTATGTATGTTGTTGACACCAGGCCTAAGGTAAGTAGGCATCAACTGAAATGTACCAAACTGCGAATTCTGCGCTTTAGATTAACGCAATGGCAAATCGAGCGGCAGGAAAGGGCTACGAGAACGAAGCCTTTTATGAAAATATTAAGTTTCACTTTCTGGGAGTTGAAAACATCCATGTAATGAGAAATAGCCTTCTGAAGGTAGTAGAAAGTAAGTACTACCACTGTGACTTGGCGCGAAAATTGAAAAATGTTCGTTTTCGTTGCTTCAGCTTGTGAACAGAAGAATCCAACCATGAACAGTTTTCTCAGTGGACTTGAGTCTAGTGGCTGGGTGAGACACATCAAGTCCATACTTGATACGTCACTGTTCATAGCAGAAGCTTTGGAGGAAGGCATCAGTGTTGTAGTACATTGCTCAGACGGCTGGGATAGAACTGCACAAGTTTGTTCGATTGCAACTTTACTTCTGGACCCCTACTATAGGACTATATCAGGATATCAGGTAATTTCATATAGAAACCAATCAAGAACATCCTAAGAACCCAACCATCCTAACAGGCGCTGATTGAAAAGGATTGGCTGGCTTTCGGCCATAAGTTCTCAGACAGATGTGGCCACATTCAGACGGAAAGTAAGGAAATTTCTCCCATTTTTACGCAACTTCTGGACGCCACATGGCAGCTGATGCAGCAGTTTCCTTGCACATTCCAGTTCAATGATAATTTTTTATTGACTATCCACGACCACGTTCATTCCTGCCAATCAGGCACTTTTGTCGGTAATTGTGAGAAAGACAGGATTGACTTGAGGTATGAAAATTTAAGACAATAATTGAAAGTGAATTCTGACACAAACTCAGGAGATATTGAACCAATTTCCTATTTAGAGTGTCGGAACGAAGTTATTCCTTATGGGGCTTGATGGCGAATCACTTGGATGAATACCTAAACCCTTTGTATGATGCTAATGAAACCCCTGGCGCATTAAGCCCTCAATTGATACCACAGAACATCAGGTAAAGTAGGTTGAAAGGGTCTGATATGCTTTATTAGCTTAACTGGATGTGCAGATTCTGGAGGGGAATGTACTACAGATTTGAAAGCGGCGTTCATCCAAGAGAATCAACTGGCGACCTACTAGTCACCACTGCCGATCATTCTTTTTCACTTGACGACCATGTGAAGTATCTGGCAAAGGCAAGGAAAATTTCATAGAACGTTCTGTAAATGTGATGTTTAATGAATGGTAATTGCAGAGAATAACATCGGTGAAAAACCTGATATCCAAAACGATGGAGAAGAAAAAAACAAAGCCGAGTAAAATGCAACTTTGCAACAACGTGCACTTGGATAACAAACTGATGTATGAAAAGGCATCGACTGAATTGGAAAATGCTGACCATGATCATCCACTCAAAAGTACGTTTTTCAACTGTTCACTATCATTTTTTTTGCAATGGGTTGTTCTTTAGGTGAAGTATTAAATGGTATTGATGGTCAAGATCTTCCCAAAATTGATGAACTCTCAAAAGACTTTGATTCGGTGGCAATTGACTGGAAGGCAATGAGAAGTTCCAATGAATGCAGCTGCACTTCAGCGTTCGATCATCTGAGCAAAAAGGTATTATTACCTTTTTTAACCGTTAATTTCACCAACTGAGTTAATAATTTTTAGAATTTCTGTAGAAAATGCGGCGACATGTTTTGTATGAGATGTTTAACCAAGCAAATGGTACTGCCTGGACATACGTCGCAAAAGCCGGTACCAGTTTGCAAACCCTTGTTTTGATCATTTAAGTAGTTTGGATGCTTAAATGTCGCACAAACGTGAGATTTAGCGAATGTTTTTGCTTTTATTAAACTAGGAGATTTCCAGAAATATATCCAGTATTTTAGAGCTATTTGCACATGACATAAAACCGCTAGTCTCGCTTGGCCATCTTCTGAATGTCTGGAAAATTTTAGTCATCATAAAACTAGATACTCCAAGTAGAAACTGAATAATAACTAGTCATGTTTATTTATTTCTATATTGAATTTTGTCCGCATTCTGGACAGTAAAACGCTTTATAAGTTGAAAAATGGAAAATCATAAGCGGTTTAAAAAACGGCTCACAAGAATCAATTCCGAGTGGCTCAACAGATTCCATTTTGGGCGGAAGTTTTATGATGCGGTATATTTTATTTTTGCAATGTTGTGCTCTCTTTTTCTGTCATTTCATATTAGAAAGAACTTATACCTTGAACACTTATCAATTGAATGATTGTGTAATTTTGCAAGCTTAGATAGCAAGTGTTTTTCTCGAATCGGTTAAATACAGTATGCATATCTAAACTTTTTCTACAACTGAGCAAAATAAATATCTGTTGGTTGCATTTTAGGTTTCAGACGTTACAGAACTTTTTCAGTTTATTTTAAAATTAATTATAAAAAAGTTGTCCATATATTTTGTTAATTCCGGGAAAATTATGTGCACAAATTCGCTTCTGAATGAGTAATTCATTACCGACTAGTCATATTTTCAAAATGATCCCATTTCCACTAAATTAATGTAAATGTGCGCTCTTTTGAGAAAAGTAGGTTCAAATCAACTACTGAGATTAGTAAAAATGAATAGATTTTACGTTACCTCATACTTTACACAACTTATGTTATTTTGTTAATATTATTATTATGTTGCTAAATTGATGTATAAATAGTACATAAGTAAAGGGCGAGGATCCATATACTGACAACCGGTTTTTCTGGGGATTTTGCCTTATAATCACCCAGAAATGTTTGAGGCAAAATGCTCAAAACAATCGGATTATATCAACAGTATCATTTATTTATTATATACAGTTTTGTAGATATAGAACTTCAAATTCAGAAAATGTTTTTTTTTTGGAAATTTAGGTCTATTTGTCGTTATTTAAGAATATGACAAATTGCACTTGAAAACTATAAAACACATATGAATGTACTTGTTTGTGACTTGTTAAATATAAGTGGGCTTCTTCATGTTGCAAAGAAATCGAGCAAACTTGTATTTTTCTTTCATAATCATCAAGTGATTCAGAAGAGTCTTGAAAGCACAAAGCTTTAAAAAGTGTTTGTGTTGCTGTATACTAAAAACACATTAGTGTGCTATACTACAAAAGGTAGCACATATACAATACATATAGCTGGATTACTGGAAACCAATTTAACTACTTCAAGGATTTATTTGAAATTCAACAGAAAATTTAACCAAGTCTAATCAACTAGCTTACTTTTTCTTCGAAGGACCCCCCATCTCCTCTAGCTCATCCTTTAATTTGTTTAATTCACTGTCGGGTATATATCGGTCTTCCTCATGATACTCTTCATGGGGCACCACATTTACTGTTACACCTACAGGCAACGTAGCTTCAATTACGCGCAACAGGATTGGCATCTAAAATTCATAGAAATCCCTTTAATGCCTTCCATGTGTGAGCATCTGGATGACTTACCTGCACAGTAGAAATATCAGTGATTTGAACGGTTCTGTTGTAATAAAGCAGCTTGTATTGGGCATCGACTACTTCACTGAGAGGTTTATAAGTGGAAATTTGAAAGTCCTGAGCGGGAATAGCCCAAGCATCTTCCACATTAATGTCCATGTTTTTTATTATGTTATGTATATACTTTTGGTAACTTTCTAGTACAGGGTAGTCGTAGCCCCTGAGCTGGATGTTCAGTGTGTCGTACAAGGGCACTTTAGGCCTCATTTCCTTAAATCACTTTAGTTAATATCGACGCATTTAAGAAGGTGGTATATTTACCTCTAAATAACTGGGCTCATACAGACTTCCGCTGTAGAAGCGTGAAAGTGTCTGTTTTGCCAAATTTGAACAAATGCATCTTTTTAAAGCATTCATTTTTGAAATTTCTGTCAGGGTTTGGCACTTGGAGTGAGCATTTTTGGAGGTTATTGATAAATATCTACTTCAAAACTACAACTGATTTGATGATTGTTCTGAAAAGGGAAGAAGAAATTCTGAAGCAGCCTCTAAACAGTTAGACAATCGGTAGTGAAACTGTCACAAACACACCAATTTGTGCAATGTTTTCAATAATATCAAAGTGTAGGCCTTTAACTCAGTTTAGTGATGTGTCCAGGACATTAATTGCGCTTTCCAGCCAGTCTACGGCTGTGCTGAAGGAAAAACCATTGAAGGAAAAGGACGCTTTGAAGAAACAAATCCTGGAATGCAGGCATGTCTATCCTGAATTCCTGCCTGATCCCAAAGTGGAATTTAGAAACGTTATCCGGGAAAAGCTGGAAAGGTCTGATATGGTTGCTCGGCGAACACAAATAGATATCGGCGAATTCTATGGTAAGTGATTGGTTAAGTCATTGTACAGTTCTTTAAGTCTTCAGCTACAGCTGTTGAAGAACATGAGAAAGTATGTAATTGGTCTCAACAATTAGATGCTTCCCCATGTCAGCTCAAAGCATGTTGATCTTCATCGGTCTGGAACTTTGCATAGTACTTTTAGTGTATTTAATTAAAGTGGTTTCAATGGATTTTGTTAAATTCCCTATAATTAGATAAGTGAGCTAATTATATATAAGTTGCTAAGTGCAACTGATTAATTAGCTGCACTGTTTATGTCAGGGAATGTTTCAGCTACACAGTTATAATTGATAATAAATTATAATTAATGAAAATAAATGATATCTGTATCTGTCAGCTTGTTAACAATTTGTTTTATATTTGGCAACGACGAAGAGATTTAAGTCATTATTTGAGCGGCAAACTTGACAACCGGAATAGTTCCATAACCTCGGTATGATATTGTTGATAGATAAGTACAAGTACACAGATAATTTTTTTAGTATGTTGATTTAAAAGCTCTCATTATGAGTAAGGGCCCAATAATGGCAAATCGGCCCGAGGCTGCATGAAAATATCAAGTTTTTTTGCGAAAGAAAGGGGATCCTGTTCCTAAACCAGTGAAACCTTTGAAATCCACTGTAATATCATCCAAAACCATCAACATTGACTCAGACGATGAGCAGTCCGAAAATCTGCCTAATTTCAACTGCAAACCTGAGCGGACTAAGAGAAAATCTGAAGAACATGGACTGAGCCCCCCTACGAAAAAAATGACTATACAATCAAATCAAACCAGTGTTGATGATGCGGAAGGTCCAGGCTTAGTTCCTTCCACAAGTGGATGTACATCATTACAAAACCATGCAACGCTAAGTGTAAAATCACCAGAGAAACTTCTGAGCCCCGTGGCATTAAAGCACTATCTAAGCTCAGGTAGAAACCTAGCTGGCATGAGTTCAACGGAAAAAAGCTTCAAGGAAAAATGGACGCCTCCCAAAAAAGAGCAAATAAAAGGAAATGGCACCAAAAGTTCCTCCAAGAAGTCGGAGACTACACCTAGCAAGAAACGAAGAACGCCCAAAAAATTGTTTGAAGTGTCGCCGAATAATCTAAACCATTTCAAAGTGGAAGTTTTGGAAAATTTCATTAAACCCTCCCCAGCTAAAGGAGAAGCTGAAGAGGCTGACCAAATAATGCGAAGAAAATCCCTGCAAATCCAGAAGCAAAATGAAAAAAACCCCGGTAAAAACTTCTGAGCCCCCGTGTAAACCTGGCACTAGTAAGTCCTCGCCTGCAGCAAGAGTTAGAACTAAGCTGAACTTTGATAACATGAAGGCGTCTCGAAATGAAACTGTTTCGCCAAAAAAACCACAAGCTTTACAACAAGAAGAGAATTCTGAAGATTTGACTTTAGCTTTCGATGACATGAACTGGGATCTTGATACAGACCTTCTGGAAGCTGGCTTTTACACTTTGGACCTCGCCAATCCTCAGCATTGTAAAGTTGTTAACGTGAATCAATGTGCAACTGAGATTGTTGTGGTTGTTAAATCAACACAGACAAATGAACAAGCTTTGTGCTATTTACGAGATTTTTGGATGTACTCGAAACTGTGTATTGCCGACACAGTTCGCATCACTGCCGTTAAAAATCATGATATCTGGCTGGTGGATAATAAAAACGGATTTTTAGTTTTCGAGCCAGATCTTTTAGTGTCCACCACAACAATAGTAAACTCAGTGTTTTGCAAAAGACAAACGGTTTTTAAGGAGAAGTTTCGAGGCTTTGATCCCACTAATAAATTCATGATTGTTGGGTCAATGGTGCATGCTTTGCTGCAGGATGTTTTGCGAAACAAATGGTTTGAACTCAAAGATATTGAAAAATGTGCTTTGGAGATGTTGCAGAAAGCCGAGTTTACCAGACAGCTGTATGACTGTGGGGAAACTACTGCCAATATTGCCGAAGAATTTCTTAACTACGTGCCAAAAGTTGGCGAATTTGTGAAAACATACGTGCAAAGTGGCAAAAGTAAAGTCCCCAAAAAGGATGCCTGGAAAGGAAAAATTTCGGAAATCGTGGACATTGAGGAGAACATTTGGTGCCCCGATCTGGGTGCTAAAGGGAAAGTCGATGTAACGATCAGAACTGAAACCGGTCTCATGCCTCTTGAGGTCAAAACGGGACGAGCGACTGTTTCCCTGGAGCATAGAGGCCAAGTGATGCTGTATATTATGATGATGAGCAAGTTAGGCTATCCAGTCTCATCTGGTCTGCTGCTGTATCTAAAGGAGGGCGTGGTGAAAGAAATCCCCTCATCTGCGATAGAAAAAAGAGACTTAGTAATTCTGCGTAATGATCTGGTTTATTACTTGTCGAGAGCCCCTGAGGTGGTCACCACCCCCAACGGAAAATACCTGAAGCCTGGAGATGTGCCTGAAACCATCAATCATCCAGGCTGCAGCAAATGTGCCTACAGTGGCATTTGCATGGCTTACTCCAAATATACCAACGAAGATGTTTCTTCAAAAAAATCATTACAACAGGTAAGAATCAATTAGGCCGCTGAGGATTTTTTAAAAGTAAAGTCGTTCCTTTTTCAGATTCACAACAATCTCGAGAATTATATAACATCTGCCCACATCGACTATTTCATGCATTGGAGCTCGTTATTATCCATTGAAATGTCCGAAAGGAACGGCGCTAAAGATATAAGGGATATTTACACTTTGAAGCCAGAGGAGCGGAAAAGCAAAGGAAAGTGCCTGATTGATTTAGAAATTACTGATGTTACCGAGGAATTAAGTGGTTTATATTTAACAACCTTCACCCACAATCAACAACAGGCAGACAACTTCCTACTTAGTGGCTTTCTTGAAAACACTTATGTGGTGGTAAGCACTAAAACCCGTCCCGCTGTAGCCACAGGCCTGATAACCGATATTTCCATGAACTCCGTATCAGTAAATTTGGATAGAAACCTTCGAAAAAAGTACAGCAAAGCAATATTTTTCCTGGACTATTACGACTCTACGATATTTCTCACCTATAACTTAGCAAGTTTATCGTTGATTTTGGACACAGCGACTGAAAGATCGAACCGATTGCGAAGCATAGTTATAGATAAGCAGCCCGCAACATTCCAGCCAAAACTACCCAAATGTCTAGCAGAAAAAGCCAGGCCTATCTTGAAGCGACTGAATAAAGTGCAGCAAAGAGCCGTTTTGAAGGCAATTGCCGCCAAGGACTATTTCCTGATTAAGGGAATGCCTGGAACTGGGAAAACTGCCACAATAGTGGCACTAGTTCAAGTTCTCATTGAGCTGAAGAAAACCGTGATTATAACCAGCCACACTCATTCTGCTGTTGATACCGTTTGCCTCAAGCTCGTAAATTTCGGAGTCAGTTTCATGCGCTTGGGAAACGAAGCAAAGATTCATGCGAGTCTGAAAAAATACTCTGAGTATAGCTTTATTAAAGACTGCAAAACCCCTGAAGACCTTGCAGCTGTTTACAACAGCGTCCAAGTTCTGGCAGTAACATGTCTAGCATCAGGACACTCAATCCTTTCCAAAAGAAACTTCGATGTTTGCATAGTAGACGAAAGCACCCAAGTTCTTCAATGCTCAGTGTTTCGGCCTCTACACGCTGCAGACACTTTCATACTGATTGGAGATCCTGATCAACTGCCGGCTGTTGTGAGGAATAAAACTGCAATTGAATTGGGAATGAGGGAGAGTCTGTTTGAGCGCCTGGACTCTCCTGAGTCGTGCATATCATTGAACTTGAACTATCGAATGAATGAGCCAATCACCGCATTAGCAAATGTTCTTACATATGAAGGAGAGCTGATGATTGGCGCTGAACGAATAGCTAAGGCTTCAGTGAATATTCCTAAATTTAACCAAATTAGAGCCAGCGGCAATAAATGGCTTGTGGAAGCTCTGGACACCAAACTGGAGAATGCGGTTAAATTCATTGACACCGGACCAGTGTGGAAACTTGGCAAAAAGTGCAACTTGGGCGCAAAATTTCGGCCACGAGGCTTTACAGTCTGAAGAAAATCACGGATCTTTTAATTTCTTTGAGGCCGCTCTAATATACCGTTTAGTGAAAGCATTGCTCGATGAAGGCGAAGTGCCTCCAGAGCATATAGGAGTTATTGCTACTTACAGAATTCAAGTAGCTTTGCTGACTGAGTTGTTGAAGTCGAGCAAGGTGGAAGTTAACACCGTGGACCAGTTTCAAGGCAAGGACAAGAATATTATCTTGTACTCCTGCTCAAAGTCGAAAGATCTCAGCAAAAAATGGAAAGATAATAACTTTGATCTAACTGAGGATAAAAGAAGGCTGAATGTAGCCATTACGAGAGCCAAACATAAGCTGATAATAGTTGGGGATTTGGAGACGTTGCAAAACTACTCGACGTTCAAAAAAATTAAACCCCAGTTGGAGAACAACGTTATCAAGCTTCGAGGCTGTGAAGGGTTCAATTGGGATGCTGTTCTGGATTTTCAAATTTGAGCTACAGTTGAGAACTCAATTTTATTCTAGGAGATTTTGCCAAGCAGATATTTTTTGATATAAGTGTTTATTTATACCTTTATTGTAAGTCTGTTGTGAAGTTAATTTATGCTCAACTGTGAGCTATTTACTGTTTCATAGTTTTATATAGTCTCTGAGAAGAAATGTGTCCTTTGCTTTAACATCCAGGGAAGCAAAAGTGTTGTTTCCTCAAATGTATACGCTAAGAAATAATCAAGTCGTTTTTATACACTCAATATTTATAATAAATTCTTATTTTCTATAAAATATGTGGTTTTCTTCCTGATTTCTAGTCCAAGTTTTGACGTTTTAGTCAATTTTTTTCATGGTATTTTTATTTATTTGCCTGAGGTCCATTGAAGCAACTTGTGATGTATTTCTCAAGTGTGCGTTACCAATTTTTTTAAAAAATCTTGTTCGCTTTTTGTCTTGACTAAATTTCGTGATTTAAGCATATACCTTTTCCCCAAATTTTCTACTCAATTTTTCTTCAGGCTCAGTTTTAGCGGTAACGTCTTCAGATCGTCATGCACCGGGTAAAACGCACCGATTTGTGGGGATTTGCATTAAACGTGAAGGATGCGGACTGCGTGCTTCTTTTATTCTAAGAAACGTTGTAGATCATCAGGTAAATTCTTATAAAATCGCTATAAAGCTAGTTTCTCGATGCACAGAAAATATCCAGACTTTTTGTGGTTATATTTTGAAAATGTTTGTTAATTTCAGGGCGTTGAAGTTCTCTATCATATGTACGATCCTACAATACACAAAGTGGAAGTCCTCAGATTGGAGAAGAGGTTGGACGACAAACTCCTATATCTGAGAGATGCGTTGCCTGAATATAGCACGTTTGATTTGAATATGGATGTTGAAATTCTGCCTGAAGGTAACGGCAATTTTGAAGTAAATCTGAACGTTTCTAATGCTGAAATTGTTGAAATTCCAGGCGCTCCGATTCCGATTAATCCCATCAAAGTGAAACTAAAGCCCAGGCCCTGGTTAGAGCGATGGGAAAGGCAAAATCTGAAGGGCGTTCAAGACCTGGGATTGCCCGAACGATTCTATATAGTAGCGAAGGAGCGCGAAACACCCTGGGAGAAATACGACTTGATGAAAGAATACATGTAATGCTCCCTAGCACAGTCGCAGAGCCATTAAGAATAACTTCTTTCTTCTTTAGGCGGACAATTCCCGAGGAAGAGCAGCTGGAAATATTCAGTGGGGTGCAAAACGAGCTACACAAGTTGGAAACTCAAAGGAAGAAGATGAAGAGGAAACGTATCTTTATCAAGCCCAGTAAATTAGCGTGAAATGTAACCGATGAATATAAGCATTGAGTTAATTATTGTGTTTACCGAACGCACCAAATTCAGCTAAACAAATATTAGTAGGAAATACAAGAGAAACTTCCATTAATTAATGGCAAACCGAGTTCCCTGCTTGTTTTTCCGTATTAATGTTGCAGTTTTTTATTGATAAATAGCTATTTACCTTTAGGATTCACACTTTAAAATAAGTAATACAGGAACAGCTCCATTTTTTATTAGGGCATTAATAATTTAAAAGAAAAAGAAATAACATAAGGAAAAATAGAACTAATTATGAAGGCAGTAAATATATAAACACGTATGTACAAATTTTCACGTTTGCCGGGCTATACAATAGAACTATACAAGACTTGAATTTCGATACAAAAATACTTATCTACATGAAATTCGATCAACTACATCTATTAAACCCTGAAAAAGGTGGAGGAGGGGGTTGGGGCTCGTGGTTATTCAGGGAACTGGTAAACTGTTTTTGGAATTCGTCCTGGAATCCGATGGCGCCACTGAAAGTCGTCCTTTCATTATTCGTCACTCCACTGTTCGGACCGAAATTCGAATTTGAGTAAGTTTTGTTGAACGCTATTACTGAGACGGCCGGATTAGACATTTCCGTTTTCGAGGGAGATGACAGTTTTTGTAAGGCTTTTAAACTCTCCACCACCTTCTGTATATCTTCTCTTTCCTTTTCAAGGTGCGACCGTGAACTGGTTGGAGTTACAGTAAGTGCAGGGAATTTTGATTTCAGTGATGCGCCAATATTCGAGTCTGGAGATTTTTCCTGATCGGCTACTGGCAAGCGATTTACTGGAGAGGAGTCGGTGAGATCAATTATTTGGCAGTGCATGTCTTTGGGTACAGGCTCCTCTTTGTGTTTAGACATTTTAATGACACCATTGTCCTTGATTTCCGGCTTGTCCTTGTAGAGGGCCATAACAATGTTTTCGACTATTGGTTCGGGTGGCTTGTTAATTGAGGGCAGAGAGTTATTCGCTGGTTTTTCAGTTACTGCACTCACAACTTCAACGTCGGCTTTAAACTTGCTACTCGAACCAATATTATTCAATTTATCCGTCAGGTTTACTGGCGTGATGGTGATGTTATTTCCCGAACTATAATTAATTAGAGGTGCCGGAATCTTTTGGGAATGTTTACTTATATGCGCATTGGTTAAATTCTTTGGATCTGGCGTCTTGATTGCCATGCCGGTGCAGAATTTCTTCAGAACTGCCATCGACATCCATCCTTCGGGCCACAATGATAAGATGTGGACTCTCAAGTAATCGGTTATCAGCTCTTCGATGTCGTTTTTCGACTTCCCTTCGTGCAGTAAGCATCGTTTTTTTAAATTTGCAATATCCCGCAACATTCGCCTGGAAGAAAATCATTGGTAAAAAGTTGCCAAATATTTTGCCAGCAAATTTTCAATAAATTAGGCAACAATTGAAATGCACTTACTTCATTTCTTCATGCAGAGGAAATTTCCGTCTGGGAGTTTTCAGATTTTTTATTTCATCGTTAGTGGCTGCTTCCAGGGAGAACCTGCAAATGAAAGTAGTCGTCAACAGCATTCAATTTCCCATACAAACCCAAATGAACAATTACGTACTTTCTTTGTAAAATTCGCTGGCATTCTTTTTCGTGGTTTGTGACTAACGCCGGCATCAGTTGAATGATCTGGCTCTTCAGCTCATTGATCGCCTTCTTGAGTTTCGAATTTTCATCTTCGTAAACGAGATTTTTGGCACGTTTAATTAAGGTTTCCTTTCGACATTTTACGAACGGTGCCAGATGTTCATATACCCTCACTCTAGATGAATCGGACCCAGCACCTTACACATCCGCTCCAATCTGAAGACGAAACAACCATGTAATAAAATTTCAATTGATTAAAAAACACTGAAATTACTTGAGAAGTGTTACGTTCACATCGCCGCTGAAAAATTTCACTTTTCCCCCGTCTTTGTATTCTTTAGCTGACCGCTTCAAGCTTTCGATAACTTGGAGAATTTCCGGCGGTAGATTTTCGGGGAGTTTTACTATTTCCACTCCACTAGTGGACATGTGGGTTTCGATTGAAGTCAGTGCTTGCACTGTAGGTACAATATGTAATCAAACCCCTTGGAAAGAGTGTTTAAAAATATCAATTCAAAGACTCACTGTTCTTAGGAGGCCCAATTAATTGATCCACGCTTCCAGCGATGTTTTCAGCTGCTTTCTGACCATCAGCTTGACCTAGCACTGAGTCTATAGCTGCAACAACGCTGCTTAGTCTCATGGGCTTTTTGTTTTCTTTTAAAGAATCTTTGCCGGCATCTGAAACTGTCAATATTAGGAAAAGATAAGTAAGAGCGGTTTGGCGCTTGTTTATATCAATTTGTTTTTCCTATTTTAATTGTAAATCCGATCCTTCGGGTAAAATAAACTGACCGGCTCCATTTGATTCGCTCTTTTGTCTCGCAGAAGTTCTTTAGGTGCATTTTTCTGTTCGTCCAGCTTCCGCTTCTTAATCTGAATTTTCTCCCTACTAAATAGCTTCTTCTTGATTGCCTGTTGCATGCCGATATTTGGTTTCTCGCCTTCCTGCTTCTGCAATTGAAAACAGTAAGTGCTTTGCTAGTTTGAGCCTAATACAAATGTGTTTTTAACCTTTGCTCCTAGAGTGCTGTGATTGCTATTCCCTTCTTCTTCTTCTTCGGACGTTTCAAGCACCCGCTAAACAGAAACTTACTGTGTAAAATCCAGCCAATAAGGGATTTGACTTAAGGTACCTTTCTGTTGGGTTTGAGAGTACTGTCCTCTTCCTCACTTTCGCTGTCTTCCTCCTCTGAACTGCTGGAGGACACTTCAGAGGTGGCCTCATCATCCGTTTTGAATTCCAAGGCGCCGCTGTTAATGTAGAATCCACCTCGTACTGTGGTAACATTATGGGGTATGATCTCGTCATACCCATCAGTGTTATCGATGAAAGAGTCGTCTCATCGTAGCCCGCCCCTATATCCGCGTAGTCGTCTCTTACGCCCTTTGCGCCTCTTTTTAGACGCTCCACTCACTCCGGTGCCCTGAAAAGGAAATAATTTTTTACTATATTTGATAAATTTTCCTCGAAAAGTTCCACTTACATATTTTGCTTCCAGTTCGAGGGCGATCCGTTGGACGTCTTCATCGTTCTCGTCTCCGAATGGATCCACTCCATTCGGAACAATAGAAACTGGTTCTTTGCCATTCTGTTTGATTTTTTTCTAGAATCAAAATTTCACTGTGATCGAAAACCATTTAATTAGTTAAAGAGCCTCAATCTAAGGAACTATTATTTGACTTTTGGGATAGTAATTATGTGGCCAAATGCAGCTCTTCATTTGAGCATTTTACAAATTTACATAAATATCTTAATTTTTGTGAAGAATTTACTCAGAAAGTGAGAAAAGCTATGATGTTTCACTGGGCGTAGATATTGCGGGTTTCAAGTCACGACCTCTCCTATACATTCGAATCTGTTGCCCATCAGAAGGATTTTCACCGCTGACTGTAAAGGGGGCCCGGACCAGCACGTGCTAGTGTTGATGTCTCTGTTTCCGCCTACGTACGGCCCGCTTGTTTCCATCCTTTTTTAGGACACGCCTCGGATTTCATTCATTGCACAGCGATGTCGGATCGTGCATGCGAAGAGCGGAACTTTGAACAGAAAAATAGCTTTGTTTTGATTTAATTTAACTTGTAACGTTTCGAACACTGGTAGATAACGGTAGGTAAGTATTGTAATAAGCAATTATCGGTGATTTTATCAGGTTCCAGATTTTAAAAAATCAATAATTCTGAAGGGTTTGAAATAGAATTAATTACCAAAACGTAATGAAAATTAGAGTTGAATACAATTTTTAGGTTGCAAAAACTTCCCGCTCGAAACACTAATGAAAAATCCACAAAATTGTCGAATAAAAATTTGATAAATGTGTTTCTTTGATCGTGAACGCACTGTATAAAAAATCACGGTTGACTTAAAAAAATTATAATTTATTAAATAAAATTCGATTAAAGCTTTTGCATGCTTTCGGAAAAAATGCAAGAGGCAAGACAGTTTCAAAATTGTATAAGGAACAAAAAAAATGTCGAGTTTCGGTCATAAATCCCACTTAAGGGTGATAATAATCAGTTATAATCTTTAGTACATTATTTACTGCAGCTTAGCAGAATTTAAAGTTTTCAACTGAAACAATCGGTCGATTTATACAGGGTGGTCCAAATCGGACTGTTCCAAAAGATGGTTTTCAAATACATAAATCATTATTATTCAATGAAATTAGTTGAATTTTAACAAACTTTCTTTATATTATGAAAAGGGCTGAACAAGAGTTTATTTTAAACAACAGCTAACTATGATTTTCATTTAAAAAGCGATATTTTGGGCAGAAGTAGAAAAAAACTGAGTACGCCACTGGATTCCTCTTGAAAAAGTGCCTTAAGAATGTGTTTACAGAAACTATTTCCACAAAATAAAAAGTTATTGACGATTTATACAGGGTTATTCACGCTAACGCACGGAAGTTTGCGGGTAAACCGTTTGATTTATACAAGTATTATTTGATGAATCCACAGACGCCTACCGGGCGCACATTCTAAAAATATTTTTGTAATGTACAGGGTGTCCCAAAAGCCCTAAAAGTATCAAAGTTGTGTTTTTTTTTATGAAATACCCTGTATATTATTGCATTTTTGGATTCTCTGAGCAAAATAAGTGTCTGTTTTAATAAGGTTTATAATACCTAAATCTAAAGGTTTTTAAATAATGCGAATTTTATCAAAATGTAATATAATTTTCATGTGTCAAATAATTTAGAATTATTTAAGTTATGTACTCGTAATTTGTAGTGAAGTGTAACAAGAAATCATATTTTATATCCCAATGATAATAAACTTACAATGTTATTGTGTATAGTATAAAATGATGTCCAGTATAAAATGATGTACATGGGGATATTGGAAACCATTAGAGTTACAGGGTGCACCAAATGGGGAAAAAGTTGCGCAATCAAGTGCCTTTAAATAATCTGTCATCAACATCTTTGAACTCGGAATAGCAACGGATATACAGGAAAAAAAAGAAAAAAGTGCGTTTTATAAAATCCTTTATATCGTGTTTATTATAAAAGAGACAATAACGAAATTTTCACGGTGGGGGTAAGAAATGAGCGTGAATTTGAAAATAAAGTAAAAATAATCTAGGCCCGCTATGTTGAATGAGGCCGAAGTCAACTTTTGTTTTTCTTATGGGCGCCATATTGAATTTCTGCATTTTTAAATTCCCCTTTAAATATGCTCTTCAACCATGTATAACATGTTTATGTTCGGTCAAGATAAATAATTAAAATTAACAAAATTAAGATTTTATTGCAGTAGGCATTGATATTTCTCTTCAATTTCCCCATAGTGACGTTCGTTGTCTGTTTTAATTACCTAGGTAACTGTCAAAGTAGAATTTATTGTCAGTGTCAAGTGTTTGTAATTAATTGTGTGTTTCAAAATGAATCACTTTTCAAATTATGAAAAATACGATATGTTGGAGTGTTTTATTCTCAGTCGTCGAAATGAAGCGAAAGCTGAAGAAATGTATTTAAATAAATATCCAGAAAGGCGACAACCTGGTAGAACTATGTTTAGGCGTCTGAAAGACAACCTTGTAGCTTACGGGAGTTTTGCTAAGGTAAAGAAAAACAAACTTCCAGACGAAAATAAAGAAAATTTGGTAATGCAAAGCGTGGTTGAGACACCTCGTACGTCTTTACGTCAAATTGAAGCCACAACAGGTGTTGCGCGGTCAATGGCGAATAGTATTTTAAAGCTTCATAAATATCACCCCTATCGTAAACGGCCCTGCCAGGGACTCCAGAATGGCGATGCGATTAGAAGAATGGCATTTTGTCAGTGGTTTATTCAAAGAAACAACGAGATACCAAACTTTTCCTTAAAAGTCCTTTGGTCAGATGAGAGCCAATTTATGATGAAAATCCACGGCTAGTTCGTCAAGTTAGGCACCAGGTTAGTTTGGATTTAACGTCTGGTTAGGGATTGTGGGTACTCACGTGGTTGAACCATTTTTTTTAAATGAGAACTTAAATTCCGAGATATTTGAACCTCTTACAAACTAACGTAGCGGAAGCACTTATGGATGTTCCAGTAGCTACCCTGCAAAACTTGTATTTCCAACAAGACGGCGCGCCGCCACATAACTGACGTATTATCACAGAATTTTTAAATCACGAATTTCCCAACAAGTGGATAGGCAACCTGGGACCAGTAAGATGGCCTGCGAGATCCCCTGACATACCATCGCTTGATTTTTTTGCATGGGATTTCCTCAAAAATGTGGTATACTGTAGGTCATACGAAACCGAAGAGGAGCTGAGACACGCTGTTATAGAAGCTGTTAACAGAATTACCCCAGAAATGAACAGAAAATCCTGTGAAGTAGTAATGAGACGATGTATGTTGTGCGTGCGAGAAAACGGTGGCTTATTTGAACACCTACTTTAATCCTAAAATGTTACTTGTTCTTTTGCAGTGTTCGATGTATGATCAATAATAATTTAAAGTAATAATTAATAGAAATATCAATGCCTACTACCATTAAATCCTAATTTTGTTAATTTTAATTATTTATCTTGACCGAACATAAACATGTTATACATGGCTGAAGCGCATATTGAAAGGGGAATTTAAAAATGCAGAAATTCAATATGGCGCCCATAAGAAAAACAAAAGTTGACTTCGGCCTCATTGAACATAGTGGGCCCAGATTATTTTTTACTTTATTTTCAAATTCACGCTCATTCTTACCCCCACCCTGAAAATTTCGTTATTGTATCTTTTATAATAAACACGATATAAAGGATTTTATAAAACGCACTTTTTTCTTTTTTTCCCTGTACATCCGTTGCTAATCCGAGTTCAAAGAAATTGATGACAGATTATTTATAGGCACTTGATTGCGCAACTTTTTCCCCATTTGGCCCACCCTGTAACTCTAACGGTTTTCAATATCCCCATGTACATCATTTTATACTGGACACATTGTATAACATGGTAAGTTTTTTTATCATTGGGATATGAAATATTATATTTTGTTTCACTTCACTATAAATTACGCTTACAGAGCTTAAATACGTCTAAAGTATTTCACACGTGAAAATTAGATTAGATTTTGATTAAATTCGTATTATTTAAAAAGCCTTTAGATTTAGGTATTATAAACCTTATTAAAACAGACACTTATTTTGCTCAGAGAATCCAAAAATGCAATAATGTACAGGGTATTTCATTAAAAAAACACAACTTTGATACTTTTAGGGCTTTTGGGACACCCTGTACATTACAAAAATATTTTTAAAATGTGCACCCGGTAGGCGTCTGCCAATTCATAAAATAATACTTTTTAAAAATCAAACGGTTCAGCCGCAAACTTCCGTGCCGAATAGCGTGAATAACCCTGAACAATGAGCCAATTGAGAAACGTGTTCTCTGTTAAAACTGTCTAATTTGGACCACCCTGTTTATGCCTATTACAAATAGATTCAACCCTGAAATAAATCCAATGACCGTGCTGGTAATTTGAAAACTTTGCACGGCATAAAATCGAAAAAGTTCTGTCTTTCCAACACCCTTAAATATTCCCCATTGATTCCATAATGATGAATATATGGGGATTTTTTGGGAAAGCGACAACATTGTACGAACAGCTAGAGGTAATCTTAGCCGGGACACGAGCACCGTAAATTTCACCTCCTCGACCGGTCTGTGCTCCTGATAAAAGCGCGCCATTCGCTTTCAGCAATAATAAAATAAAATTTATTGTGAATAGAGAAAATTGCACAAAAATCCGACTGAGATTTCCCGCCTGCAAATGCCCTTTGATGCAAATTTTCCGATTTTCATAATTCCACTTGCAACAGCCTAATTTTGATGAATTGCGATGTGGACTTTACTCATCAACATCGCAACCGACCGCCCGCCCATTCCCATCGCATTCTAATCGCCCTCTTCTCCTTTATAAGGAAACAGCTTCTAACTACTGGAAGGCCCACTTAAATCCAATTAAAAACTACATTTAAACTGAAAGGAAATTCATATTTGCATCAGCTAGATTGACCTCATCCTAGCTGAGTTATAAATATTTAATTCGCACCTACAGTTGCAAGCAAACCGTCTTATCGGTACTCAAAACCGCTCGAGACCAACCGGATATGGCAAATAAGGAATTAAAATAATTATAATCTAGTTGTGCTTTCTCTTCCAAATGGATAATTTATCAGTTTGCCAATGATTAAAATTTCAAAGTTAGAGCCGAAAACGCGATGGGTTTTGAGACGCCCTGTTTGATTAGTCTGGAGATACGTGACAACGCCGACATTATTACCACAGTGACATGTCCTGTTGGTAGAAAACCCGCAGGAAAAAATACTAACATAAAACAAGTCGTGGCAAAGCGAATTACATTCGGGGAATAAAAACTAACCATAGAGAAAACATCGAAACGCACACTTCAAGAACCTACGTGACTGCTGAACTTTGCATTATGTTTTCGCCTAGTCAGGCCAAGAGCAGGGTACAGTAGCTCTGGGGGCATTTGAACTGAGCAAAAGGACATAACCACAATCGATATTTATCGGGAGAGCCCTAAAGGTTTTTTCCAGCCTCCTATGCGGATTCTACATATCTAACCTGGGCAAAGACGCGAACTTTTGGGAGTGCACACTGGCAACTTGTCCTGGCATGCCGGCTGATGAATGCGAGGTTTTTTTTTTGTTAAATCCGCTTCAAATATGGCGTCTAGAACGAAAATCACATATTTAAAGCCTGCCCTAAATAAGTTTTTTTGAGAAAATTCGCCCCGACTGCTCAATGATCCACTTGCAAAAAACCTGCCAGTGTGCAAGTTCGTGTCGGATTTTCGGGCTTTCCACTGGAAATTAGGCCGTGACAGCTTTGCATTTGCCATGTGGAGGGTCTGTACTATTTAGCAGACCATTTTCAGTCACAAGATTACCTTTGCAGCTGCTAACTCGTCCTTAAAGTTGTATTCTGGGCATTTGTCTTCATTCGATTCTGGCAGTGACACTCGAACCCGCACAGTTTTTGTCGGTTTTTCACCAATTTTGCACACACTTTTTGTGGTTCTAATGTTGATAAAACAACACGTTTAATGTCTGACATAGTTCATCACAAAAAACTTAACTAAATAACACTGCCCGGCTTTACTCCAACACGTTTAAAATGCACTACTCTGGCAGCCAAACAAGCTATTCAAAGTACTTTCGCATTTCCGCGCATGTTTCTGCGCAATGCATGGCATTTAAATCTCAACGCATAGAGCGCTACTCGCTTCCACTCTTAGTTGTCTGGTGCACCACTAGATGACACGCACTAAAAGCACATTATGTTTATTATTATCATTACATTTATTTACTTTAATATACATTTATATATTATACTATATATTTTGTTCATTATTATTAATACATTTATTGGTGAACATGTCGTTTGAGCACCTCCGAATTTGCAGTTTTTTCTTGCGTCACCTTAAAGAACTCTTTAAATTAAGCAGTTTCAGCGAAAAAAATTCCTGGATGATCCATAAAATTAATCCAAAAAACACTTACAAACTTTTGAAGTTCGCTTTTCCAAAACCCACTTGTTTATGCGCGAAAATGATTGTCCGATGCTATTTGCTGCTTAATCGTGTTTTAGGTATCAACAATGCACAACTCCACATCCAAATTGTCGCTAAGGTGCATAATAATCGTGTTTTTCGCAAATGTTGAGCATCGTTTCTGACGTCGCCCATTGATTGTGGTTATGTAACGTGTCGACAGTAAGATGACGGATTATGTGTCTTGTGAAGCACCATGTTGCGTTGCGCCCTGGGTCTACCTGTTCGGCTCGTTAGTAAGGCTTGGTAGACCCTGTTCTTAGACGCCAGAATGTGGGTTGTATAGGGCGTTCGTTATTAATTGTTATAAATAAACATCAACTACTTTGATGATCAGATAATCCCACCATCCAAAAATTGGCGCCCAATAAGCTTTCTACCCACTTTCGCCAAAATAACAGAAAAACCTTTTCAAGGAAAGACTCCTAGAAAAACTGTCGCAAAACGCCAAAATTCCCAAACGAGCAATTTGGCTCATTATGAGAAATCATGATGCCGAAATGCAAGTGGCCAGACTTGTGGAGGACGCAAAACTAGGTCTTCGGAGAAAAAAAGCGTCCACGGGGGTGATTCTCCTAGATCTAAGAAAAGGCTTGCGACAAAGTCTGGCACAAAGGATTTACTTGGAAAAGGAGAAATACTACTGCAAACTGCAACCTTCTATATGCAGTTTGTGGCAAATTTCCTCGAGAACCGAAATTCCTAGTACATTAAATGACAAACTGTCCTCGCAAGGAAAGCGGAAGCGGGAGTACCGCAAGGATCCCCCCTCTCCTATATCAATCCCAATCCTCTATAATATATATACAGCCGACATCCCTAAAAGATCAGCCGCTAAATCGCCCTTTACGCCGATGATACTTGCCTCTACTACACCAACAAAAACCTTAAATACTACACGCAAAACTATAAAAAAACTACTAAACGAACTGGCAAACTGGATACTAACATGTGGAAAATAAAATTAACACAGAGAAACACAAGCCCTAATGATGACAAGCAAACAAACCAACAAACTGAAAACGCTTAGGCCCTACACAACAGGACACAGCCTGGTCAAAAACAATGTAAAATACCTTGGAATTACACTCGACAAAAAACTGTCTTCGCCCCCACATCAAAACAAAATAGCCAAAGCAAGAGCGGGAAAGCCGCCCTCTTCCTCTTCTCAAACGTAACCAGCAAGCTATCCCTGAAGAATAAAATCCTACTCTACAAACAAAATTCAGACCTCAAATCCTCTGATGGCGCTTCGCCTTTATACAAGCACGCAAGTCCAATCTCATCCAAATCAAATATTCCAGAACAAATTCTTAGGTCCCCTGGTAAGTTCGAAAACACGGCAATACATGAGGACCTGAAATGGACACCATCAGGAAATTCCTTACAAAAAAGCACAGCAATTCAAAACAAAAGTCCAAAACCACCCCAACCCAGTGGTAAAGTCCACAGTTTGACACAAATCATGGCGCATATCGAGGAAATCGGGACCAAACCTCCATTATGGCTACCGTGGAATGGGATCTCCCAACTTAAAACCCCTAAGCTAATCATCCCACCTTCCCCCCTTTCCCCTCACCCAACCCTTGACCGCTTCAGCGTTGGTTTTTTTTCTCTTTCTCTCATATAAAACTGCAGAGGTATAAGGGCTAGGGGGTGCAATTTGCACCAATCAAAATTAGAACTCAAATCAAGCCAAACATTCCATCAAGCCAACAAGGCATCCAGAAGGAGCCAAAGTTCGTAAGAACTCGCTCTAGAATAAAAATCCACACATCCAGATAATTCACCTACAGCACGCTTACATTAGGTCAACCAATTACTTTTGAATGGCAATTCTTCAGGAGGTCGATCGAGATAATACATCTGAAACAAGTTTGAAAAAGTAATTGAGTAACCAGTTCAACAAGAAAAGGGATATTATTTATAATTACAAATACTTGTAAATATATCAGGTTCAGCTACAAGCCTCAAACGTGCCTCATGACTCAATCCAAGTCCCCACTTGGAGCCTACAGTTATCTACCCATAATTCTTCTGGAAACTTTAATTGATGATCTCTTTCACGATCTCTGAACCCCGCAAAACTACAACCGAAGTTACATCCTGCCACCGCTAATCCTGAGCTGTTAAAAGGTATTAAGGGAACAACGCACAAAAATACCTCCTCAGGAGAGCCTTACTAGTCATCATATTATGATAAATAGTCTCAACATTGGCCATACTGCCATGTGTGAAAGAACGGGCTTCTAGAAATGCAAGTGTTTCAAGGGGCATATTTGTCTGTAGGACAGTCCCCACACAATGTTCCTAATAGTAAAGAACTGAAATAAGAACTCGAATGGAGACACCAGACCTTGGGTTGTTCTTGTTCGATATATTTGAAGCGAGAAGGCGGTAGCTCTCGCGGGGTGAGATGTTGGCAACCTGAGTTAATGGTGCCACCTGTGAGTCGGTCGATGAAGTTCACCACAGTATTTCGGGAATTCAACAAAAATGCGTTATTGCCACGTATTTTTCAGTTGTTTTCCTTTCGGTTAATTTGAATTTGTTTTGTGTTAGCATGGTTGAAGTGATTTTTGTAATGAAACTAAAAAAAATATGCAGAAAGTAAAAACCATTAACCTGAAAAGACCTAACTAATCTAATCCGGCCCAAATTGAATGAATCTGCATGCTAGGTATCTAAGGAAACAATTTTGATGCTGAAACTGCTCAATAAAGTGTTCTTTAAGATAAAATAAGAAAAAACTACAAATTCGGAGAGACTCAAACAACGCGTTCACCAAATTTATTTACTAAATAGACCTTTTCCACCATCAGAAAACGTCTACAAGCCATATACAGCGTGTCCAAGATAAGGATGCATGCATGGGGATCTCCGAAACCGTAAAAGATACGAAGGTTAAATCAGAAAAAAGTTGCGCAATCGGAGGGCCATATACATGGCGTTTCAACAAAAACAAGAGTTCGGTTTTTCGAATTTTTAAACAGGTCGTACAAAAAATTCTTTGACATTTATTTGCTCAGGAACTTGTAAAGTTAGAGAGTCACTTTTGTAGCACAAACTCTCTTCGCTAACAGGAAGATTTCCATTTGGACTCATCCTCAGGAAATTTTCAGGATTTTTTTGTTGTTTGAAATTGTGCGGTTGTTTAATGCAAGTTCGAGTTTCAGCTGGCAACGCTGCATTAATATCATCAGTCTGACATGCCGTTTGGAAAATTTCTATAATTTGCAGGAATTAATTAATTTTCAAAAAATGAGCTCCGATTTTGGCGATTTTCATCCGAACTCTCCTCTAAAGGAGACGACAAGGAGCTACAGGAGTTTCTGATGGTGGAAAAGCAAAAAGCCCAATTCAATGCACAGGTGAGGTTATGTCACAGTGTGTTTCTGAATTTTAAAACATGATTTTTCAATTAAATATGTCTCATTAGATCATTTGCAACTGTTGGTATTTTTAAGGAAGCATATACGTTCATTCTGGTTGCACTTCAAATCAAATATTGATTATTTGATCTTGTTCACTGCTCAGTCCCAAGTTCAACTCTGATAGGGGCCAAAGGCTTCTACGTTGAGCTAACATAGACATCCAAAAAAATTCCTGTATTGATAGAATATTCTATTAGAATAGCCAGTCAAATGTGAAGGTAGAAACAGCCTTACACACAAACTGATGATGATGGAGAAAGACACCGAAACGTATTTGTGACATTTGAATAATAAACAATAAAATTGACTGAATCCCAGGAATTTTTTTGGATTAAATTGAAATACAGTCAGGAAAATATACACACTAACATAGACATTATAAATTATTCTTCATGTTGGTCCTGGTGTCGTTTATACTCTGCGATAGTCTGTATTTTTAAATTTGAACTTCTCTTCTTGATATTAAGCAGCTTCAGTGAGAAATAATCTTGAATCGTTCATAAACTCCACAAGAACGTTTATACATTTTTCAAGCTCGGTTCTACAACATGTTTTTATACAAGTAAATGATCTTTCATTCCTTATTTTATGAAAACACTTTATAATTGAAAGTTCTTATCGAGTAAGTATAAATTGCAAACTAAGTTTCAATTACATTAAAAATTTCAGGTAATAATGTATTTTATCAATATATTTTGTATAATAAATTATTTTAGTGTACATCTATTTCTTTCTGTTCATCAGATACACGAATTCAACGACTTTTGCTGGGACAAATGCGTGGAAAAGCCAGGAAATAAACTGGACAAGCCGAACTGAAACCTGCCTAACGAATTGCGTAGAACCGATTTATAGATGTTTCTTTACTTATCACCAATAGGTTTGCTCAATTATTGCAGAAAAGTGGCGGTATGTGAATACGGTGTAGCTTGGATTTAAAAAAATCAATCCAGGTGTAGAAGAATGCCAGCTGATTCAATAAAAATGTAAAGTGTTATTAAAATTAACATTTTTATTGACTAATGTATGTGTAATAAATTTTTGTTAAGATACGCTTTCTTTTTTATTCAACGCCGTGATACCAGAGATTAGTTGATTGCCTTCTAATCTCTGCTACAAGCGTTGAAAGTAAAACACATTCATTCGCCTGACTATGTAGGAAACATGAAAGGAATCAATGATTGTTCATTCACCGCATTGCCAACAAAACTGTGCATGGGATTATTTATTTTATAACATAATCCTTATTATATTTAAGACGGTTTTTATAGCCCAAAATATCAGCTTAAAATTCTGATGTCCGCTCATGAGCGGAAAGTTTCCTGTGGTCCGCATCCTTCAGCAGACGTGCTGTCGCCGCAACTACCCCAGTTGAAGCGTTCATAAGACACTGCTTCCCCCAGCCACATAATGCCATCTGAAGACACATCTATCACAAATCACATCGTTGGTAAACAGAGCTGTCTTCAAGGGTCAGAAATTGGAAGCAATCTTCATTTTCCGGAAGATCTGGGTCTTCAAGCTTGCAAAGGCTAATAAAGCAACATTCGGCATATTTTACAAGAGTGAATACTTAGCGTAGGACATATTTCCTAGATGGATGGCCGTCAATCTAATATCAACAGTGTGGTCTGTTAGATCGCTCCCCAGCGTGATAAGTAGCAACCACAACTCCGTTTCCGTAACTCCCTCCGTTTCCGTTACTCTCCTGGAATGGAGTTTCTGTAGTCACCTCCGCAGACTCCACATTTGCCATCATTAGTACTTGTATTGAACCTATAGAAGTTTAGATTTAGACATTTCAACTCCAGTCAACTTACTGTTAGACCGCCACAGTAAAACTGAGTGTCGTCATACCAGTGAGGAATCGTTTCATCGTCCTTATCCAGCCTCCATTTGGAAGCTCTATTAATTGGGGTGAACATGTATCCATGATTGAATACTTCCCCGATTAATGTACAGAAGAGTACCGATATGTGAAGTATGTTTGGAGAAAATTATTTTTTAGCTGATATTAACTTGCATTTATACTTGGAAGCGATATCTTATCAATGCGTCCCTGAGGCGCGTTTTTAGGCCACTTCACATATTTCTTTCGAGTGATTTTTAGGTAATTTATCCTCATTGATTGAGTGATGATGTTGATTTGAAAAACCCTTATGCAAATTTGGAGTTCATGAGTGGAGTTCAAATAGTTTAGTTTTTCAAGTAACTTTTCGCCCTTCAAATGCAGTTTAAATTTTGAAATTAAGTTGCTGTTACTCATTTAACTGTTTTTTAATTTTAAACCAGGACGCTGGCATGAAAATAACTCACTCACTTTGTGCCATTTGTTCCTTTCGATCTAAAATTGGGTTTTCCAATAAAAATTACTCATTGGTTTGGTTCGAAGTGGTCTGGAGCAGGTTCATTCCATGTTCAAGCGTTTAATTTCCTAATGTTGTATTTACAATAATGCGTAAACGCACTTTAATGCAAGTATTTTTGAATATAACTCTATTAAAACGCTCCTTAGGTGAGATAATTGATAGTAGGGTCTGTTTCCTATTTTCAAGTGGAACATTCTTACTCAAATGCAATATAGATTTATAAATATTGCATAAAAATTTAGTCAAATTTCTTGGGTGAAAATATCAAAACAGATTAAATATAATTATATAAAAAAAAGATTAAATATATAGGGTGGGCAAAGATACATACAGAAAGAGGTGATGGCAGAGATATTGCGAAATTTTCACTTGGAAGTTCGTTCTGCTTTTAATAAAATTTGGACATTGGACAAAATGAGTTGATTATAAACACTCTTCAGCCAATTTGTAAAAATAATCATAAGTAAATAAAGAAAGAAGTATGAAATTTGCTTACAAATAATCCTGTACCACGGAGAAACCGGAGAAGAAAGGAAAAGAAAGCGACAAAGAGAAAATATGATTTAAATCAGGCAAACAAACAATAAATACTTCAGCAATTATAAAAACACGATTTGAATTGAAGAAATGAAAATAGGTCAATGCGGCAGTTTGCAAGACAAAATCAAAAGCATTGCGAAAAAATGTAAAAAACTTATCAAAACAAGTTAAAGTAAAATTGTGTAAATTCCGGGTTAACAATGTCCTTCAGTCATTTAAACATCACCTGCTACTTGAGAAATGCTCGGTTCATACGTTTTTTTTAATTTCCTCATCGCGTATCTCGGTATAAAATGCAACAAATCTGCAATATTTATGAATCATCATCATCATCAAAAACAAACAATCCTTTTTAATTGTTAAACACTTGCTGAAATATTTGAGTGAATGAACCAAATGTTTTTGCCATCTGTTCCAAGTAGCGCTTACTTGAAATAACAATGGAGCAACCACTCAAAAAGCGTTATCTGTTTGGCTCCTGAATTTGGTAGAAATATCACAACTTTTAGAAACCTAAAATCACTTCAACTCCGGAAATTCTCTGGAAAAATCAGTTGTTTCAGCCCCAAAAAATCCACATGACTAACACAAAAATCCGTTGTCGATAACAAGTATCTCAGATCGTTGAGCTGATATACGTAGACCTAAATAAGTATAAATATTGGTGTATCAGTAACTAAGTCACTAAGTTAACCAACACTAGATAGACAAAGCTAACAATGAACACTTCCGTTAAACTAGCGCTAATTTTTTGCATAACCATTAAGAGTGCGTTTGGGCATGGGTATATGTACAGTCCAGTTAATAGAGCCTCTAGATGGAGATTAGAGCCGACCAATTGGAACATCAGTCACAACTACGAGGACAATCAGTATTTCTGCGGCGGCTTTGCAGTAAGTTTTGCAAACTGTACTTGAATTTTTTTAAAGCAAACATTTCACTAAAGGTGCAATATAGTAAGAACGAGGGTAAGTGCGGCCCTTGCGGGGACGATTGGAGCGATCCAGTTCCCCGAAGCAACGAAAATGGAGGCACTTATGGAAACGGTGTAGTGGTGGCTTCTTATTTATCCGGCAGCATCATTAAGACTGATATCCGAATAACAGCTAATCATAAAGGGAATATTTCCTATCAGTAAGTGGAGGAAATGAGTTGATTTGAAGGCAAAGTTAAAACAAAACTCTCGTCAGGTTGTGCGTTTTAAACGACATCCTTCTGCCAGAAACAGAAGACTGTTTCCAGCCGCTGCCTCTACTGGATGGGTCGTTTTTTCCAAAAAATCTCCAGCGAGGATTACAATGTGACCAGCTACATAAGATTGCCTCTTTGGTTGACTTGCGATAGATGCGTTTTAAGGTGGCATTATTCAACTGGTAAGAACCGGGGTTGAGTTTTTATAAAAATTACTCATGAACTAGTTGATTATGTGAAATGTGGTATTGTTAGGAAACAACTGGGGAGTATGCGATAATGGTACTTCGGCTCTTGGATGCGGACCTCAGGAAACGTTCCGATCTTGTGCCGACATCACAATTATTCAACGACCCTGGTGGAGACTTTTCACTTTTTTAAATAACTATTTTGCTTAAATAATCTCAGTCTTAATTATTGGTATTTATTAAACTTTTTTATACTCGTTTGAATACAGTCTTTTTTTTATCCACCCCCATTGCAGGACTATTTGGTTTTGAAACGAAAATATTTAAGAAAATCCTTGTTTTTTTGTTCGTGCATCTTGGGTCTTTGTAACCCAATAAATCCGCATAATACTTTCTCCAATAAACCACATTAAAAATTAATCAAATCCCATACAATAACATGAGCATTGAATGGGTTTAAAGAGACCGACAAGTGCTATCAGATAACGTGCTTTTAAGATCTAATAGAATCCGATATGATCTATTGATAGGATTTTTTATGCGGTACCTTTTTTACAGGTACGTACAGAGAGCTTTTAGCGTTCTATAGAAAGCGGCATTATTGTGTATCACTAGACACTCGCGAATTCTATGGCTATCGGCTACTATTATCCTACATTAACTCTTTGTGTCGTAAAGCATTCATTGTCTAGATGGAATTAATTTTTTTTCGGATCAAATAGTGGATAAATCTCTGAAGGCGTATCTATCGGTTAGTTTTAACTGGAAATTACGCCTGATGTAGGAGTAATCGAAAGGAGTTTTGATTGCATTGGACGTTTACGGTGCTCCATCTTATTTTTGGCCAGCCTCTGACATAGTGTTGAATGTAAAAGTTGCAATAAACGAAAACTACAGCCTTGAGTAGCAATTTCTACTTTTCATTGAGTCAAGTCAATTATCCACACCTTCTCAGTCATTCAGTGGTAATTTTGCAGAAAGGAATATTTCCAAAATACGTATTTTAAATCTTGACTAGAGTAAGAGTGTACAAAAGAGCATTTAGCTCAGTACCTACTCTATGAAACTCTTATAAAGTATGTCGACTGAAAAACTTTTGTATCGCAAAATTCACTATATTACAAAACGAAATTTGCAAATCTCTTTAATGATATGTAATTAAACACACAACCTTCAACCAGAAGGCAAAACGGAGTTGGCGTGACGTTCATTCCTACCAACCGATGTGTAAATGAAGAAGGGCCAGTTGATGGATTTGAGCCGATGGTATTTCAGGGAGCCTTTTCAAATATTTGCCTGATTAAAGTAATGGAATATTTCTTCTGATTTAATGGCAACTGTGACATGCTTCTTGATGTATGATGCATGTAAATAAACCAACCAGCCAACCACCCTTGCTTTTTATTATTTTTTTGAATATTCTTTTATTCACTTCGTTGAGATCTTCCTGACGATAAGCAGGGTTTTGTTTTGAAATATCTTCTAAAAAAATTATAGTGTCTTCAATAAACATTTGCACACCTTCGTCGTTTGCCTGGGAACAGTTTATCAAATTTTATAAATTTTAATAAAAAAAAAGTCAATTCCATAATAAAATAGTATAAAAGGACCAGTTTCTCATCTTTTATTATGAAAACATAGTTCAGTTGAGAAAGCAGCAGACATCTTAATAATGAAGTAGCAAATAATAGGCCCCCATTACGGAAAAATCCCAGGACAAAATATCCACTCAATCTTTTCAATATTTAAGCAAAAAATAATTAATTCAACGCAATTCCAATGTTATTCAAGGGTTGTTGCGGTCAAAGGCCAACAACTAAACTATAATTTGCGGAAAGCCGTTCTTTGTTCTTCAGTTGGCACCTGGACAGCTCCCACGATCCCTGTCCGAAAGCACAAACATCCCCTAAGCCCACTTTCTCAACAATTGCCGTAATATTGTGAAATGGACGTTTTAATTATGGACTCTGCTGATCATCAGACAAAATTTCGGTTTCAACCAACCTGCTCTCAATGTGTTGAATGGAGTTCTGCATCATTGTCGGTAAACTTCACATCAAAAACGAGAAAAATGCTCCTTCCTGTGAAAGGCTTAAAGAGTGGTGTTTTAACTAAGAGGAAAAAACCGGCTTATATAAATACTGCTTCCTTCACCTTTTCAATTTCGAATGGCGCGTAATTAGATCCCTAAGTGGTGTAATCTTAGAAGTTTGGCCAATGTAAAGGCTTGGGGTAACTGAAGAGACGACGTGCCATGTATATAAATATTTTATCGGCGGCATGGAAGAACCACATGAAAAATTTCACTTACAATGGGACAATGTGAGACTGGCGCGTCCCAATTTCATTCAATTAAACCGATAAAGGGATGGTACCGCCCTCGCTCACAGAAAATTGCCGATCGTAAGGCCGGCGTTTAATTTCCTTTATTGCTGTTGTGTACCTGAGAATATTGTTTTCTTCATAGATAATGTCGAGAACATTCTTCCATTAGGTGTTGACAAATAGTTTCTCTGATTGTTCACAGTTAAACGATATCACCGCAAAAGAGGTAAAATGACTTTATTAGCCATAAAAAGGCCACATAAGAAAACGAACTCGAAGAAGCGATTGAGAAAAGTGGCGAATGCGAAAAAATACTAGAAAAAGAAAAGTTAACGTTGACAGTTAGAAAAGAGGTAAACAGATCCTAAGAATCATCAGTCCATCCTACCCACAGTACACATCCTAAGAAATTAACATTGTCGAAAACAGAGGAAAATTTGGATTTGTCTTCAAATAAAAAACATGTTTAGAATCAGGCGTCAAACTTTTTCAGTCTTCACAAATCTTCTTGAGCTTGTAATAAAAAAGCCAGAAAAACTGCGAACAATCTGGTTTCAATGTGCATCCCCAGCTCCTCTTATTTCTTACTGCATTCTTGACTCGCTATAATAATTCTAAAAGAAAATGGTGAGAAACTTAGGACCTATTTTTTTAATCTAAGGTTTCGATCATCTCCTCACATCTCCTTAATCGTGTTGTTGCCTTCATAAAATATGCATAAAATTTTAATTTTTCTTTCAAAGATTTTCAAAGCAAGTCGTTGAGTATGTCCGTGTTATAATGACGGTCTTTAGCATCAGCCAGTTATAAATCACCCATCAGTATCGACAAAAAGCAAATATTACTTATAGTTAATAAATGCACCATTAAACGCGCTGTGCCCAAAGTGAAACTCTTCAATGAGAACCTACTCGAAACCGATAGGGATAATCATTAGAGGCCCAATTTTCAGACCATCG
Organism: Dendroctonus valens; assembly: GCA_024550625.1. Classification (NCBI taxonomy): domain Eukaryota; kingdom Metazoa; phylum Arthropoda; class Insecta; order Coleoptera; family Curculionidae; genus Dendroctonus; species Dendroctonus valens. The sequence continues at coordinate 1,369,713 of JAJTJO010000036.1, forward strand.
ATCACCTTCCGACCTATCCATTTCACCTTTCAACAGGAACTATTTATTTATATTAACATATTGGAAATGTAAGTTTTATTTGTACTAAATAGTGATAATTAATCATGTCGGAGGAATCGGTTGACAGAGGACAAACTGTATAAAAGTGATCTGACAAGTTCAACAACTAATAATTATTCTTCTTGGATATAATTTTCGTGTTAAAAAGTGCAATTTTAGGATTTGTTCAATTCCAAATGTTCATTGATAGGTTGTTTTATGTTTCGTAGCAGACTTCATATATTTTTTGCAAAATCCGTGTTGAATGTCTCTGGTGATTTAATTCCACTATTTTCTCTTGAGCGGTTGTATTTCGTTGTTTGTCTATTCCTGTTTTATATTATATTGTTCTCGTTGTTCTATGGCTTTATTTCTTCTGCTCCTAACAATTTGCAATATTTTTTGCGTTGGTCGATTTGTATAAATTTTCCTTTGTTGTATAATCAGCAAAAATCAATCAACAAGAGATCTGCTGAAAAAGTTTACCCAAAGTTGAATTTGTTCCAGGAACATATTCCAGAAATGTTCTGGTTTTCAACACATCATTTAGAAAAGTGTATATTTTCCTGTGGAAATCGAATTCGATTTGAATGCTCGTATATCAGGAAATCCATTCTATTACAGATATACCCTTTATCTCAAAATCTTAACACACAGATACGTCGACGTTCGACAGAGTAACAGACAAAAAGTAGATTATATAGGGTGATTAAAAAGTGGCGTCATTCCTCTGGGGGTGTTGTCTGGGGGTGTTTTGGGAGAACAGGAAAAATAGTAAAAAAAATTAATTCGTATCAAAAACTGAGATATTTGAAAAAACTAGATCAGAATTACGGCAACGATGCTTCGCAAGGTAATAAGCCTAATTAACATTACATAAATACCTGTTGCTTATTAATGATCCAGAACTCGGCTAACCATAACTATTTTTTTTTGATGATGTTGCGAAATGGAAGCATGTGGGTTGTCGGTGGCATAAACATGAGAATTGCGGGAGTTAAAAAATCCATCTCTACTGAAATTGGCTTCGTCGGTCCATAAAATATGTGATAAAAACTGAGAATTTTGTCGATTTTGCGCCAAAAGCCAATTAACAAAACGCTGCTTTAATGGAAAAGCTGAGTGTAAAAGCGCGTGTGTCTTACCTTAATGGAAAGATTGAAGCCCTTCCTCGCAATAATCCTCGGTGTACAGTTGATTGGGAAACTGTCCATGGTTTGGCAATACTCCGTGTAATCCTGGAAGGATCTGCTGCAATGATATCCAATACATTTTTCTCTATGTCTGGAAACCTGAGCACCTCTTGGGCGTCCAATATCTACTTCAAGTACAGGAGCCAATCGTCCAGTATCTCAAGTAAGTAAGTCACAATTTGACCAAATGCTTGTATTCTTGACAAAATATATCTACCTGTGACTACCTGATAATGACAAAAAACATCATTGCCGCTTTGACTTTTCATCAAAAAATTGGTAGAAGAGTACTTTTTAATATCGAAAATTTTCGTAATTTGAAGTAAAGATGGTAATTTCTCTTTCGAATGCTTTAAGTATTCCAATATGCTACCAATCAAACAGGGAACAATTCAGAATAATGCTTAATAACAAAGTTGAAATTCGATTTTCAACTGTTAATATCTTCTATAATTTCGAAAAAAATGTTTTCAATATTTTTACCGTACTCTCCAAGTGAGCCCCTATTACCCCTTAAAAGGAATGACACCACTTTTGAATCACCCTGTTATATTCTATTATTTTAATGTTCTCTTTGCCTATTCTTTTTGTTTGCTGCCTTTTATTACTAGTTCCTTTGAATAATATAATGTTTGTTAATTAGCTGCGCCGAGCAAATCACCTCTGAAGCTGCAAACTACTCGTGCTTGTGAAACGTCAGGAAGACATTATTTTGCACGATTGACTAAACGCCGGAAAAACTCACCAGTTTTTTTAATTTAAGCCCTGATCGAATTGAAAAATACGCGTTGAAGTATATTCAAGTATCAAGATTTTCGGCATATCGGGGTCTGAGGGAGTAAAATCGGATTAGTTTGGCGGCCAAATCCATTGATCTCCGTCCTTCAATCTATCTCAAGTATCTGAGAATTGCGACGGAAAATTTAATCAAATCACAAACGGCAGGGTTTTGAAGTTTTCAGAGGTAAAGCAGTTGCAAATTTGTAAAACTAGCAGGAAGTGGGCGAACGTAATTGCGGTAAAGCTGAACTATTCAAACAATCACCTGAGTTTTCACACCTACGAAACGAGGGAATCAGCCGACAAGCGGGCCCGCAAAGCTCTGAAGGTGTGAACTGTATAATTAGAAAAACAATACATTACGAAGCCCGACAATGGCGGCGGCAGCTTTTACAATGGCGCACGGTTTCATTGTAACCGATGACGTAGCGAAGAACGAAGAGTGGTAAATACAATACGCGTGTTCCTCTGTCATTAACACTCGTAGCTGATGATTAAATTATTAAATACGATGACCCGCATACCCGATGTTATTCTAAAACAACTGAAATAATCGTCCGATGCTTATTTGTAGACACATCTCGTCTTTGAAATACCCCAATTAGTCGAGGCGGCCTCTAATTAGGGCAGTGAAATGATGCCGCACCACTACAAGTGACTTTTCAACTTCCATATCAATAGAAATTCTTTTCAACTTCACCAATTCGCTTATTGAGACATGACAAAAAAGTGCCAGAAAAACTGAAAATAAAAGAAATCTGTTCCCATTTTTTCCCGTATAAAAAAATGCAGTTTTTAATCGCTGTTTTCTAACACACAATGGCTAGATTTTCTTCTTAAGAATCCCCCTTGGCTTGTCTATGTGATGTCTCAACAATAGTTCTTCGGACGAGTTCACTTCTGCTGAAGGTTTCCACTTTTTCCGGGTTCGTTTTCATTTTCTTACACTCATATTTTTCTTTCAAAAATCTTCATCTCATAGGCAAATCGTTGTTCTTATCGTTGTTCTTACCGTTGTTACGTTGTTCTTCGTGTCTGTTAAATGAGATTTCTTTTTAAAGTTTCTTTAGTTTTTTGCTTCTAGTTGAAAATAAATTTCGGTTCATTCAAAATCGTCCAAGTCCAATCCAGAATTTCAAAAATAATGTAAATATTTCCTAATGTGCTTTAGACGTGTTTTTCGTGCTAATGTGTTTTTTATGATTACTCCAATTGCTGTCCTGTTCAATAGATTCTCTCTTGCTGATCACAATTGGGGTCCAAAAGGTCTTAAATATTGCAGTTTTGATGGTGAGGAGAGACCATTCAAATAAATCAACGCCAATTAACAAGAATTATATTATCCAAACAAACTAGCAAGAAATGGCATCAACAAGAAAATAAACAATGAGAAAAATTAAAAAATATTTTATAAAAAAAAGTGAAGCAAGAGGGTTAAAAGAACAATTAAAATTGTTTTTTTTTCACAATTTTTCATACTTACAATCAGTAAAACCGTTTATATTTTGAATGTTTACTTCCAATGTCGGCGGTTTCTTTTATTGTTTATCTAAGTTTGTTTCCTTGTTTTGTATTATATTATTGCAAATTAAAGCGCTTTACAAAAAATGGTCGAAGATTGCTGGCCTGAAAAGACTATATTTTTCCGAATATATAAGCGGAAAATCGATTTGTTTTAAATGAGATTAATATCGTAAAGAAATAAAATATCGTTATTTGAAGATTGAAGAAAAGTACACTTTAAATGCATTATATGGACGTTCGATTGCAAGCTTCTCGTGCGCACATTTAGTCAATGCACTTGCGGGTTACGGTGGAAGTTATATAACACACCTAAGAATTAAAGCACGTGCCGCTGCTGGGCTAGTGTGAACCTGGCTATAGATAGAATGCATCTGTACGCGGCGATAAGGCTGATTTGCTTCTAGAATATCATATACCTAGTGTACCAAATTAAATTCCAAAAGTCTTTAGATGGAAAATTGACATTGCATTTTCTCCAACTTGTTTTGATGATACATTCTTCCTCCTCAGAATGATTTTTGTAATACAAAGTGAGTTCTTTGTCTCGCGCTTCTGAAGGTGCGCAAACAATATTAAGAAAAGCACTTACTCAACACACAAATCGGCATCTTTGTCACTGCTCACAAATGGCCAGCAACAGTTTCGTATTCGGAATGGGGTCCGTAGGGGGCAGATCGGGCCGGCAGGGGGTCCATCCGCATACACGTTAACATGGTATTAATAGGACTAAACACGATAGCGCGGGCATCCTGTTTAATTTGCTTGTGATCGTATACAATGACCGGTAATTAAAAACAACACCATTCAGATGGAAAGCGGCTAATATTTATATGTCGGATGCTGGCCAGGAAAATATTCGTTATCTCACTACGGAATGAGGGCAAAAATAAATAAAGCGCGGCTACTTACACCTATGGCTTTAATATATGGGATATTGGCCTATAAATTGTCGGTATCAGAGTTGACTCTTTTGCAACTGTCACGTTAAATTAAGTCGTTAGTGACATTTTTTTCTTATTAACGTTACATTAATACTTGTTATGTGATGTTTATACTTCAATTTGCCTAGAGAGGCAGAGCTGCTGATGGTTGAGCTTGGCTCGCTGAGCGAAAGAAAGAACTGTTTTATTTTTTAGACATCGACACTTAAGTTCGCAAAGTATAAAAAAATTTATGTATAAATTCACTTTATAACCTCAATTCACAACATCAGTTTTCAAGGTTTAGAAGAATGTTTGCTTCTCATGTGAGTCTGGTGAAAACGTTGATAGAACGGAAGAGATCTAGCCCTTCTTCAAACTATTACTAGATACGGAGTTTTGTCAAAAGTTCGAGATCAATGCCAATTAGTGCGTTATTTGTCAATGCCTTTTCAAGCCTTGGTGTCTGTGCTTGTTTCCGTAAAATTGAAAAACCTCGTAACCGTTCCTTGAGTCAGAGTCACTCTCAATTTTGTCAGAAACTTTTACTTTTATCGACAACTTTCTCAAAAGAGCAAGTTTTCTGGATTTTGTGAGTCTCTCATGTAGAAGATCGAACTTTATGCAAGTTAGCTATTGTTATACATTTTAAGTTTTGAAGTGGACAATTTCAAAATTAACCCGAAATCAAGCCCCATTGACCCATGAAAAGGAATGACACCGATTTTCAATCACTCTGTGTGTCTCAGTCCCTTTAAAGTGACCTTCCAAAGATAAAACTCATCCCGACGGTCTTCTGGTGTTACCTTCTGCCTTCTGGTAGCATCTCAATTTTATCTGGATGCAGCCCAATATTTTTACACACACATTTTCTTCTTCTGTTCTTTGATTGTTTTCATATTTCATACATGTTTTCCTAAACTATTACCCAAGTGAATAATTCACTTTCAACTTCAATCCGATAATCCACTTTAGAAAGCTGAAGCTAACTCAAAGCAACAATTTGAGCTAAGGAGTTTTGTCAACTGGGTGCTACGTAAAATCTGGTGGCAAAATTCCAGAAATACCTTAAGGCTCTAAGGCTCAAATTTGAAGGGCAGGAAGGGTTTAAAAACATTCGAAAAATCCGCAGAACGGAACGAAAAGATAACATTGAAAGGGGAAGTCCATACAAGCCCAGCACAAACATCGTTCTACTCGAGCAAACTTACCTTTAGTTTGGTACTTTAGATTTTTCGTTTCGTTTGTTCTGCATAAAGGCCAGAACGCAAAAATACGTTGTACTGGCGTGGTGGGGTCTTTGTCGTTCGAGTGACACTCACAAATCAACCGTTTGGAATAAATGTTTCAATTAGGTTTTAATGTGGCCGTTGCGGGTCTCTAATCCGATTAGGCAACGTATACAGATATAACGCCGGATGGAAAAAATCTAAAAAACACATTTAACACTCCAGCTTTGAAGCAAAGGTGATGCCAAATAAAGCATTCATAGGGGTTAGAAATAACCACATGATGGAGGACGGCAACATGGGCTTCTTTGAGCTGAGGTGACATGTCTTCAAAGGTGGCATGTTGACGAAGTGTAAATGATGAGGGGCAATTTGTCCGATAATCCCTTGATTCTAGATTTGATACTCTATTCTATTCATTTTGCATTCGAAATATTTATGCTTAAATCAGCTAGTTGTGTGCGTTTCAACTTGCAAACATGTATTTTTAGCCTTATGTGAACGACTATTTTTTTGAGCAAATTGTGAGATTAAATCCTCAAGATTTTCTATTGAGGTTTTTCATGTCGGCTTCACTTCCAAGCTAATGGTCAATTGAGAAATTGCCACTCCATAATCGACTAATTTTGTGACAGAATTTCCCTTTTAGAAAGAAACTCAATCGAAATCTCCGTTTTTCTTATCGCCTAACAAATTGCCTGGAAATTTCCTCACGAACTTTTATGTAAATCGCCAGCGTTCTATATACCGACCGGCAATAAACAGAAAATATTTGTATATGAATAAGATTATCAACGAGGCTTATCTGGAATTGTGAACGGTCCGTGATCGATGGGTGTTTTTTTTTCTGTCAGCGGAACGTTACCATGGCTGGGTGAATGGCAGGTTCTTCTATGGAACGCGTACAGCAACCTGTTTCGGTACTTTTGCCGCAAAAAGACCGATAAAACAAAAGATCGATCGGCTATCAGAAGTCTTTTATATGCTCGACTTACCGGCATTGCGATAATGGACTTGTTCCTTTTTTATGGTATAGTGAAGGTGCAGGTTTTAATTGAGCAAGTGGCATTGAATGAGAAAAATCATAGAAATCTAATGAATTTAACCGACAGTAAACTGTTTACAATAATCAGAAGGATTATTTATTGTCGGGACAAACTGTTTTGATCAATGAATGAACGAAGGAGCTTTTGTTGAAGGTTTGGTGAATTTTCTAGCGGGTCTAATGTTCCCATTTAGATCGCCTTTTGCCTTACAAAGGTGAACATTATTGATGAACGTAGTCTTTTGGTCGTATTTGCAAAAAGTAAACTTGATCATCTGCATGGACGGAAATGGACCTGCAGTCAAAAACGAGATCGATGTCCTAGTCACGGATAAGCTCATGTGCACCAACGTGGCAGACCTAAATCGCTTCAACACGGGAAGCGACCACAAACTACTGAGCTGCAATATGGGTCGATATTAGATCGGGAAGAAAGAAGCTGATTGTGAAGAGGCTGAGACCAGAGAGGACTGAGTTGGAGGCAAAGCAGGAGGAGTTCAGCAGACAGATTGAACAGAGATTAGAACCGACGAACACGCTGAAAGATCTAGAGTTAAATGAACTGACAGGAAAAATCGTCCAAAGTATCCGAGTTGCAACACAGAAAGTCTGCACGTTTGGAGGGCAGCGAAACTCCAAGCTCACTCCCGACACGACCAGACGTATGGAAGAACGTAGGGTCATGGATCGTGATGCACCGGAGCACCACCAGCTGGACAAACTAGTAAAGGGAGCCATTCGTAGAGACTTAAGAGCGCACAACTCACGGATAATTCAAGAAGCCATTGAGGACAATATGAACATGAGTGTTCTCCGTTCCAGAACGACTGGAGGAAAACCACTCATCTATAAGATGAGGAACGAGCGGAGCGTAGTTGTGGTCAGGAAAAGGCAAAATCGCTGCGATCATCGAGAACTTCTATCGGAGACTATACAGCCAGGCAGTACCAGAACCTGACTATCTCCACGAACACAGAGGTGGTCCAGAACGTCGGTTCCGAGGAGATCCCCGAAATTGCTAGGTCGGAGCTGAGAGCAGCATTAGAACAGATGAGAAATCGTAAAGCTCCCGGAGAAGAGGCCGCTTAGCCTTCTCTCCGTGTTATACAAGCTCCTTACCAAAATAATCACCAACCGTCTCAGCAACAAGCTCGACTTCCAACCTGTAGATCACGCTGGAGTTAGGAAGGGGTACGGCACGATTGACCACGTCCGGGTAGTTCGCACGCTGATCGAGAAATGCACTGAATACAACGTCCAAACAGCAACACCTGGCGTTCGTCGATTACCAGTAACATTTCGATTCTGTGGAGATCTGGGCAGTTCTACATGCGATGGACGCTGCGAGGATTGACTCAAGAGTCTTGAATCTCATTAGAGATATATATGAACATGCCACTCTTCACGTTAAAGCCGGCGAAGACTTAGTCACCGGGAGGATCCCGATTAAAAGAGGAGTTAGACAAGGCGATATCTCGCCAAAGCTGTTCACCCTCCCGCTACAGGACGTATTTATAAACCTGGCATGAGAGAGGAAAGGTATCAATATCGCTGGGAGGTTTCTGACTCACCTACGTTTCGCTGACGAAATTGTCCTGGTGAGCGGTGATGCCGACGAGCTTGGACTCATGCTGAGACAGCTGAAGGAAACTGCGGAGTCCGGGGGCCTGACGATGAACCTTCAAAAGACTAAGATCATGGGTCAAGGTAACATCCAGGTCACACTTGACAACCACACGATTGAGGTTGTTGAAGACTATGTGTACCTTGGCCACAACATCAAGCTTGGCAGGGACAACCAGACAGGAGAAATCACCAGGCGAATTGGCCTGACGTGTGTGGCTTTTGGAAAACTTGACCACATCCTCAAAAAAACCGGACATACCCATCAACCTGAAGCGGAAAGTATTCGACCCCCGCATTTTGCCTGTCATGACCTGCGGCCTCGAAACTATAACTCTGACACAAAACAGGGCAAACCGACTCAGAGGTGGTCAATTGGGGATCAGCTTGAGGGACCGAATCAGGAACGGAGATCACTCAGAGAAAAGAACTAGAGTTCGTTGAGTCACCATAAAAGGCACATGGGCAGGGCACGTCGCCACAGGGAATGAGATCAAATGGACGAAGATCATAATGTCAGTGGCGGCCCAGAGAAGAAACTAGACGAAGTGTGGGGCGACCACCAGCCACATGGAGGGATGATATCCAGAGGAAGGCCGGCAAGAATTGTATTCTAATTGGAGTGCCTGATACAGGCTTTTTGAGCAGGCTGAAGAAGAAGAAGGAACTTGATCGGAGTGAATTCTTCAGTCCTTCTTACCTTAAGCGAGTGGCGCTGTATTGTAATGTTCTGTTGCAACAGTTCATCTCCGCTGCAACAGCCCTTTTTGAGTGTTTTTTTTGAGTAGTATTCCAAGTATTTTAATTTAAAAAAATGGCTTTTTAATAAGTATTCAACAAAGACAACTGATGTAACGAATTAGTTTATTTTATAAAATGCTCCTGGACTATAACTCGCCCAATAACCAAGCAACGACAACAGTAATTCCCTATTAATTAGAGTCATAATAAATCATTCTCCTTAATCGGAATTATGTCGTTTTTAATGTGTAAGATGCCATAAATTTTCCGCGGTTTAGTATGAGCGTGAACTTTAATTAGCCGACGAAATTCAGAGATAGAGATTTATCTCAATGGACGTGTTAAGAAGAACTTAATAACGATAAAAGGGATGGATGATTTGACTTCGGGCATTTTCCAGCAGATCTGCGTTATCAGGACCTTCTTTCAAAAAAAATGAACTAATTAGTTAGTTATTTAGATCTACTTTTATTCCAACTATTGAATTAAAATCCTTACTGTCCGAAACCGCTAATCCAGACAATAACGCGTAAGTCGAGATTAGGATGAAGGTTCTCGTCCAATTTACTTACATATCGCCATACGGTTGATTAACTTTGGGCGTTTGCAAAGGACACATTGAAGTTGGGAATGAATTTTGTATTTAGGAAATCGGTCACAAGCTAGATGGGATTTCTGTAATCCTTTAAATCACCTCAACGGGTACACAATATGAACCATCAGGCGATCGACTTACCGAAGAAAGGCTGTGAACTTTAATCTGCTTACTTTCATTTAACTTAAGCCTTTTTATCCTCTTTAACCGATTCATCTGCCAACATTGTGGTCGGAAGATTGAATTTTGCGATCATCTACTTTTAAATGTTGGTTTTGGTTTTTCAAAATCATTGTTTTTGGTTATTATATAGAACTCAATGGGTTAGTGTTTTCGCTTGATAATAGATTGAGCCAATTGGGTAGATAGCAATTTTGATCATTTTAAATAAAACAAATCTAAACCTCAGCGACGACTTAATCCATGTTGGCCGACAAAAATAACGATAAGTTATCGTCCGATATGTCCAGTGTATTGGATCTAATAGCCATTGTGGACTGGTTCTGGTGCTGCGGTATCTTTTCATCGGCGGTACCTTAAGAGATAATTGTAATTTATCGGAAAAAAGGTACTCGCGCCGCTTGTTAAGTGTCACTATCGAATACGACTTCATTTCCAACTTCTTTGATTTATCGCCCTCGTATTTTGGTTACGCTTAATCGTTCCGAAGGCTTTTTTGAGTCAGAAGGCTCAGGCTTTAGTGTGTTTTGCGTTTTGAGATTTTTGGCTCTCGATGGTTGATCAAATTATACACTTGCGTGCATAGCAATCGGCCCACAGTAAACTTTTTACTTTAACAATATATTTTTTTTAAACTATTCATCAGATCAAAAAAAGAAATATGCTGTTTGAAAGACTATTTAATATGCTTTAATGTGAGTATAAATTATTGTGAGTATCCTATGTTTAACATAGTGAAATTAATGCATTAAGCAAATTAAGCTTTTTATTATTAACATAAATAGGGTTATTGACAATTTAAAACTTAACACTTAATTTTTTAATAATGGGTATGACCTCCCCTTTCCTTAATAACTTCTCTCATACGATTAGGCATAGATCTAATCAAGTTTCCTATTGTTTCTTGAGGGATGTTAAACCACTTCTTCTTCTACTGCAACAATAAGCTCTGGGATCGAGTTTGGGGTATGAAGTCTTAGCTCATCCCATAAGTGTTCGATCGGATTTAGGTCAGGACTGTATGCTGGCCACTCCATAACCCGAAAACCGACTTCTGCAATGTAATCTTGCAGGATTCTTGCGGTGTGCGGCCTGGCATTGTTATGCATAAATGTAAATTCATCTCCAATGTAGTCGACGTAAGGTATCACATAAATTGCTAAAATCTCCTCGATATATCTAACAGCCGTTAAACCTCTTCTTCCGTGAACACGGTCGCCCCTACGAATGAACTCAGGGTCGGTTCGTGCTCCTATAGAAATTGCACCCCAGATCATACAGGAACCACCTCCATAAGCACTCCGCTCTTCAAAGCAGCAATCTGGAAATCGCTCTCTTGGTCTTCGGTACACTTTCCTTCTTCGGTCGCTACCATGGAGGCATATTCTGGTCTCATCTGAGAACAGAACAGATCCCCATTGTTCCAACGTCCAATTCAGATGATCCCGTACAAAACGTAGGCGCGCTTGCCGATGAGCTGGAGTGGTTTTGGACCAATCGCAGGTGTTTTAGGGGTCAGGTTATATTCCTGCAGTCTTCGCCTTACTGTCCACTGACTAATAGCCACTCCATCGCACCTCACGGAACTGTCGTTGCACTTGAACGGCATTAAGGTGTCGATTTCTTAATGTTGTTGACACAATAAAGCGGTCATCATGAGCGGTTGTAAATCGCCTTCTGCCTGTTCCAGGTCGCCTATGGAAGCACCCAGTCTCCTCATACGTTTGTACACTCTTCGAACCGCTGCGCGTGTCATATCCAATTGTCTAGGAACAGCTCGCTGATTTTGGCTATTTCTGCAGAAAGTTGTTTTTTTTTCTATTCTATGTTATGAAATCCCAGAGTCTTTAAATAATAATGAGTGGTTAGAATAAATTCCTAATTTAAATTGTGCAAGGACAGTTAGTTTAAACCGAGTCACTACACTAAAAGAAAAATAAAATTAACAAGCACACCACTTAAAGGAAATAAGGTAGATAATAATTTTTCTATTGCCCACGAATAAACAACAAAGAATGCATAATTTCGATATAAATATTTAGTAAACCTGCCTGTACTTTTCTGTTCGGATCACTCCCTTTACAGACGACTATTTTCGTAATTTGATCGGGAAAACAATTGATCGATTAATATTAGATGGGCCATCTGATCTCTCCCACGATCGCCATAAATTGTTTGCATGTTACGCTCTGCTCTAATGATAGAGAGTGGGAACAATGCGAAATTGCTATCCAAAACACGATCATATATTTATGTACACGAATGACACAAACTTCCGCAGTAGTTCCCTAATACAACAACAACAACTTTTAATCTTAGATTGTCAAATTATTTTGTTACTTATTTAACGGTTTATAAAGGGTTTTATTTGGATTTTTATGACCATGAATTAGCAGCATTGTTTGAGGTTCATTTGTGTGTTTTATTCTTTGTCTTTCCTTACTTGATTTTTCTACTCATATCTTTTGAAGTCGTTCAATTTTTTTTTGTTCAGGGCTGTTCTCATTTCAAAGGTAATCAGTAATCCTTTTAGGAGGTGAAAACAATACAAACAAAATTTTCTTAATAAGCAACTGCTACTTACATGTGCGAAAGCTGGAAGAATTATTCTCTGGTTTAAGATTCTTTAGTGTGCTAATATTCCTGTTGTGAGCGAAAGAAACGTTTAGAAAGACAGTTCAAAAATCGCTTAAAATAAGCCAGAATTCAATTCAATATAAGGATTTGTCTTATTTTTCAATAAAGTAGTTGCATTGCTCGTTTCCTTGCAATGGAAATTGCATTTTGAGCGCGTTAAGATTTTCTTCATCTTTCGGTATTTTCGGTCAAAAATCAGAGTTTCACATGTATGTTGAGTTCAATTAAGCGCTCGACTTATGAGTGCAAATGCAACATGCAAATATAGAGGGTTTGAGTCTATAGCGAAAGAGATATCGACTGTAAAAAATTATGCTTAAAATACGCTCAAAATAAACAAACATTTTTGATTACTTCGAATTTGTAGAGTTTAACATGGTTTTCAATGATCCTGTTGCATTTCTCGTTTCCTTGCAATTAAAACTGGGTGAAATTTGAGGAATTACGATTTTTCAACGAAAAATTAACTTAAAAAATGTGTGATTTTTGAGATCCAGTGAAAGAAAAGGACTACATTTCCGCAGTGTGCTGGTGGTTCGATACAAACGCCATGTGCGCCATTCTCCACATCTCTGTGGTGCCTCTAAGAGCCCAGTAATTTAGAGCCGTTGCTACCTGTCAGTACTTAACCCCTATGTGAGGTTCGGCAGTTATTGGGCTCTCAGAAGATAGAGCCTTGCATAGCATCGGCCCGCTTGTTTCACGCGAACCCCACTTTGTTCAGGGCATCCTGGCAATCTCGGCTCACTCCCTCTAGTCCTTCTGTAACTTCCCTATCTGTGGCAACCTCGAGGATTGCATATAATTCCGCCTGAAACACTGTCCTCCAGCTTCCCAGCGAAAAGGACTCCCCCCTGTTGGTGCCTTGCCGAGTACACGCCTGCCCCAAACCATCCCGTATTGAGCGCCCGTGAGCCGTCGGTGTACCAACATTGCATTCCCTTTCGAGCAGCCAATGTCCTAGTATTGCAACTTTCTTTTGTTGGGATTTCCACCTTAAATTTCCTTTCGAACCTAAGTCAGGTGTCAGTTGGGACCACTTTTGCACCTAGGATTGGAAGTCCCGACGGAGGGTGGTCCCTATTCTTGTATGTCCCTGACGTGGGTAATTGTAAGACAATGAAAACTATTGTAAATTCAGAGAAAACTAATCAGGAAATTGTGCCTAAGCAAAAAGCAAAGGAAGCCACAAAGACAGGAGAAAACCAGAGGAAAAAAATGTTGACGATAGAAACGACAAACCAATTGATGACATGATTGAGAAAAAGGAACGACTCAAACACGAATTTGAACTACACAATGTGGAGAAAGTGAAGAAACGAATCAGCGACAGAATGTTGAAGAAGATGAATGTTCTTTGAAGAAAATTAAAATATGTTTCAAAAGCAACAGCAACGCATAAAACAACAAAATATTGATGGAATCAAGATGAAAAAGAAAGGAAAGGTTACAGAAAGAGAATATTTTGACGATGCGAAGCAGCCCAGCAGGAGATAATTTCACGTTTATCTAGTAAAGGATGGGCAAATGTAAAAAAAGTGTTTAATAGCCACGACGTTTCGCTGAGGACATATATTCAACCTTCAAGTGTTGTCACTAATGTTGAACACCAGAGAAGTTTTTATTCCAAAAATCTCATAAACTTTTCATCTTCAATCCCATTTAGAGCCCCATGAGATTATGTAGACCGTTCGGTGAAAATGAGTGAATGTTTCATCACTTGGCAGTTGAAAAGCCACAGCTTTAACGATGCTACAATTCGTCCGAGACACGATTCCGGTTCTCACGATCTATCAAAATATTTCTCGATTCTTGTAACTTAATATAAAAATATTTAAGGCTACATGAAATGGCCGGCTTACAAACACGAGCACCAAAACGTTTTAAGCCGCCCAGCGGCAAAAAGCGATACATCAAATAGTCAAACCGATTGACGTTTAAGCACCACATCGAGATATTAATCGCTGATCGGGTTCTTTATAAAACTTGACTTCGCTGGTTTTATACGGGGGGGTTTTATCAATCAACTACATTGTGTCTCAATTAGCATCATCTGATAGAACTTAAATTGAAGAGAGAAAGACACATTTTCAACTTAAGTCTAGATTTCTCCAGATTCCAGAATGCCATCAAGGCTCAATGGAAATGATCCTGATCCAGCTGAGTTAGACTGGTTTTGGAGCGTTTTTAAATTGGAAAAATCACTTTTGAAGACATTTTACCAGCAACCCTGGTAACGAAGAAATCTGAGATAAAATAGACATAACCAGGCACGTCGATGTGCTGTGATATCGGCGGCGGATGATGGTATTTATATGGATCTTTTAACAATTGACTGACACTCAAAGGCACCGCCCGTTGTTCGCTAAGAGCACTCTTGACACTGACGACCAATGCCCGACGCCGCTGACGTTCTTACTCTAATCCATATCGGTTGTTCTTTCGATACAACTTTAAAATTTTTCAACGAGGAATGGACACTGAACTTAAACATGCAACAGAGTTATAAGGTCTCAGACTTTGGATCTGGGCTTTTGGATCTGGGATCTGGGATTTTGGACCTCTGGCATCTTGAAAGATCAATTAAGTCTCTATAGGAGGTAGAAATTGATCTTTCTGTCATTTACTAGACTTATTCCTTTCGAGTACATCCAAAGACCAAAATGCAGTGGAATTCATCTGTTGATGTTCAGGAAAGCAGTTGAGACTCAATTTACATTTAGATCGTTGAAGAGATTCTTGTCGCTGCTTTTGCTGATGACACTGCCATCATGGCTTCGCATGTGACATCCAGAAATTTACCAACCAACGTAACTAAAATAGAGGCTTGCCTAAATAAATGGAAAATACAGATTAACGAAACAAAATCTGTTCATGTAACCTTCGCCTGGATATACTCCAGAGGAATCACACCAAAGTGATACGGAATTATCGTTGGTGGTCCAAGATATGTGCCCAACTTTATTATTGCAAGTGACACCTCAGCAACTTGGTAAAAAAACGAGAGTGACAGTGCATCCAAACACTTTGGCTAACAAGTTAGTGTCGTGTGACGGTCCCAGATGTCTCAAGAGGTTGCAATTATCAGATATAATGCACAGGTCAGCTAATCTTTACGTTAAAGTAGAATTTTGCCCAGGATGTATGGATTGCAGTTAAGTATACAGAACGCGGGTAACACCAGAGATTAGTTGAACTAATAATTAGTTGAACTGATTAGTCAACTAATCTCTGGTAACACTTTGTCAGGATGTCACACATACCCAGGATGTTTAAAACAAGAATTAGGAAGTGTTGCATTTACTCTAACTAAAATTAATGTTTTTTGAAACTGGCATTCATAATTGCTTTTATCATCGAACGTTTCCATATTAAGGTTTGCAATTATTTAATTAAAGCCTTTCATATCTTCAAGCTTGCCCAGGTAGGGGAGTTCCATGGCCCGCATGTAGCCCCGATCTTAATCTATTGGACTTTTATCTTCGAGTTTTGGAGACACTTGAATTTAACCACCCGCTAAGAGGTTGAGGCAACTATTTAGAACATCGGCCACATTTGCTTCTTATCGATCATCTATGGTTTGGGTTTTTTTATGCTTTCAGTGCTATACAATGCGATTTTCCATGTTGCAAAGTTAACAAATTAAGATAATTTCCGGTAAAATTCCCCAAAAAATCCTAATTTACTTTACTTTTTATTTATTTCAAAATTTCCTGGGTTTCAGTCAATTTTATTGTTTATTATTTAAAATGTTACAAATATGTTTCGGTGTCTTTCTCCATCACGTCTTTCTCCACCAGTGTCTTTCTCTTTACTTTTTATGAAATATCGCATTGAATCACTTGAAAATAGTAACCTCTCCAACGACTCCATTGAATGCTTTGGTTGTTTTTCGTCAATATTTTAAAATAAATTTAACATCGTAAACCACACACAGGGAAATCGGTACTTTGGTTTGGACCATTCGGTGTTTTTAACGATGGTTATCCATAGGGATCTAATTCTACAAATGTGCAGAGTAGAAAAGAATGCTATTTGTTAAACTTCTCGCGTAAAAACATAAACGTAACATCGACTGATAATAAACTGAAAAATAAAGCTTTATACATCATCAGAGGCGTCAAAAAGCAACGTACGAAATAACGTGCAACTTTGGGGACAGTTAGGCCCAGCTGATGAAAGCTAATAGGTTCGAAACCGCTTCTGAGGGCACCTGAGATTAACACTTCCGAATATCTTCATCTGAATTTTTTCGTGTCTCAATGTCTCGTTTATTTTTGCTCTATATTAAAATGCCTTTTCTATTTAACTGTTTCGTCAAACTCTCTCATTTATTGCTGTCATCCTTTCATTATAAAGATACCTACGTTAATTATTGTATTACTTCGTATTATTGCTCCTAGTTGTTTAACATCAGTTTGCATCAGTCTCGCTTATTCGTCAAACTCTCGTCATTGATTGCTTGTCATCCTTTCATTAATAAAGATAACCTACGTTAATTATTGTATTACTTCGTATTATTGCTCCTGTTGTTTAACATCAGTTTGCATCAGTCTCGTTTATTTTGCTCTATAATTAAAATGCCTTTTCTATGTAACTGTTTCGTCAACCTCTTTCATTTATTGCTGTCATCCTTTCATTATAAAGATACGTTAATTATTGTATTACTTCGTATTATTGCTCCTGTTGTTTAACATCAGTTGCAAACAACTTTCCCCACTTAATGTCCGTATCAATTTGGAATTTTTTAAATCAATAACAATTTACCTCGCACTTGCAAACTTTAAATTCTAGACGTCGGTATCTGATAAGATGCAGGATATTTCTGAGATTTGCTGTTAACAAGATGCCTCGCACACTTTCGGAAAATAGAACTGAGATAAAACATTTGCTTTTTTAATAAATACAGAACGAAAACCATGATTTAAACAGTACCAATCTCAGGCGAGATTAGATGAGTTTTTCGAACAAAATTAATGAAAGAAGTGATTTACAGTCGCGATCGTTTTACTCGCAACTAATTGAAGTTGGTCAAACTTTCTATCATACTGTCATTATATTTGTTCTTGGGAACCAATCCAAAGTCACAATTACTTTGTAACTTTGGCGCACTTCGAGAACATTCTCGAATGTTTTCCAATTCCAACATTTAAACAGCATCTGCAACTTTCAAGTTTCGTTGCACGCCAATTCACTTTGCTGCTTTTATTACCACACAGTATAATTTGCCAAGACAATACACCAATCAATGTTTAACTGCTGCACCTTAATTATTATTATTATCGCGAATATGCTAGTCAATAATAAAAATTTTAAGCAATTTGTTCGCGTATCAAAAGCCACATTGTATGGTAAACCACATATGACAACTAAATGCACTGAAACGATTTGTTAACGAACATAAGACGATTAAATGACATGTTGAAACCAATTAGAAAGTGTTATGTAAAGGCACGTCCTGCCGCCTTTGGAACGTTTAATGTATAATTAAATATTATGAAACTCCTTTAGGGGAGAAGGTTCCAGCAGTTTGTCAATTTTCTCATCTGCTGGATATTCCGTCTCCACAGTGAACCTTGCTGGATGTTTCCGCAAGAAAATTCGATAAAAAGTCAAACTTCAAGTTCTACTATTAATATTTTATTCTACTCAAGACTATAATACATTATTTACATCACAGGAGTTATCTGGTTAAAAGCAGTCCAGCTAAATTGATTTAGATATACAGGGTGTTTGGTAACTAGATGTATTCCTTGCAGGGGGTGATAGAGCAAGTTTCCGATCTACAGGGTGTTAAATTGTTAATTTAAAAAAGTTATTTATTATTATTGAGGAAACCGCTTTGAATATTTTAATGAAATTTTACAAGCTAATGCACTTAACAACAATACATGCTTTACGATACAAATTTTGTTTCTAGCTTTTCCAGTGGCGAAGGCACAGGCACGTGTATTATATAATTACAATTTTTATTATTATTAATTACAACCCGATTAAGCTATGCAATAAATCGAATTTAATTTTTTTACTCGAAAACGGTGCGTTTAGAAAAAAAGTCAAGAGACATTTTCTCTTCCAAATTAAACAGGAACTTGAAAAAATATATTTATTTTTAGAAAAATCAGTGACGTAACATTTTATTATTTAAAATTATCTACAGACGTGCCTGTGCCCACGCCACTGGCGAAGCTAAAAACAAAAATGGTCTATTAAGGAAATATATCTAAAATTACTTGTACTATTAATTCCAGCAAGGAATGCATCTACTTAACTTACCAAACACTCTGTATATTAATAGATCTATAATACTATACAAACTTGCATGAGCAAATACCGAAAACAGTAATTGACTTTTGTTATAAATTTACTAACTGATATGCCAAATGTAGTCAATGAAGATCCGTATAATAGCTAAATACTTGGGCATTTTCCTGCTAAACTACAGATAAATTATCGACATAATATAATACATTTTTACAACGAAAAAGTAAAATAAATAATGTCCGCAATACTGAGGCAATAAATACATGTTTTTGCTTGGTATTTGTTCCGCTTTGTTCAGCATTTATGAACCAAACCAAACACTTGGAATATATACACAGATTTAAAATAAATATTTACATGTTGAATAAATAATTTAATTAATTTGCATATTTAGATAAAAATGCTTGTATACATTATTAAGAATATTTTACCTTGCTAAGTTACAGGCCGTGCTAATCAGTAATAAACACGCAAGACGTAAAAGAAATGTTAATTAGTTCGAATCAGTTTGCATTTTAACTGATTTAATCAGATTAAAAATTCAGATGTAGGAACAAATGATATGCAGTTCGATCTAATGATGTAGTTCAATTTCATCGGATTCTGTAGCAAAATGCCCGTAAGAATGGGGTAAAATGCCTTGTTATGAATTTTACTTCCAACTATATTTATTTTATTTTATCTCGGGCGTGAGTTAGAGCAAGAGCTAGTACTTTGCGGCTAGTGAACAATTTTTGGAACGCTCAATGGACAATACAAAATTATGCACACTCAAATTCAACTGCACAACTAATGTATTTAAACAAGTTAACAATTTTACTGAGAGTAATAAAGGTAAAAAAATATATAAATTTACTTAGAGTGTATCACTCGGATATTTTTGGTAGCACCCTTAATCTATGGATACCTTAACTTCAATCAAGCCTGGGTGGTGAAGGGGAAGGACCCTGGAGAAGGATTCGTCTATCTGGTTCTTGGGTCTCAAAACTTCAACTCGCCGACTCTTGCAAACCTCTTGCAAACCATCAATCCTTCAATGCCACCATCAATAAATTTCTTGATTCTAAAATTTGTAAAAACCGACCATGCGGTAGCCCTGAACACAATGAAAATCTCAAAGCCCGACCGTGCGGAACAAACTCAAAAATCGACCTGCCGATCTGATCGTCACGGCCTAATTAATTCTTCAACCACCAAAAATCTACCGTTACACCAGTAGAAGTTTTTCCTCCCCCCAACCTTCCGTTGGAGCAGGAATCAAAAATCACCAATTTCATTGGCCCTAACGGACACGTGATCCCGCAATCTACCAAACATTTTTTGCACCTGCGATAAGAATCGAAACTGCGATACGAATCGCCAAATTTGCTAGATTCGGATTTTACAGCCAAAATTTAACTCTATGATGAAAAAACCCACCAACAGATTGTGATGTGATTTCCCTGAAGTAGGAAATGAATTTTTCGAAAGGAGGAAGAAAAAAAAAGGATGTGACCAAAAAGAAGATTAAAGTTCAATCCCTTACTTAACTTTGTTACGTTGTCCCTTACTTAACTTGTATTTACAACAATCGAATTTGGCCTCATCCCACCAATATCAGTTATTCCTCGTTATCACTGGAACAGGCTTCAGAAGGCCTTGTGGAGGCTCAGAATCTGATGATGAAACTCCAGCTGCAGGCATTCCCATGCTGGACATTCCCTGATGTGCCAAAGAAATCAATGGCAGTTGAATAGGATACTGCATAGGACTGCCCAGTCTTAAATTACTGTACATTTGCAGTAGAGATGGAGGCCGGAAAAGTGGCGACATATTGGACATGTTTGATAAGTCTGGAGCAGATGCACTCATCATTTTGTCCATGGGAAACATTGGAGCCCCTGGAAATGGTGGCCGTTGCAAGGTGGACGGCAAATAGGGATTGTAGCGGGAGTATGCAGCTAATAGAGCAGGAGACGGAGGATAAAATGGCGGATAACAGCTTTGTA
This sequence comes from Dendroctonus valens, assembly GCA_024550625.1. NCBI lineage: Eukaryota > Metazoa > Arthropoda > Insecta > Coleoptera > Curculionidae > Dendroctonus > Dendroctonus valens. The sequence continues at coordinate 1,390,471 of JAJTJO010000036.1, forward strand.
AAGGAGAGTAAATCGACAAAGTTCGCTTGAAAGCTGCCAGCCGGCTTCGAGATGCTGCAGTTGACCTTCTGCGCAACTTCCCGGTTGAACTCCCAATAAACACGTCTTCAGAGGATGGGTCTAGCATCCAATAGTTGCCTTTGCCAGGATCATCGTAATGTCGAGGAACCTACATAAACTCGCATTTTCCATCTGGAACCACGCATTTCACAACGCAAATACTGACCTTAACAAAACATTTGTTGAGGCTGAGATTATGACGAATGGAATTTTGCCAACCCTGTTTGTTTTCCCGGTAGTATGGGAAATTTTTCATTATGTACTCGTAAATCCCATTGAGGGTGAGTCGCTTTTCTGGACTGTTGCGTATCGCCATCATTATTAGAGCGTTGTAACTGTAGGGCGGTTTGTCGTTCGGTTTCTTCTCCTTATCTGCAACAAGCCAAAATTAGAATTAGCGTTGGTTTAGTTAATATTTTTGTACTTATTTCTAACTCTAAACTTTGGATCATTAATGTTAAATGCAACAGTAAGTTTTTCTAGTAAATCTGCTCCTGCTTGGCTGGAGTTTTCATTAATTGACTTTCAAATTTTGCCAGCTTTTGCATTTTTACTAATTTTTTTGAAAAGTAAATTTGCTTATTATGATTATTTACTCCAACATTGAACCAGGAGACTCAACTGAACAAATTTTAACCATAATACTCGTACGAAAAAACTTTTGTTGTATTATTTTTGTTTAATTTTTCTATCTTTTTTAAAATCCTTTAGGATACTGATACTGAATGGATGCCAGTACATTATTTGAATGTGCCATTAAAATGTCTTCAATACTATTTAGGTTCTGTTTAAACTAATGAAGAGCAATAAAGGCATGTCAAAATATTAGCCTCCATTTCAGCGCGATCATTAATTAAGTTGAGGCCGGATCGGTAAACAAAGGATAAGGCTGCAGGCATTATCTGCATAGCGTTCGTATCATCTGACCAAAATTAATTCGTGGTCGGATGACTGCAAACGCTAAGAATCTTTGATTTTTGTCTATGGATGCCGCCTTTATCCCTGCTGTTGAAGTGGAGCATTTCAATTGATTATTTTGCATTTTTGTCATTGAAAATACCGGAATTAAATCGGGAAACTCGAACTCACTTAGTACGTAAGTATGTCTTTTAATAAAATGCCGTTGGGGGTAAAGAACTGCAACTGATTTGTTAAAATAACATGTTTCGATCTGTTTTAGCAATTTCGAAACTGTAAAATTACCCGCGATTTACCGTTTTTTAAAGCCATTTAAAACTCTTACTTTCCGCATGTGGGAATGCTGTAGATGCAATCCCACACTATTTTTTTGAGTTCAGGAAAGTTTCTTTCTTTTCACTGTCTTTATACTTTTTTGCCTTTGAAGCCTCTGCAGAAATCAAACCTTAATTTATGACTTGAATGCTTTTAAACTCCAAAATAATTTGAACGTTGAACGATCAACCTCTTCTGAGGTTGATTCCTAAAATTTTTTAAGAAAACCCCAAGTAGCGTTTGAAATTTACATAAATCGCCAACTTCAGCTTGTGTATTCCCGGGAGTTTGATTAGTTGAAGCTCTTTTGGAACTTTTGGAGTTTGGAAACCACATTTCCAAACTCCAAAATATTTTAATGTTATTTCACTTGCCTTGACGGTTATCAAAAATGCATGTTTTGGACCTAAATTTGCTCTTGAGATTTACCAGCGGCGTGCTCATAGGAAAGTGTCTGAATAATTTAAAATTAAAACTGAAACAACAGTTGATTTTTATGAAAACGTTGTTTTTCCGTTTTATATTCAATTTGGAAGAAAATATTTCTATTTTGTTGTTTTATTTTGCGCAAAGCCTTGTTTATGTTAAAAGTTAAAGTCAATTTCTTGAATGCTCCGTTATTTAAAGTAATTAATTTTATTTCGCAAAAGTGCCGACGGCAATGGTCAAGTGGAAAACAGCATTTCCACCACAAAACTCTCGTAGCCCCCAGTAAAATTGTCTTCGATAAATCAAAGCGTTTTTGCAGTTTAAAAAAATGGTTCGTTTAATTAAAACAACTTCAAAACATTCCTGTTTAGAGCCTCTTTTTCATTTACTATACTTAAAAAAATATCTCCAAAATTCCTGTACCTCCTTTGACCTACAGCAAAAAACTCATCGCATTCTCAAACGCCCTGTATATTGCCCAACTAACTAATTTCCAAGCAGAAACTGTTGCTACTAGCAATTACTTAATGTACAAATTTTTGGTAATTCTCCATGTAGGCTTTTTTGGTTTAATTTCTTCCCTTAACTGTCTACTAACCTCCATTATTTTTGTCATCTTCGTTTGTCGGACTAGATGTGTCCAGTGGCGGAGTTCCGGTACCAATTACATCCAAGTCCGAGTCACTGTCACTCACATCAGCGTCCGACACTTCGTCGACGGTTCGCTCCTCGTCGACATCATCATCCACTTCCGGGGTTACACTTCGGCTATCAAGCAACGTTTCCGGTAATATGGAGTTTATCGAAAAAGATTTCAATGGGGTATTATTGGTCATGGCGAAATTCGCGCACCTTGAGATCGCTACCGGTATCACCATATTTACACCATTACATTTAAAACTGCCTTTCACGTATGTGGCGCACGACTAAAGCCACCAACCTTCCCATTACCTTCATCGTGTATAAGGGGCTTAATAACGGCGAAGATCCGCCTTATTGTAAGTTGTCGGCCAATCGCGAGCAGCCTAACGTCGGTTTGACTCCGGCCTCCCGTTTGTTTGCCGATACTTATTGGGTGTGGTCTTGCCATAGCAGAAAATATATATGTATGTGCCTGTAAAGTAATTACCAAGTGGAAAGGGCGGATTACATTTTGTATTAAAACAAAAAATTCTCGATGTTCTTTTTTGTTCCTTTGGCTACTTTACGATGTCATTTTAAATAAGGTGTTTAAATCGATATGGTTGTTTTATTTGCCAGCAGGTTATATTTGAAGGTTTAACTTTATGTACATTTTATTAATCTGTTTAATATTACTAGTGTATGCATTAACTTGTCAGGGTAGATTTTATTGCTGCCTTGCAGCTTTGCTTAATTCGCCATTTGCCTAATTGATCTTCATTCATTATTTGTAGTTTTCTACTTGCTTTTTCTGTTGGGCCTAAATTAGTTGTTGATTTAAAAAGTTTCACACAATGTTAGATTGGTTTTTGTACACCGCTTTTTCTACTGCGCGTTTCTTTAAAACATGCAAACCGTACTTACATCGACTGTGAATTTTAGATTGATTTAATATTTCTTTGATTTTTTTAATTATCACTTCGTTTATGGGTTTCGAATTATTATATTGTCGATAAGCGAACCTAAACAGTAGTGAAAAGGCGACAAATAGTAAAATAGTACCAGTTCCAATGGCAAATTGGCAAATTATGGGAGAATAAACAACAATGAGTGAAAATGGGCATTAAGTGCAAGAAGTAACTTGTTTGTTTTTTGTTTTTGTATCTGCTTTTGCGGTGAATGTTCAGACCTCAAATTCTTTTGCCAAAGTTGTAGTGAAAATCATTATAGTTCACAGATTTAACATGTTATTATTCACAAGGATATAATCATATATCTAAAGACAGGCAATCAAGAATTCAAATGCTGCAAGCGAAAATATAAAAAATTGACTGGGTAAATGATGGTTTTCCTGCAAACACACTTCAGTATTTTGTGACACTATTGTTTTAAATGAATCTACTGAATTTAACATGGATAGTTTTAAAATATACCTCAACGGGGTGAGTTTAACCAGAATGATGGGGAAGAAGTATTAGAAAGAAGCTCTAAAAGGAGCTTCACGACTTGATAGTAGAGATTCAAAAAGCCGCGTTTCAATTTTCAATTTTTCATTTCTCTTTTTCATATTTTTACACAACTCAAAAGCCATTTAAACTACCTAATATTTCAATTAATTATACTTTTGATAATTTTTCTTTTCATTAAATTACGGCAAAAAACTGGTTATTTGCTGATCGTCGTTTTCCTGATTTATTTTTAGTCGAGCAGATTCCACACATTTCCATAAAAGTAACTAATTAACTTGGAAGCAGATTCTGTTGCAAGTTATGGTGCATTTCTATAGGTATGTTTTACCTACTATTGCATTTTTATCTTTAGTAGATCTCTTTTTGAAAATGCTGTTTTTCTATCTGCTTTTTCTCTGTTGGCGAGAAAAACATCATTCTCACAAAACTACCGGCTTCTTATCGACGACTTGACAAAACAATTTTTGTTCTTAAGAAATCTGACTTTTCGCATTTATCATTTTTTAACTTTTAAAACTACATTTTGTAGATTTTTCCTCTTTCCCAAATACATCGAATGTAAACCTCCTTTACTGTGAAACGGTTGTTTTTCTGTTGTTCCTTGGTTTTAATTAAATTTAATTGTGATTCTTAGATTGAGGTAAGATTTTTTTGATCATACCTTTGAGTGAAGTAAAACAATACATTTTTTTACATATTCGTGATTTTTTCACCCTCCTTAATCTAAAAAAATTGAATATTTTTGTACACAAAATAGGGTAGTTTAATGTAATTTTATTTTAGTGTCTCAGACATTTCTCAGCTAATTTCAGTTTTTAATTTTCTGAATACTGGTTTTGGTGATTCTTGGATTAGGAGGCACCTTTGGCCACCGAGATCACCGGATCTCACTCGTCTAGATTTTGGTCTTTGCTGATGAATAAAGTCGAATATAAATGATCTCGAAATTTTTTGATAAATTTCTAGATTCTAGTGTTTTCCCGGATATGTTTATCCTGACTCATCACCTGAAAGCCAATGTTCTTAATATACTTTTTAATATGTATGTAATTGTATTTTAATGTGTGAAATTTGGTGAGAGTTTTTTTATTTGAATTGATGATGACTGTAAATGTATATTTTAGACAAACTGATGATGGTGGAGGAAGACACCGAAACGTTTTTGTAACATTTTAAATAATAAACAGTAAAATTGACTGAAACCCAGGAATATATTGGGATAAATTTAAAGTATTTATTATAATTATTATTTTATTTAAAAATTTCCTGGGTTTCAGTCAATTTCACTGTTTATTATTTAAAATGTTACAAATACGTTTCGGTGTCTTTCTCCACCATCATCAGTTTGTATGTCTAGATGTTTCTACCTTTACATTTGGTTGGACATTCTGAAGAATGAAGAAGATGATGGTGGAGAAAGACACCGAAACGTATTTGTAACATTTTAAATAATAAACAGTGAAATTGACTGAAACCCAGGAAATTTTGAAATAAATTGAAGTACAGTCAGGAAAATATACACAACAATTATAATTATTTGCTTTGAAATATTTTAATTCGTTATTTTTTGAATTACAATTAATCAAAGTATTCCTGACACAAAGTTGAACTTGAACATGAGCTTGTTTGCTTTTTGGCACCCATGGTGGTAAACCACCATGTATTCCGTTTTACTTGACCGAAAAGGCAAACATTTTCTCTTTTTAAATCCAAGATGGAAACTAAAATAAACCCGGTGTTTATTCCTTTTATCCGTTATTATTTTCACGAAAACCCCTTGTCTAAAAATTGCCCGTTAGAATTTGACCACCTGGTGTGTTTTAATATCGCGTTTATCCATTATGTATTGTAGATTTGTGTATTTTATCTTCACATATATTTCTTTAATACTTTTATACAGTAACTATCCCAACTTGTTTCCCTTTTCAACGTCGACTTTGCTATTTGAATTGTTCTCTTAATGCGTTATAATTTGAGTAGCAAATTTAAGTTTTAACAAACAATACGTTTCTCTTGAATTATGTTGCTTAAATTATGTGTATTAACGACGGTTTCATCCTGCACCAAAGTATTATTTGTGTGCTTCCGGATTTACTCAACTCAGTCTTTATTCGAAAGTTTCATGTCCATGTTCAAGAGTGTCTTTTTGTTTCTTCAAATTTGCAAAGAAAACAGTAGTGGTTTTCTTCGAATTATTTTCACCAGCTTTGCACCTACGCACGTTTTTTCTAAAAATAGTTAAACCCGATACATATTTTACTATTTATGCGATTTTGTGTGCCAGTGGATTTGAAGCTACGCATTTTCCAATAAATGAAAAACAAAAATATATTTTGAGGGTATTGAGAGACAATGAGCATAAATAGTCTTACTTCCTGATGATCAGTTGTAGTAATATTAAAAAAATATTGACTAATATTACGGCCCTTTAACAACCACAACTCCCCTACTGCACATAAGGCAGGTAATCAGCAGACGTGTAACACCGAAGCCTCACCCCAAAAAAGAAAAAAAAAACCTGGAAAAGGGTGAAGATGAAAAGAATAAATCCTTTAATTCAAGACCATGATGCCGTAACCCGCCATTACGGTGGGCTGTCTTGCAACAAAAGTTTTGATATGTATCTTTGTGTAACGCTTAAATTATTCATATGGATTTAATGGATGTTAGAAATGGAGGATAAATATTTGGAACATGGGTTAGAGAGGGCAGGGAATTGTTTCTATCCGCGATAAAATCGACTTTTTCTAGAGAGGGTTTTGTGAGAAAAAAATTGCCCAATCCGGTTTCACTCCTTAATTTTTTCCCAGTTTAAACCAATCTGGTTTCGCTCTGAATGAGACACATTATGGCGAGTTCATACGCCGGTGTCGCTGACATATTAATAAATATTCAAAAGCATACAGTTAGAGAATAAAATTAATTTGAAAAATAAACAGCTGAACCGGTATTTTCGCCCCTGGTTAATACTTTAAAATAAACATTGTGTCGTCGGATTTAGTACGGTTTCTGTAGCTTTTCAAAGTCGCATGACGTGTGAAAGGGTGCGAATTAGGAAGCCGAGTTTCGATGATTTACGAGAAAGTTTCATTGTAATTCTTTATTATATGGGCAACACGCTAATTTTTACAGTGAAGTGTAGTATCTGGGGCGGGCTTTAGTTAGGGGTTAGATTAAAATGAAATATTGTGCAGCTTGAATTTATTTTTGGATTTATTTGCAGGTTGGTGTTTTCCTGATATTCCATTCTTCTGGAGATGTTGTGGTAAGTGAAAAAAAATAGAATTCTCACCAGAAACTTAGAAATTTGCTCGAAATAACTAATTTCGTAAGAATTTACTTGCAGTTTCCAATGAGGTTTTTCTCAAATTTCAATCATTCTGTATATAATTCAGTTTGAACGAATATTTTTCAATCATCTTAATAAAATGCATCAAAATGCATGAAATCTGCCAAGAAAGTGATTTTTATGCTGCAGCACAAAAAAAACTTTAACTCTGCAATCAAATTTAGGGTATGTCCGGTAGAGTCCGACCACCGGGTTAGTCCGACCACCGGGCTAGTGCGACCAGAGATTAGTTGACTAATCAACTAATCTCTGGTGCGACCACTTGCCATACCTCAAAATGTATCCAACAGAGAGCGCTCTTACATTTACATCAGATGCAGCATTATATTTTACGCAAATACTATGCAGAATCGGATCAGTGTGAGCTTGCATTCCGAGAAGAGTGATAATTCGTGGTTTGGTAACTACAGAAAGTTTTCCGCCGGCGCGATCAAGCACGGGTAAATAACAGATAGATTCAGTGCCCAATTTGCTTTAGGTGGCACCTGCACTTGCAGACATGTCCACTGACTATAAACGGAAGGAACTACCATTATGGCTAGATGGACTTAGCAAAGTTTGTCCAGGGCCCTGAAAGCGGTTGAAGATGAAATGGGGATAAATCAGGGGATCCCAAAAACGACAACGAAGGATCGAATTTGGCTCAAAAATGTCGATAAAAACAGTGGCCTAAGCGCAACATCTTCTCTAGGCGATGAAGCGGAAATGAAACTTGTAAGACACATTAAAAAATTGCAACAATTCGGATTTGCTCCTGATCGAGACTCGGGTAGACGCATGGCTCTTGGATTGGCCGAAAAATTAAAAGTCAATCACAGATTCATTATGGAAAAGTCGAAGACAGGCTATGATTGGTTAAATCTTTTTTTGAAACGACATCCTGATTTGTCGATTCGAAAGGCTGAAGGAGTCTTTATTGCGCAAGCGTCAAGGATGTCGAAAGACACTGTTTCAAACTTTAATCTTCTTGAAAATACCCTGCGAACATATAATTTATTTGGCAAGCCTGGACATGTCTTCAATGTGGACGAGACAGGCCTTCAGTTGAATAACAAGCCAGGACAAGTATTAGCAGCTAAAGAGGAAAGGGAGGAACTACCTCAGTTATTGCCTGCTGCAATGAGGAAGGATATTTTCTTCCCTCTTTCTCAATATTCAAAGGAAAAAACAAGAAGTCGGATTTTTCTGATGGCATGCCTCCTGGATCGGCAATAACCATGAATCAAAAATCTGCTTACGTGAACGCTGATATTTTAAAGGAGTGGTTGGATTGCCAATGTCTACCAAGGAATCCTGCAGGACCCGTACTTCTGATATTAGATGGCCATACGTCGCACACCAACAGAATCGGTATTTTGGAATTTTGGGAAGCAAACCACATCGTCTTACTTTGTTTGCCCAGCCACACTACACATTTCCTGCAGCCAGTAGACCCTTCATTTTTTAATCCTTTGAACGCCTATTATTCTCAAGCCTGCAACAACTTCATAAAGAGCAACTCTGGACGAAAGTTAACTGGATTCGGTGCACTTCTGAACACAGCCTGGACTAAAGCAGCAACCGTTCAGAATGGTGTTTTGGGCTTTGGAACAACCGGAATTGCTCCATTTAATCCAGACGCCTATCTAATGTAGGCCTATCCCAGATTACGCCTACATTTCTGTTGAAAGCGGTTCTGCTGTTGGTTTGCAAACTAGACGCCCAGACTCTCCTGCGTTGGTACACATAACATCTCCATTTCCAGAGTATTTAAAAATGGATGCTTCAAATCCATCCGCTCTCAAAAACAGAACTTCTCCACAACCAGGATGTTCACACTGGGATCCTCCACAATTTTCTGAAAAGTCTACTACTGGAGAAGGCGGGGCACCACCTGGCAAACTTTTAGACCAAATTTCCCCCGTTCCTAGTGTTCAGGCGAAGGCCGTTTCAAAGCGAGGAAGACAACTTGCAACAATTTTAAAGCCCTCTGAACAAAGAGTTATGCTCTAAAAAAACTGTGAAGTTATGCTTTAAAAGAACCCAAAAAAACTTTCAAAATCAACTCCAAAGAAATCCCTTCTTGTGATAGTGATGCCAATGCGGACTTAGGCTCTGAAGACGACGTTGACCGTATTTTTGACGAAAACGATGGCGCCGGATGTTCAGAAATTTATAATAAGACTACCCTCAAAGATGGCTGGATGCAATGTTTGTTGTGCCACCAATGGATGTTCGAAAATTTCACAAAGGTGCGGAAAACTGGTGACTAAGGAACAGAAGAAACATGAGTAATGGTTGAATTCGTTTGTTTTGAGTGCCTGTAAGCATCGCATGGTTGTCTGACTGATCCGGACAACTCGGGTGAGTCCGACCAGATGTGCATTTCGTTTTTTGTTTAATAGAGTTCTAGTTACGTTGTTTTTTCACAGTTTTCTACAGTTTTAAAGTTTTCATGCTATAATAGTATGATCCTGGTGAAACCCCTGTGTCGTAAGGTAAAATTTAGGCTCCTGGAGCACTTTCCAAAAAGGTGGTCGGACTCTCCCGGACTCACCCTACTACATACTTTATTAAAACTTCGAATCAAATTGAGGGCAGTTTAAATACGGAAACCCTTAAGCAAATCGTTGCTATATTTATGAAGTTTCAGTTCAGTTTTGCCTTTTCTATTTTATTCCACTTGAGCTGAAGTGATTCAAATCGCTTGCCAACGAAGACACTTCAAAAGACTATATTAGTCGTGGCCATTGTTTTAAAACTTTCAAAGTGGAATTGTTCAGCACGGCTGGAAGGTGGCTAGCAGAGTCAACGTTTTGTCTCTCTTCTATCTCGACTCTTTGAATGGCACTCGAATCATGGAAGACAGGAAATATTGAACAGCGCTCCCTATTCAGCATACGTTCTTTAAAATATTTCAGTCGAGCACTTTGCCTTGAATATTTCCAAAGCAGTGTTGTAGTTCAGTTTAGTTTTTATGGGCATTTTCCTTAATTTAGAATTAATTGCTAATAGAAAATTTAACTGGGCTAGAGAGAAATAAAAAGTAAAACGGAATCAAATCCATAAAAAAAAATCTCACCCGCATTTCAGTTTATTTTCGCTTCAATCATACAGGATCAGTAGAGCTATTTATTTTAATGCCAGGAACTTTTATCATATAACGCCGCGGTGTCTTTTGAGAGCGGCCCAGGTTGTCTGACAAACAACTACATGTAAACGAATCTACTTGGAACGTTTTATAGTGTTTGTTTATGTTTTATGTTTAATCACACATAAAGCGGCGGCTTCTTTGATAAATCTCCTTTGCATGGAAAATAAATTTCCCGTGTATTTTTAAGTCGGTGCCTCGCGAGGCCTGCTGTGCCTTATGAATGTAGCGAGGAAAACCAGCCATCAATCATGCCTCTGTCAGAACAGACGAATTTTATCTGAATTGACACAAATTAGTTGCGTTGGTTTCCTGCTGGGTGGATTTTTGAAATATTGCTAGCCACAGGAAAGTGTTTTCAAGCATTGCAGGATGTTCACTTGAAATCACTTGATGGGGATCAAATAGGTTAAAATCGCGTTCACTGTGGTCATTCAGGGGGTCCAGTATCAAAACAGATCCCAATTTTAGATCCAGCATTATGGGTTATTCGTAGAGAAGCTTTTGATTGCTTTTCCGCCTTCCAATTTGGTGGAACGTGGATTCAGTGCCCTTATGAGTCTCGATTTGAGGGTGCTACTCACAAGCATTGAAATAAATACACCTAAAACATCCCATCAGGTTCATCCAGGTCATTAATTTATTTTGTATATATATATATAAGTCATCTTTATTTCTCATGGAAATAGGCTATCGACCTATCGGTCTCTCTGCCCTTGTTTTGTACATGCAGTCTTAATCTAAATAAACACCACCTAACTGACAGAAAGACAGCTTGCCTGTTTATGGATATTAACAAGGCTTTTGATAGTGTCTGGCATAGAGGCTTACTATACAAACTATACAAACTACACACACCAACATATCTACTACACACCATAAAGAACTTACTAGAAAACAGACAACTACAAGTACGAATTGACAAAACACTGTTATTTTCTTTTTCCCCTGACAAGGGCTCCCTCAAGGATCCCCGCTCTCACCGTTTCTCTACAATATATACTGCCATGACATATACAATTACAACTTACCAGACAAAAATCAAATCGACAGATCGGCATACATATTACAATACGCAGACGACACGGCACTTATTGTACATGACAAAACTACTGAGAGAGCAGCTGAAAGACTCCAAACACTAACAAACAACACAATGACATGGTTTTATAAATGGAGACTAACACCAAACGCGTCAAAAAACCAACTTCTGCTCACAAACCACAGACTCAACGCTGACTCCCTACGATAACTGCAGACGGCCAAACGACACAACCAAAAAACGACGTAAAATACCTTGGAATCACAATTGACCACAAACTTAAATTCACTAAACACATACGAAACATCAGGGCAGAAACAATAAAGAGAACAAAACACTTCCGATCACTAACTTACAAAGACAGAGGAATTAGCACAAACACCGCCACCAAAATATATAAAGCTATCTGTAGACCCTTGCTAGACTATGGACATATACTCATGACCAACGGAACAGAAAGGACAAAACGTTATATACAAACAACAGAACAAATTGCACTAGGACTAATAACACGAATAAGACACCCCCAAAACCCACTACACAACCCCTCCACCCAACTACTATACGAACGCACAAACATGACAAAGATTTCGGAAAACTCATACATCTCAAGTGGCTTGTTATTGAAGGATTCAATGTTAAACTGTTGCTACAATTTCATTATTTACACCAATAACCCGGAATTCCAGGAATTTGTAGGTAGTCTATTTATCTACTCAACCAGACAATATGCAAGTACAATTAATGACTCCTTCAGCCTCATGGGACATATTCAGTTTCTTATTTATCAGAACTGCCATTTCCAAACAAAGCAACAGTGTGGACTCTATGACTAGTAGCTGCTTGCTTTGTAACTTGGATGTTGTTTTATTGCACCCTACTGCCGTCGACTATGCATATTTTCGTGACACTGGGCATTATTTGCCATTATTAATAGTCGCTAAGTACGAAAAGAGACAAGTTGAAAGGGTTTTAACAAAGAAAGTGTTAAATGAAATTTAATGGTTTTGCCGTGAAAGAACTTGAGCATTGAGGCTAACAGAGGTTATTATTATAATAATTTTAATGCGAAGGTAAATCAAGTAAAATCTTGAACCCTTAAGAGTAGATTAATTTACCAAAAAAGCATCGGTCCGTTTTAAAACGCATGAAATTATGGGCCAGATGTTTTGATTGAGTCCGTGTAAAACTAATTAAGACATGACCAGAGAAAGAGCGGCACATTATCCCCTAATTTACTGCTAAAATAGCGTCACGGACATTATTTATGCATGCAAACGACTAATTACTTTAGCTGGTGGACGATTCCGAAAGAAAATATAAATATTTTTTAATAAACTGATATGAACGGAATTTGAATATCTTAACGCTACGTGTATATTAAACAACCAACATATTACGGACGTTTATGTTCGGGGTCGCTATTAAACGTTCCAATTTACTACCGACAAGTTAATATAGTTCGGTGTTTATAGCTATTAAGGGGATTAGGCTCAGGGTTTTGTTAAAAGCAACTCTCCATGTATGGCCGGTCAATAGTTCGCCTTTCAACAACATCTCTATTCGACGATGGAACTACATTTCACATCCAAATGTGTTTTTGCTGCGAATCAATAATCCGAAAATTTATAGAAGTGGCTGATGATGATGATCCAAAACATAGATTATTCGATGTCAATAAATTTAAAGGAATGGCATTTATGGAAATGGGGCTTGGAAACAAGAAATTTTGTAATGTTAAACAACCTGGCTTTCTGGCTCTCATCAGCGTCAGCCACCATAACTTGTGGAACGTATTACTGTAGAGTTATGGCTCTGTTTTCCATTTAGAAATTTTCAGTTTCAGTAGGACGAACTTTTTTTCACCAGGGCCTCAAAGCCCGAAAAACTCACCAGTTTCTCCAATTTTTGGAGAATAAATGCTTGGGCTGGCAACTGTTGAAAAGTCGTGCTTTGGTTCCAGTTGATGCAGGTTTTAAAGCCATTTTGGTTTGATAATCCTTTATATTTGTGCATTCGACTTCTGGTCCAGATGTAAATTGAACATTGTTGGTTACAAGAGACCCTTCGTAACGTTACTGAAAGCATCCATTTCAGTTCCACCCCTAAAGGAAATATTTGCCTTCATTCGACATTTCTACCTCTCGACCACCTCCAAGCAGCGTTTCGACCCAAATCAACGCCGCTGCAGATTTTGTACCCTAATTGAAATGTTTTGGCGGCAACCTCAAAGTGTTTGGTAACAAATAAAGTCATTTATTCCCGATTTCAGTGACATTCTCAATTCGATTCGCAGATAAACGTTCATTTTCCTACATAGGTTAGAATGAGAACCCGAGAACCTTTATCTTTGCGGGTCTCCTCTCCGGTTTTGACTTTTGTTATCCCACTCAGCTATAATGCCGCTCCTTTCAGATGTCCCGCACGCATAATTTGGTTCATATGATGGAAATGGCTCCTCTTTTTCATTACTTGGTTGGTTACAAGAAAAGTCGGTTTCCTGGTAGGTTACTCCCTTAAACAGGTAGAAAGGAAGTACGTGGGACGGCTAGAACTTCTTTGTTCGAATCAATTTGATGAATTGGTGTTGATTGGGTGGACCCATCGCTGGTGGTTTTAGAGCTTGGAGCCGATCGCAATGGTGAGAACCAATTCGTGGCCTAATGGATGAGCTAATGACACCTCCTTTTTCCACACAAAATTTTCCGTTTATCAAGTGCACTTTTAATTATTAAATTTCGATTGAAAATTTCATAAGGGTACATCATTTTCATAGGAGAGAGACGAGGGCTGCAACAAGCTACTTAAAAAACAATTTTTGTTTACTTTCAGTCGTTTTTCATCGATCACGATCTTTAACCAATGATATCTTCCTTATTATAAACCCAAAAACACCATAGTTGTATATTCGATAACTTCTTAGGTCGAAAACAAACCAACATTTACAGCTTATTAACAGTAACATGCTAAAAGCCAATAACAAATCGACACATATCGACTAAGATAAATGCAAGTAGTCGAAAATATATGTATAAACATAGCTAAATAAAAACAAATAAATAACGATACATGCTTAACGGTAAATGTTTTTTTAAACACGTTTAATTTACACTCACAAGACTTAGAGAGACTGGAGGCTTAAAAGAGATTAAAGGGAGGAAGTAGGTGTGTACACACTGGATAAAACAAATTAAATACTACAGTTTTATTGAATTAAAAGAGAACGATAACAATAAATATTTTATAACAAATAGATACCTACTAATACCATGTATTAGGTATCTATTTGTTATAAATATAGTTTTTTTGCAAACATTTTCAGTTAGTCAGATAAAAAAGTCAAATAATAGAGAGTTATTGGAAATTATAAATACTGTCATGCAGTAATAAGGTTAATCCTTATTTTAATACTGCATTAGCTTTATGTCTTTAACGAAATGATAGTCATTGGGATGTCTAGTTCACTGCTTTCAATATTAACAGAACTAAATTAACTTTACGTTGTTGTTTTTGTATTGTTTACTTTTTTATTGGATTTTGGTCGCTGCTTGAACATTGCTGCTTGACTGTTACAATGAAAAAACGTGTCGAAATAGAAACTAGGTTATGTATATACAGTGAAATAACCTGCCAGAGAAAGTTAGTTGTTAACTGCCAGTTTTAGGTAGAAATAAAGCTGTACAGTATCGCTGCACCATTAGCGATAGAACAGTATCCTTATTAAGGGATCCCGTATTTTTTGACTCAATTGCTCCGGCGTATGTGTCAAAATGCCACTAACTTTATTACTGCTTGCCTTTATTGACCGTCTAATAGAGAGTTATTGGAAATTATAAATACTGTAATGCAGTAATAAAGTTAATCCTTATTTTAATACTGCATTAGCTTTATTTCGTTAACGAAATGATATTTATTGGAAGGTCTAGTTCACTGCTTTCAGTATTAAAAGACTCTAACCTTTAACCTAACCTCTGTGCCTAACCTTACAGAATTTAACATTGTCGACTTTGTATTATTTACCTTTTTTATTGGATTTTTGATGCTGTTTGAGCATTTCTCATTCAAAAAAATTCTCAATTGAAAATCACGTGTATCTGAAACCGGGTTATGTTTCGCGGACGTTAGACACAGAGGTTAGAAATGTCAACTGTCAGTGTAAGGTAGAAATAAAACGTGCAGTATCGCTGCACAATTAGCACAGAACAGTATCCTTATTAAGGGGTCCCTTATTTTTAGACTCAATTGCGCCGGCGTATGAGTTAAAATACCACAAACTTTATTACTGCATCCCCTTATTGACCGTCCAATAACTCTCTAATAACTCTCTAATAACACGTTATATGTGTTCATTTGTTAAATGTTGAAAATGCGGTTTTTGCCTATTTTACTGCTGGTGCTTAGCAATATGAGACATACCCCAAGGGACTTCCATTGGATTTTCTACGAAATCACTATTAATTTCTGTTAAAGAAGAAGTTTTAGAAAAACCACAAACTAATGATGATTAGATGGCCGATGTTAAACTAATGCTATGACGAAGCGAAAGCAGCTTCTGGTTTCCTCAGGACTCCATTATCTCATTGTGTATAAAACAGACATGTACAGGCAACAAGAAGCCAAATTTCCCCCCGGGGATTAACAAAGCCATTAAGTGTTTTCGTATGGGTTATGCGGCATAATTTATAAACAGTTTTTTTTGACCAGTCATTTGGCAAATGATGCCGATTCCCTGATGTACCGTTGACAAGTTTGATCATATTTCTCAATTTTCTGACACGAATTCGAGTCGTTCACAAAGAGATTTCAAGAATTGAAATGTCAGCAACCGTGTGTTATGCGGCCATTTGATAAAGCCGCTGCCGGCGTTCAATTTCTAATGTTGTTTTCTGCGTGCTCCTCCTCCGGTTCCCAAAAAAGGTCCTTTCAAAACGCCGCTATGATTAATACATTTCGGAATTCTAATGTTTAAAAACAGTGGTGGTCACAAAATCTGAAAACCAACAGACCGCGCAGCTAAAATAACACGATTTGCAGATTTTTCGATTTTATGGAGGATAAATATTGTTCGTATGCGCGGAGTCGGTGCCTTTGTGGCGCGTCCGAAATTATTCCTCTGAAATTCTATTAGTAGTAAAAGAGAAACACCTTTGTTTAGATTTATGGACGCATAAAGACCGAGCTTTATATAGCTGTTTTAGTTCATATCAAGCCCGTATAATGGACAGCTGGGGCTTAACATTAAAACCAAAAAACGAAAAAGTTATGGTTATCAAGGGATTTTTTTTCGGTTTAATCACCACGCTCATAGGCGCAGATAATAGGCATTCCGGTTCAGGACTAGTTTATTAGAAGTAATTGTTCCCTTTCATTCGAATCTAATTAGCTAGATTGCTGTTCGAAGGGAAACATTTTCTTGGTTTTGACCGAAAGCCACTTGAAAATTCCTAAAAAAGTTCCTGAAAATGATTTTTTTAGGAACAAACTAACGAAATGGCTTTTAAATAAATCCATTCAAATTCAGCTAGTTGCTAATTAGCAGGTTACGACCGAAAGTAGCTAATTAATTTTAATACCCAATAAATAATGACTTGATTTGGAATTTGCGCCAAGTTGGAGAAAGGTCTGCTTTAATGGAGGCTAATTCTATCGAACTTTAACGTTAGTTCAAATCTCTTCCCAGCTTTCCAATATTTTCATTCAAAGACTCCGTGAGTAGTGTGAATTCTTCTGCTTTCAGTGGGTACTTTGTCCCGGAGCTCGGCTTTAATTATTGCTATCGTCACTTTTTTGCTGCTGCAATTTTCTTCGTCTTCTTCACTCCGTTTTCTGTGCGTTATTTCTATTGTTGTCCTTGTGTCTTGATTAATGTAATTTTTTGATTTTGTGCCTTTGGCTATTTCACAATCTTTTGCCCTCAATTTTAACACTTTTGTCTTCTTTCTGTTCAAGTAATTTTCAAGGTTCCTGTCTAGTTATCTTTACATCCGCGCATTTAGTGCCAATAATGCTTCTCTTGTTCCTAGTCTACTTTTTGAAACCAAATTGTCCATTTGATCTTCTGAGTGTTGTCTAATGAGGCGTAAAAGAGCTTTATTTATTAAAACTGTTTTGTAGTAGGTCCCTGAAAAAGTATTTCCTCTGTGACAAAGCTGGGTCTCAAATCCCCTTGAATCTCCAATCAAATGACTTATGTTTCGCAGCCTCTCGTAGTCTGAGCACTCAGTAGTGATTTTTTTCGTTGGATCAAGAGACGTGAGAAAACGAATCAACATCTAGACACATAATCACGCTGCGCTAAAAACCTTGATGCCCTCGTAGATATCCGCGCTTTGTTGTGATTTGGCCAATGGGGGGTCCCTGTATAATGACTGCGACAATGTTCCTCCCCATGGCTTCACATCATGGGGAGTCACATGCGATACTTGACTTTGACAATACGACCATATCCACCCGGTATTTAGCGATTGGCGTTCGATTATAAGGAAAATGTTATTTTCGGTTTTTGAACAAACACATTGGCTCAGTGATTTTTAAATTGGTCGCCTAATTTGGGTGCACGGTAGTGTTGAGGAGATTTATGTGAAAAACGTTTTTTTTTGCATTTTCTCCCGCGATTAGAAAGTTTCATAAATGGGGTTTTTACAATTTTTTTTTCGTTTTACTTGACGAACTCACTTCACACTTGATTTCCTAATTTGGAACAGTTTTTTTTGTTGCCGAAAAAGCTCATTTCTTTCAAAATTATACGTAGAAACAACGTTGATACGATTCATAACGTTTGTGCTAATCACTAAAATTTATTTTTCACTGCTGACGTACATATTTAGTTTAATTGGTAAAACCTCGGGCGCCCACGCTCCTTTGTACATTTAGTCAGTGCACGTGGAGTTCGGAGATTCTGAGTCGTGGTACTAAAAACCCACTTTTTTTTGGTTGGCGCTTTTCCAAGATTGTTCTCCCTTCAAAGTATGAAACCACAGTATCAGTTTAGCAAAAAATTTGCAGCTTTTTCATCAAGTCAGCTCTAGTGTTGAAGTTCCACCCCCCTTAAATGGAGATTGTGCAATGCTTCTATAAAATTCATCATTAATTGAAGCAACGTTTTCTTCAAAAGATACATTGCGCTCCTCTGCCTCACTCACTCTAAACTCTAAGTGAATTCAGAATTTAAAACAGAAAACCAAGAACTCTTTTTCCAAAGAAGTACCATTTGTCTACCTTCCATCCACTTAACTACCTACCTGTCCCTTTCCCTTCTCCTAGTTGCCATTGCTGCTGTTGCGAGGGTGTAATTTTCCCAAGTAAACCCTTCTATTATTGGTTCAGAAAACGAAATAAATTGACACATTAGCAAAGAAAGGCCTCACATTCTATATGGTCGGCTGCTATGCCGTAATTACAGGTTCCTTGACACACAAAACGGTTCACACCTTTCGGTACGGCATGAGGACAATAACACGTTACGCTTTAGGTGGGCATAATGAGAGGGTCGATTCAAGCCTTCCTTCGGAAGACCAACCAGCTCGCAATCAATCAGCTCGTCGAATAAATGCATTTCTGATAGTTAAGTATGTTTAAGAAATAATTGAATTGTAATCGGTTAGAGGATGAGATTAACGGCATCGGCTTTCGGATTTCTGCAACTAATGAAGATGTTGGTAAAGTGAATGTGCATAGTTTGCAAACAGTAGAAGAGTTCGATGAACACTGGAGTTCTGATTGAAGTGGACATTTTTTGTCTATTTAATGTGAGTAAATATCCAAGAATTAAACTTTACGTTACTACTGTAAGCTTAAAGCGTCTTCCTTGCTACCAGCAGAGATTAGTTGACTACTAATCTCTGCTACCAGTAACAGTTTCTAAGGTGGAATCTCCATGTTGCAGGATATGAGGAAGGAGAATGAACATGGAAATGAACAATGCGTGTAGGGTAGACAAAAAGCTGTTAAGTGTCTTATACATAATGAAGCGTAACGAAGGATGGAAGATGCTGAATAAAAGCGAGTGTCATCAAATGCAACAGTTTCTCATCATTTCACTAACACCCTAGAAAGAATACAGGGGTCAAGAATGAATGGTAACAATTAATGTCGGAATAGAACCGATCCTGTTGAAGTAACCAATGACCCGCTTAACAGAATACTTAATGGGACACGGAAACGATTGAAAAATCTGTACTTTAAAAGACACAAAGACATTCTCTGGGTTTTAAGATAGTCAGCGGCCGTCTTGACAAAACACGTAGTTTCCTCGAAATGTTTATGCAAGAAAAGGATGCATTTGAATGATATATTTTGGCTGTTCGATTCCGGTCGGTATTTGGTAGCAAAGTCCAGATTGAGACTCACAAAGAATTGAAAGCCGATCGATTAGGGTGCGGGCTCCCGGGCACCAATCGGTCCCTTTGGGTTGTGCTACTTTTTTGTTCCACAACGCCCCCGAAAGCGGTTCGCTGTCCCAATGATTAATCGATGGTCATTTATGCGTTTCCAAAACTCATTTTATATGTAACACCATAATATTTGGCAAAGGGCTTTGACCACTTGCCGAAAGATTTTTGTCATGTTTCGGAAATTTCTAATGAGATCTCTTCATTTTGTCATCGGGTTTCAGAGAAGGCCGACTGCCACATTTCATGCTTGCCGTTGATACGTGGTGGAAGAGTCGGGTTTGCCAACATGCCAAGTTTACTACACTCGCAAGGGCGATAAACATTTTAATAAAGCTTTCGGCTTCATTTGTTGGAAATTTTGCATTTTACTTCTGCCTCTGTTGGTTTGGGTTAGTTTGGGTTGCGGCCACCAACACAGTAAGGTGGACTATTTCGTATTCAATGCGCACTTTTTGTCTTCCACATATTCTTAATTCAATGCGTTCCATTTAAAGATGTTTCTTTTAGACGCTTAAATATAGTTAATCTATATTTGATGTTCTGAGTAGGGGGGACCGGGGCTAGTTGTCGCAAGGGGCAACTTGTCGTGATCGTTATATCGCCAAAACTAGGGTACTCAGGTTTTCCAAATTGATATTTTCTGAATCGATATAGGTACCCCATCTCTAATTTTTATCATTGTATTCCATTTCATTAAATGGCGAGACGGCAGTTTGAAAAATCTCATTGTTTGATACTTTTTGGCCTGGGTTAGTTTCATGTGATTCTACAACAAAATCAGCTTTAAGGTAAGAAAAATGGATATTTTATGATAGTTTAATATGTTTCTTATATCTTGTTAGTTTTATATGTGGGTTCTGTTCTGAAATCGAGAAGAAATTTTAGAAAATACCGGTTGGGGTTATATGTCGCATGGTTTGCGGGGCATGTTGTCTTAATGCGACATCTTGCCCCGATGCAACAGTTTGTCCAAGATTTAAAAACATCGCTACAATTTAAATTACAGATGGTTAGAAATTTTAAAAGAACCAATCGGACCCTCACAGACCATGATGGCAGCTGCAAGGGCAGTTAAATTGAAAAATCCTTCACTTTCTATCAGAAAAACAGCCGAGGAATTTGGTGTTCATTGCAAAGCCTTAGAAAGATTTTGCAAACAAGTCACTGATGCAGAGGTTGCAGCCGGACAATCACAAGTCCAGTTTGGCTATAAAAAACACGGATGGGCTTCACTGGCGAGGAAGAAACTCACTTGGAAGAATATCTTACTCCAAAGGAAGTCCGGCATCTAGCATATGACTTCGGAAAAGCCCTGGACTGATAATTTCATGGCTGACCCAGATTGGTTTTCGGGTTTTCTTAAATGACATCCACAACTCTCTATACGAACACCACAGGCGACTAGTTTATCAAGAGCTACAAGTTTTAACAAGAGTAATGTTGAGCTGTTCTTTAACAATCTCGGTGCCGTTTTGGATCGTTATCATTTCCGCCCAAACGATATATTTAACATGGATGAAACAGGCATCATTACCGTGCAACGTCCCGATAGAGTTGTTGCAAGAAGAGGCTTCAAACAAATTGGATCTCTAGTTTCAGCAGAAAGAGGCTCCCTAGTAACGATGGCTAGTGCAGTTTCTGCTGGTGGTAATAGCGTACCTCCTTTTTTTGTATTCCCTCGGGACCATTATAAAGAACATTGTATCCGCGACGGTCCTCAAGGATGTATGAGGAGCGCGAATCCTTCTGGTTGGATGAAGGAAAAAACTTCATCCTTTTTATGAAGCATTTTGTCAACAATGTCAAGTGCAGTAAAGATAGGCCTGTTCTACTCTTGTTGGATAACCACGAATCACATCTTTCGATTCCAGCATTAGATTTTGTCAAAGAAAATGGGGTCATAACGCTATCATTTCTTCCTTATTGTTCCCACAAGGCTCCAACCTCTAGACCGAAGTGTGTTTGGTCCTCTCAAAAAAATTGTCAATTCTTCTTGTGCCCCATGGATGAAAAATCATCCCGGTTCAACAATATCTATTTATGATATTCCTGGAATTGTCGCCAGTTCTTTGCCACATGCTATCACGCCTGTTACTATTATGTCAGGATTTAGAGTTGCTGGAATTTATCCCCTGAACAGAGACATTTTCACTGAAGCAGATTTCTTCCCAAGCTACGTCACAAATCGCTCAATACCATCAGAAAACAATAATATTCAAGCAGAAATGCATAACACCGGAAAAAATTCAGCTTCATCGTCAAGCCAAGAAGTCATAAGAGTCACTGCTCTCAAAGCCCCTATTCGGGAAGTCGCTGCTCTGAAAGCCACTGTGTCCGAAATTTCTGTTTCCAAAACCACAGCTACTTGTTTAGCTTCTGCCATAACAGTTTTATCACCGGAAGATATTCGTCCATTTCCAAAAGCTGGTGAGCGAAAAAGAAAGAACGGCGGGAGACAAAAGGGAAAGTCTGCTATTTTGACAGATAGACAGAAAGAAAAACAGCTAAAAAATTAAAACTCAGCGACGAAGAAACGGAAAGTGATGATGAAGAAGAAACATTCTGCATCGTGTGTTATTCCTCAATGGTAGACTGGTTGCAATGCGTCAGGTGCAAATTCTGGGCTCATGAAAGTTGCACAGATGGGAACCCATTCTACATATGTCTGAATTGTGATTCTGATGGTGACTATTAATCTTAATGGCCTTATGTTCAGAATTGTCTTTTGTCGTGGAATTTTTAAAACTATAAATAAATTAACCACCGTAGTTTTTGTATAAAATAATCACATTCATTATATTAGCGACAAGTTGTCCCAGGTATTACGACAATATGCCCCGCGGTGGGGCAGGTTGTCTCATTTTCCCGAGCAGTACTACAATCGCTAAGATTTTATATCCAGAAGATATTTTTTACAATTGCGTTGTAAATAGTATGCGTAACATATGAAAGTACAATGTCAATTCACTGATGTTCTTATAAATTAAAAAACGAACCCTAAAAAATGTTTAAGTAAATTTTGCTACAATCATCCCCGGTCTCCCCTACTACTCAACGTGTCTTCTGGACGTTTGGCTTGAATCTTCAAAATATTTCCACCTTCAAGTCCCACATTTCGGGCTGCTTTTGATCTTCAACAAATCATTTGAGTGTAATTGTTTTTTTAACTTCCTCTACTTCTATTGCTGGTCATGTATCTTCTGCTGCAACTTTAGAAGTTTTGCTTCTTCGTCACCTTCCTTCCTCAATAGCCTAAGGGATGTATTCTGAAGGAAAAAAATCAGTTTAGTTATATAAAAAGTTGCATATCAAAATAAAATAAAACTTAACAGTAAAACAAACCCTTTGCATATCAAAAAGAAAAATGTTGCCATTTTGCATCGTGCCAAAATCTGCAGAAATAAATCTCCACTCCATATTGTTCTTAAAGCCCATTAAGAAGGAACCAACATGAATGGGTTCTTGGACCTCCAGAGTTGACCGATCGACATGACAGGTTCTAAAGCTGTTTAAATTTAAAAAAAAAGAATGAATAGCTTAGACCCATCAGCTCACGTACTATCGATCTGGGCTCTCTTACGGCCACATCCTTGAAACTCGGTAGCCACCAACTACAGACGCATTATATCGAAAAGTCTATAAATGAAGAGGGATTTACGAGGGGATTTTGGGATGCAATAAATTAAGGCGATCTTTGCCATTTTAGACAAGGAAATAGATCTGTAGTCGATTTTATAGGTATTTTAGAGTTATTTAACTTGCGTCAAGCCAGTGGGCACTAGGAATTTTTTTGTGTCGCTAATTCGATTTTTTGGAAGATTTTAATAATTAACTAGTGCTAATTGGACTGGGAACACTTAAGGTTTTTGAAGAAATCCCGAAAAATAATACAAGAACACTAACTGAAGCTGGACGCTTGTGAAGAAAAATTTTATTGAAAACAGTAAACAGTTTATCGAAAACAATCTGCAGATCGTTGGAATGTAATTACTTGCCTTTACCGTTTATCCGCTCTTCACTTTTTCCGTCAGTAATTATGAACTCATCCGTTTTATTGCGGTTTGCTTCGCAATAATCATCACATACATTATTATAAATGTAATGAAGCACACTATTTCAACGACCTCATTTGGTCTTGTATTCCATTCACTCTGCAGATAATTTAGAGAGAATTATCCCAATACCATTACGATTTATTTAAGAAAAACTATAGAACAAAAACTGCTTTTGCAAAGTTAAAAAGGTCAAATACCGACGCACGCCTGACAGACTTCGTCCTCATGCAAATTCGCTTTTATGAAAAGCTTGATTGAACTTAAGATGGAATAAACCGAAAAATGGTCCGAACTCCTCATTTATGATTTCCTAACATATTGCGCCCTCCCAGTCAGATGGCCAGCGATGTCTTAGCGGGGGCTGATGAAAAGGATTCAAAGTTACAACCCTAGCTTTCCAAAATCTATTGACTCGGTTCTAGGTATCAAAAGGGCTAATGTGACACACGTTTTGTTTGTTCTCCTCGTAATTTGTCTTCTTTCAGTTATCGATCTTGTCCAAATATTCGAGCTACTGACAGATAAGAAAGAAGATGCCAATCCATTGTTGGTGAGTGATTTAGATCATTTTGCTCAATATAGCAAGTATTTTTTTTCGTTCTCGATGGTGCAAACGAGTGCCATCGGGTAACAGGATTACGAATGTGAGTGGAAACAGCACAGTCATTTGGAAGTTGTGCTTGAGTTTTACTATTTGCGTCTGTCTCTTCTAGGACTTTTTGACACTATTTTTTGCATTGTCTTCTTATCTCTTCTTGCTCTGTTGTTAAATTTACACTTTTCGGTTTACTGCATATGGTTTTCCTTTCGACCTTTTTGAGTATAGCTACTGTGGAAGAAAAGACTGCTTGTCTTTGTTTTTTTGGTAAATTTTTATATGCTTGATAATTTTGTGAATTTGCTGCCATCCATACCAAAGTCATTTGATTGCATCCATCGGAGAGATGCATTGAAAAAGATTAACGAAACTAACTTGTCACCTCGCCCATATTTAAAGTCTCGGACCATCTTAATGCGACCAACGTCTCCATTATTAAAAAGCCGCGCCCGTCATTACCATCTGTGTTATAATCGAGCCATATTTACAATAACATCAAACTTTAACCTGACATCAGACACCGTAAAACGCTTATTTATGCTTGCGGCTTGTTTGTCGGTGACTTTTTCCAAAATCGACCACTTTTGTTCACGGTTCGGATGTATTTATCTCCGTATCTTCGCCTCTATCTCGACTGTCATTAGTGAAAATATTACATTTGTATTTTCAAAATAACAACTCAGTGGGGGCATTAAATATTCTTTCAATGCAGTCGTGCAATTGTGATTATCAAGTCTGTTTCAGTTGGATGAAGTTGTTTGGACCTTTTTTCGTCTCAATCAAGCACTTGTGGCTTAAAGCGATTGTTGCTTTGTTTGGTTGCAATTTGAACTTTAAAAAATAATATAATGGATGAAGAAAAAAGAGCTTAAGACGTTCCCAGCTCGTTTAGTTTTTGGACGAAAATAAGTAGCCAGCAATCAAGTACTTTCAATAAAAACGACTTTACCTCTTTAGGAAAACTGTAAATCATGTATACATATTCACAGCTGCATATTTAATCTTATCCAGTTCAGATGATTTTTATTCGAGAAGGAAGCACGTACTACTGATGCTGATCAGAAGTAAAATTTGCTTTTATAAAATGCAACTTTGTAACTTGAATAAATGTTGGAAATGTACTTTTGTAGACATTTCCATTGGTCCAGAATATTTAATTTTGTGCTACATTATTTTAAAAATCAAGCACGTTCGATGCATCTTCTTTGCAAACGAAGTCATCCCTATCTACTTCAAGCCTCTGCTTTGCCAACTTCATTCTTACATATGAGAAACGCTTATCAAACTCTTCAGCCATTTAATTTTCTTTCGCAACTCTGCGACCATCTGATGAAGTTATCAGAATTTTAACCCACTCATAACTTCATTTGGGACCGTCGATTTTTTTATTTTGTTGCCAGAATACTTTTTCGTAACATACCGGTTCTTAAACACTTGGCTTTATTACCCTACTTTACTCTTTCAGTAAATCTGCTAGGGCTCAAGTACGATTTTATGTAAACTTGAACTCTGTATTCACTTTGCCTTTGGAAATCTTTTGTGTCACTTTCATTTAGTAATTTTCGTTTCTTTCATGGATGTTGTTTAGTTTCTTTTTAATTAGCAATTAAAGTTCAACCAAATTGTTAAAGTTGCAATATCAACTTTGCAAAATGGAACAAAATATATGCATCAGAGCATTTTCTACTCGAAAAATTTTCGTTCTACAAAAATTCTTGAAACACTCCTCTATTACACACAAAACTGACCAAAAACCTTTTTTCCTTCACCCAACAAACTGTTAAAAACATGCATTCATTTTACGGTGGCGTTAACACAGGTAGTGTAACAGTGAAATATCGCCCTTAAACAAACATCCCTTCTGCAGATTGATGGGTCTATTTTGCATATCGAAGGCAGGTACTTCTGGGATGAATAAATCTTTTAATTGGCATTTATTCGTTTTTCCATATGTTGGCTACGGCATTTAAATCTGAATCCCTCGAGCTCTTTCTTCTCATATAAGTCGAAAATATTTTGCTCTAAACTCTTTTGAATGTTCAAGGCAGCGTTTGACCCGTAAATACGTCTCGCTGTGTTGCAGAAGCCCCCATAACAGATCCCATTGCTTCGCTAATAATGTGTACTAAACATCTTCTGTGTTTATGCCTGTTTCTGAATGGACTCTTGGTGATGTATTGCCACCAATATCGCCCATTGTAAAACATCCTTAGCGCCAAGATCAACTAACAGTGCAAGTGCTGAAAAAGCCTTCGACCCACCCATAATAGATGTGCCAGAAGAAAGAAAAAAATTGTCCTGATGTCCTGTGCACATCCGGGTTATTTGATTTGCGTGAAAAAACAGATTCGTCTTCATATGTTGAATAATGGAAATATACACCTAGATGGCTGTTGGGATTCAAGGTAACCGGATTTTTTTGCCGTTTTGGCTTCACCTGATCGCCAGTAGTTTATCACCACTGGTATTCAAAGCATACAAAGCGAGCCTTAAGGTTACTTGAGTTTATGTTTTGCAATTTAAAACAAAATAGGATATCAGCAAGATTAATGGCCAGGCGTCTTCTGAAATCTTTAGTTGTGGAAATGGTTTGTTTTGTTATGCTGCCAATAATCTGGTCGTAAATTTGAAAATGACAAAGAATTTGATTTTGAACCAGTCCATTTTAAGGAAGTTAATCGACAGTTAAAATAATGTTTTAGTTACTTTTAGAAGTTAGACCTCTAGTTCTAGCTTGGTAGCAGTTAAGGTGGATTTAAAAAGTGCAGTTTCAATTTTGCTGCGCAGTCACGGTAGATAGTGTTCGACAGCAGAGATTAGTAGACTATCAACTAATCTCTGTCGACAGTAAATGCGAAAGGATCTGGTTAGGGATTTTAAAAGATACATTTCTAGTAGGTGTGGGCCCGGCAATATTCATATGAACGTTTGTTGTGTATTAAGACATTCTTTTCAGGTAAGAATGGTTTGATTTTATAAATTGGAAGCCTCGGTTTGGCTTCGGGTGGGTCATTTTTGAAATATTCTACGTTATAGTAATGAAGCACAGAATAAAAATATTTCTGTAAGACAATCGAAGTCCGAATAAACTGTTTAAAAACTTTTTGTTTGCTCAAAAATGTTGAAGTTGAATGGCTTGTTTGGATTTCCACTGTCTTGCAAAGATTGTTTTATCACAACGTTTCCGTTGGAAGCCAAGATCAGTTGTCCGTACGCTACTCATCAGCATTTGTAAAGTACAAATTAATTCTTGTTAAATCCAAAAAAAAAATTGAAATACAGTCAGGAAAATATACACAGTAATTAATTTTTATATAAAAGAACAAAAATTAATTTTAATTAATGTTAATTAGCCAGATTACCTTGAAAAACATTGTTGCCGTCCTTAGGATATAGTTTTTTGCAAATTTCTCAGTTTTAAATAACAATAAATTTTTGTTACTATTTTTTCTGTACTCCTAAAGTACCCCCAGACAACACCTCCAGAGGAATGACGCCAATTTTGAATCACCCTGTATAGAATGACCAGCATATAGCATAAGTGAGCAACCGCAATTCTTTGCTAATATTTAGTTGTTGGCTTTGAAAATAAAGAGAGCAAAAAGGTATCCGGTGAAAACGTGGAAAGATCGTTAGAAATTGGCCCATATTTTTTTATGATTGCGCCATTTTTAAATCACCCTGCAGAACAGAATGCTGATTTTTTACCGCTGCAGTCATATGCATTGTCTTTGGTAATTCTATGCATCTTTTACCACAAAGGGTCATTTGGCTTTAAAGATATTACTTACCATGGAAGAGCTTTCGAAAATCTTTATCACCGATGTACAATTAGCAATGACCGCAACAAATTAATTAGTCCCACGTGCATAAGAAAATATTTATACGAATTACGGTTACCGTAGATGACCAGAGCTTAAAGATAGCATCAGCGACGGGTTATATCATGTCAATTAATTTCGAGAACCATCCGAGGGAATTAATGGAAAGTATCTCCCGTCATTGCCGGTAGACTTTCGTGTTCGTCGGTTTTGCGGTCAGGTATATATCGAAACGGATTATTCCACCAATCAGTTGAACATTCGCCCTGGCAAATTGTATATGCCCATGAAAGTGAAGGAGCTAATTTTGTCTTGAGCGATTAAGGTTGATTTAGGGATTCGGACATACCAACTGTTTAAGCTTGGGCAAATATTTACTCGGCAAAAAGGATTTTAGATTGTTGATGTTGACGAGCAACCGAACTGTTATTTTATCTTCAATTTTGGAGTAAAAGCAAGCAAAGCAGATGGAACTATTTCGAAATGATGTTTTGTCAAAGCCATTCATTGACTCCAGGAAAATGAATCTGTTAAATCGGTGTTGCTTTGAGGAAGTCGCCTAATCAATCATTGAACTACCCAGCTTGCGCCGATTGTGGCCCATCAAAAGAATCGGTCAAAAACAGAAGAAGAATATCGTGCTGGCTTTTAGCGACAGGAAACGCGGAACATTTGCTTATCTATTTGCGTTTTCAAAGGAATTAAAATATTTATTGATAGTAGCTGTATCTTTGATGGTTTCTAGTTCTCGTAAGTGTTTACGTCTCATCAAAATAATCTGACTTTGCTTTTGGGGCTCTTTCTGTTTATTTACCGAAGATAAAAGACTTAATCGGTGCTTTTAAGTAATCAAACATATCATCCTTCATCGGGAAAAAAGTTATTTACCAGCTTTACATAGTGGCGTTTGTCAGTATACGTTTTAATAGCGTCTGTTTATGACTGTAACCTAAACACAGACGGCTGCATGAAACGGATCGCGCCTAATTTTGATAAAACACTTAAAATATATTTAATTTTAATTACGCTCGGAAGAAACGGCAGTAAATCTTTGTGTTTTTACAGGTAACGAAACTACTAAATTTTTCCAGCTGACTCTGTCTGATTGTGTCATAAATATTTATATTATGTTTCGTGTAGGTTTAGTTTTTGTAATTTTTTTATTTTCTATTTTATAATTTATTAAAATCTCTAAATGCTGATGAGTAGCTGCGACCAACAGCTCTTGTTAAAGATAAATTGTGGGTTTGCATGAAGCTTTGATCTACTGTTCTGTTTTCAATAATTGAGAGATTTTTTCATCAGTCCGAGCCAACCGAAAATGGTTGAGTATCCAAAAAAATGTGCCTTTTATTGAAAAATGCAAAAACTTCTAGGGCTAGAAACATGTAAAGAAATACAAAAAGACAAAGGCAAAACATACTGGCGAAAAATTAAGAAACTAGCGCAATACAAAAAAACTAACACTACTGACACAATTGACGAAAACGGAATAGAACTGCACACAGACAAAGAGAAAGCTGACGCGTTCGGCAGACACTATCAAAGGGCCTTCAGCATATCGACAAACCCTAACTTCGACAATGACAACTGGAACTTGATCAACGACTGGTACTTGAACTATTTCTACAGCTCACCAAACTATACATACAAACTGATCACAGACACAGAGTACGATGAAGCCCTAGCGCATATCAAAAACACAGCACCGGGAAAAGATAAAATAAAGGCAAAACTCCTGAAAACCCTAACTCAAGAAACACACAAACTGATCCTAACTGAATTGAACAACTGCATCAGAAATAACATAATCCCAAAATCATGGAAAAACGGCTTAATAATCCCTATACCCAAAAATGGACTGGACAATACACAACCGAGCAATTACAGACCAATTACATTACTCCCAGTACTTAGCAAGGTTTTTGAGTACATAATAAGGCAGCGACAGGGAAAGCTGGTCGGAAAGTACATACCATCGTATCAGTTCGGATTCAAACATCAGCACTCGACTATTCACCCACTCTTCACTGTAACAATATACAAACTACCCACCTAACTGACAGAAAGACAGCTTGCCTGTTTATGGACATTAACAAAGCTTTTGATAGTGTCTGGCATAGAGGCTTACTATACAAACTATACAAACTACACACACCAATATATCTACTACACACCATAAAGAACTTACTAGAAAACAGACAACTACAAGTACGAATTGACAAAAACACTGTCATTTTCTTTTTCCCCTGAACAAGGGCTCCCTCAAGAATCCCCGCTCTCACCGTTTCTCTACAATATATACTGCCATGACATATACAATTACAACTTACCAGACAAAAATCAAATCGACAGATCGGCATACATATTACAATACGCTGACGACACGGCACTTATTGTACATAACGAATCTACTGAGAGAGCAGCTCAAAGACTCCAAACACTTACAAACAACACAATGACATGGTTTTATAAATGGAGACTAACACCAAACGCTTCAAAAAACCAACTTCTGCTCACAAACCACAGACTCAACGCTGACTCCCCTACAATAACTGCAGATGGCCAAACGACACAACCAAAAAACGACGTAAAATACCTTGGAATCACGATTGACTACAAACTTAAATTCACCAAACACATAGGAAACATCAGGGCAGAAACAATAAAGAGAACAAAACACTTCCGATCACTAACTTACAAAGACAGAGGAATTAGCACAAACACCGCCACCAAAATATATAAAGCTATCTGTAGACCCTTGCTAGACTATGGACATATACTCATGACCAACGGAACAGAAAGGACAAAACGTTATATACAAACAACAGAACAAATTGCACTAAGACTAATAACACGAATAAGACACCCCCAAAACCCACTACACAACCCCTCCACCCAACTACTATACGAACGCACAAACATGACAAAGATTTCGGAAAGACTCATACATCTACAGACAAAATGGTCAAACAACCCCTACAACTGGACCATACTGAATCCCCTTTGTCTCACAAACCCAACCAGCCAATCCCGCCTCCGTTTCCCTACATCAACGCTACTCGAACACTTACAAACGCAACTGACTACTGGACAATAAAATATTTTTTTCTTGTCTTTAGAATTGGGAAGTTTATTTAATAAGTTTGTTAACCTAGAATAAGAGAATTTTCATATTTGTTTTTTATTTAGACTAAGACTACATGTATTAAACAAGGGCAGAAAGACCGATAGGTCGATAGCCTTTTTTTAGAAATAAAGATGTTTACTACTACTGCAAAAACTTCGGATATTTTTAATTAGTAGAAATTGATCCATGGGCCCCCAAAACCCTTGATTTGTTTGGGGTTTTGATAAGTTATTTATGTGAAACCTTTGTTTTGAAATTTAATTTGCACTCTTCATTCTCTCGTTTCTACCATTCAATTTTCATTAATTTTCTTATTGTGCTAAACTCTGGATGTACATTAAAGAAAAATAATTCGAAGGAAATTTCATTGAAGAATTAAGTGACTTAAATGATGAAGTCCCAAAGTTAATTTGGTTAATTACAACGCCGTCCTCAATAAATTCAATAATTTTTTTTCATTAAAAGCTGGCTCTTTTTTAGCAAAAATTGTTTTAGTTTTTTTAAATCAATTTTTCTACATTTCTTTAACTTCAAATTTTCAAAAGTTTGTCAACATGCAAAGTTCATAATTCTTCACCGATTTTCTCTCTGTTTAAAAAAATGGAATTATTAGTTCTGCATAAAGTTGGTGGTGAAACTGAAAATTGTATGTATTAAATTTTTGTTGGAAATTGTTTTTAGTTTTCCCATCTAAAATAAATAAATTATAACAGTTTTTAAAATTTCTTTTATTTTAAAGCCATCGAAACTGAACCAACGAGATTAAAATCGAAGGACACATTTACCAAAGTCTTTAGTTGATCTCACAAACAATTAGATTTTTCTTTAATTTCCTTCTTATTGTCTTTTAAGAATTGCTATTTTTATCTTCAAATAATTCCAGTATAAATCGAAACAACTTTGTTTAACAAATGTGGTGGTTTGAAGAGCGTTTAAATCGAAATCAAAATGAGTTCAATGATCAATAAGGAAAGTTTGATAGCTCGCAAACGACCAGTGCCGATCAAGTGCAAAGCACCCGAGAACAAGTCAACAAAGAATGCACTTCCATATTTATTCCCACGTAAAGCTGATGTTCAACCGCTTATAAAAATGATCCTTTCAAATGTTATTTATGAGTGAGGTCCACTGCTGGAAGTCGAACTGGCGAAATATGGGTTTCGACTTTAGCGATTTGTTCTACGCTGTTAAGCAATAACGTGTAAATGCACGATTTTTTCTTTGTCTGCATGCGTTTTGGATGCTGAGAAAAACCTTTAAAGTTCTAATTTAATCGCCATATGGACAGCCACAGCGTAAAAGTGTTTTTTTATTTTTATTATGTATATAATTGTTAATACTAACAATAAAGTTCCTGGACCCCCCCAATGACTGTTTACAAGTATCACAGTGTCTTAAAACGACT
The DNA here is from genome assembly GCA_024550625.1 of Dendroctonus valens. Classification (NCBI taxonomy): domain Eukaryota; kingdom Metazoa; phylum Arthropoda; class Insecta; order Coleoptera; family Curculionidae; genus Dendroctonus; species Dendroctonus valens. The sequence goes on from JAJTJO010000036.1 coordinate 1,423,206, forward strand.
TGCTGAATGTTTTGACATGGCGGCCATGTGTTCACTGTAAAACGGAATCGGGCCTTTGATCTTCACCGAAATCGTGACAAACTATGTAAACTATGCCACGTATCCGCACACACGCATTCGAAACCTTATATTTCTCTGTTAAACTGGAACGCCTCGAACACAGCATATCTTTTATTAGGACCTGGAGGCCCATCCAGTGTGTGAGGTCCCCTGATCAAATGTGAAATTTACCAAACACACCAAATGTTGTGGTTTTTTACGCATGAAAGGGAAAACTGTTAATAAGACTTTTAAGTGACGCTCATATCAGACGGTGTTGGATTTCAAACGATGACGGTGTCTCAATTGATGGGAGGTCCAGGAGGATAATAAATTTTTTCGGAAATTTTACGTCGCTTCATGCTCTACTCAAATTGCTGGAAAGTTGCCCGGATCAAGTTTGGCCATGTATATCTATTTTGATTTTATTCCTTATTTATTTTTGATTTATTAACTTGCTTTTAACCTGCCTTGATACGCAGCTGCATTTATTTGCCAGAATGTTAAATAAGCATCATCATTATTCAATTCCTCTACCACAGTCGAAGGCTTTGACAATGTGCCTACAAAGTTGGCTCCCCATGTAAACTCTTTTTGGCCAAAAGAAAGGGCCAAAAGGAAGTAGTGTTTCATGGGTTAAAAAACCTCTTATGCGATGCCAATTTCTTTTTCACGAAATTTCAGCTTGGGTGGTAAAAAACCGATATAAATCAACCCTAACAAGGTGTTCCACTGCACGCCTGTTCTCTACACGTCCATATCAACGGTTTCCAAAAACACCAATTCCCATTGAAAATTTGCGCAAAAAAATCGGTGTTTTACACTCTTGAGATTAGAAATGCCGACTGGGGCACTTGGGCTGGAAACATGCACGAAAATATGGATAGAGAAGTGGCTTTTTCAATGGGTGGTCTTCACTTATCTTAGTGATTTATTTTGTGTATGAACAGTGTGGTTTAGTCTAATTATTTCTATGAGAAACATTTTCGTTTTTTTTTGTCAAAGTCGGCTTCAAAAAGGAAAGGGGTTTACAGCTGTTGTGATTGAGCTCTTAAGCTTGATATTTACCATATTTGACAAGTTTTATATACACAAAGTGGAAGAGGAATTCAACAGGTTTCGTTTTTTATTTATTGTGTCTAAGATTTATATTTTTTGTTATTGTAATTTAACTGGGATGGAAACTATTCCATTTGCTTAGATAAAAAATCTAACTTTTGTAAAATTGTTCCTGCTAATTTTTCTAGTTGCGATATTCAGTCAAGCATCTAATAGCTCCAGTTCTTTAACCTTCCAAATGGTCTTTATTTATGATACGCTTTGTATAGAAAAAGCCATCTTTACCTGAGGTCTGAGGTGTAAACAGTTTAACTTTATTTTTTAATACTTTATAGTTCTTTCCAGTTCCTTCTTTCGTTATATGAATTCGATATTGCCGAATTCCTTGAATTAGTTTGTCTAGAAGAAAACTTCTTTTGTATTATATTTATGAGAAGCTTTTTGCAGCGATTTTATAACTTGTCCTTCAATCTTTCTCTTCGATTTCTGTTTTAGAATTTCTAGTTCTTTTGACTAGATAGAGCTAAAATAAAATGTCATGAAAAGAAGGGCCAAATGATAATTAGGCAAAAGACAGAAATGTATAGAAACAAGATTAAAAGGAATTGTACGTTAAATGGTAAATAATTCTGAGACTACTACACACCATAAAGAACTTACTAGAAAACAGACAACTACAAGTACGAATTGACAAAACACTGTCATTTTCTTTTTCCCCTGAACAAGGGCTCCCTCAAGGATTGTCCGCTCTCACCGTTTCTCAACAATATATACTGCCATGACATATACAATTACAACTTACCAGACAAAAATCAAATCGACAGATCGGCATACATATTACAATACGCAGACGACACGGCACTTATTGTACATGACAAAACTACTGAGAAAGCAGCTCAAAGACTCCAAACACTAACAAACAACACAATGACATGGTTTTATAAATGGAGACTAACACCAAACGCGTCAAAAAACCAACTTCTGCTCACAAACCACAGACTCAACGCTGACTCTCTTACAATAACTGCAGACGGCCAAACGACACAACCAAAAAACGACGTAAAATACCTTGGAATCACAATTGACCACAATCTTAAATTCACTAAACACATACGAAACATCAGGGCAGAAACAATAAAGAGAACAAAACACTTCCTATCACTAACCTACAAAGACAGAGGAATTAGCACAAACACCACCACCAAAATATATAAAGCTATCTGTAGACTCTTGCTAGACTATGGACATATACTCATGACCAACGGACCAGAAAGGACAAAACGTTATATACAAACAACAGAACAAATTGCACTAAGACTAATAACACGAATAAGACACCCCCTAAAACCCACTACACAACTCCTCCACCCAACTACTATAAGGACGCACAAACATGACAAAGATTTCGGAAAGACTCATACATCTACAGACAAAATGGACAAACAACCCCTACAACTGGACCATACTGAATCCCCTTTGTCTCACAAGACCAACCAGACAATCCCGCTTCCGTTTCCCTACATCAACGCTACTCGAACACTTACAAACGCAACTGACTACTGGACAATAAAATAATTTTTTCTTAGTCATTAGAATTGGAAAGTTTATTTAATAAGATTGTTAACCTAGAATAAGATAATTTTCATATTTGTTTTTGATTTAGATTAAGACTACATGTATTAAACAAGGGCAGAAAGACCGATAGGTCGATAGCCTTTTTTTAGAAATAAAGATGTTTACTACTACTAATTGTGAGACAAGGGCGCTTACTAAGTTTCGAATATTTCCTTTTTATTTTTAAACCGTTTACCACTCGTAGTCTGATGATGAAGGCAATTAAAGTAGAACATAGAAAAAATGAGTCAAATGAAAAAATCTGAGTTTTCATAACAAGAAGAGCAACACATAACCTGGGTATAAGTTATGACCCTAATTTGTATTGTCTGCAAACTTCATGACTGTGTTCTTTTCCTCTCCATCGACTCTGGTAATCTTGTGAATATCAGTCCCGTTATGTAAACCGACACTGGGATTGAAAATTCGCTTGAACTGATTTGTAGAAAAAACGACCCATAATGCACATCACATGGTGGTGGTGGTGAAATGCCCTTTTCGATCCCGCTGCAAAAGTGCAACTGTACCAAACTGCTTTTAGCCTGAATGGGCTGTAACAAAATCTCTCTAATATGAGGTTGTAGATAATAGGGCTGATACAAACAAACGCACAATACACAGACACAAAAGTATTAGGTTGCTTATTTTGTAATTTCACGATCAACTAAATAAGATAACATTCTCTGTTGGAACGTATGCTGTCAGCGGCCTCCTCCCTTATTTTTACAAACAAATAATAAACTTGTTAGGCCGTGTACCCATTTTCAATAAGAACCATATCTGACTTGAATATCTTCCTTTGCTTTAGCATCTGATAAAGTTAGCTGGTAGGGTTCGTTGGAAATTGGTCTTTGGGGTATTCAATTTTATGACATACTGTATTGTAAATATATGGCTTACCTACAATCTGGCCCAAAGCTTCGAAACTGGTTGGATTGATTCAGCTTGTGAAGTCGATAAGAACTTTTTTTAAGCATCGCTCTGATCGGGAGTCGATGAAAGAGTTTCTAAACCACACGCAGATTGTTGGAAGCTTTTTTAAAATTTATTAGGATTTCTTGTGGATATTTTCCTGACTGTATTTCAAACAGGATTTCTGTGTGTCTGAAACCCTTCACAGTTTAAAATGAAACTTGCATTTGTTCAAATTATGGTTTGAAAGTAGCTTCATCTGGAACGCCTAGGAATTGATAACATTGGAAGGAAAATGTATGTTATATTATACTCCATTAAATAATCTGAAAACCTCGATTGCTCTCAAGAGCTTGACACTGTTGTCTATTATTTCCTATTGTCGCTAAGCCAGATACGGCCACTTCTGTTCGTTCGCATTATCGTCCAGCAATCTTAACAGTTTTTTCCATTGACCAAAACAAATTCTTTTGTCAGCAGAAAAGTTGCACACAATTGAATAACGAGCTTAAAATATACTTTGAAATCATCAATTGAGGAAAAAATGCCACAAAATCGGCTTAGTGTTGAATGTCCGCCCATTCAGTTGATGTCTGCAACATTGCGGATGGTCAGCGACAATCTGTTTCAATCGCTAACGCATAATGTAATCTTAAACTGCGGTTTTAATACGATTAGGGCGATTATGCTACTGGAGCTTTCTTCCTTTGGTTCTTACTTTTCCTGGATTTGGTTTTGTGTGGGATAATTCGAGAAATGTAGATCTGAATCTAATTGCATAGTACCAACAAACGGTTCACTCAAACGAGTCAAAATTTTTGAGATTTTCAATTTGTTCTTTTATTGTTTAGAAGGTTCACTTCCTACATTAGAGTGACAGAGTAGCGTTCACATATGCGAGTCGAAAGGTTATCACTATTCCCACAAGAAATTTTTTTAACTATTTAACCAAATCAAATTCCCTGCTTGTTTCCAGTCGAAGTAAATCAGCTTCATTTTCGAAATCTCGCCATTCAATCGGTATAATCGACTGTAATTCGAAGATGATTGAGATAACGCTCTATCATTCGACATTTCAGGGGGTGGTTTTCGATTCCTAAAGGGTGATAGGCCGTTTTCCGCTGGGATTGTCTTTGTTCGGTCACGTTCATGGATCTCGTTTAGAGGCTGAGGAGACGCTTCGTTTGAGGCACGTGCCCCTCTTTAAATAAACATTTTAATATGCTCACTTCAGCGTATCTTCCGCACGTATCTTTGAGGGTTAATTTTAGCCGTTTCAAACACGTTCTTTAGCAGCTAGAGGACAAGAGGAGAAAAGTAGAAATGAAAACTCAACTCCAACATGACTCGTACAGAGTCGTTTATTGTTGGCTCGAGATTATTTAACCTCCCTATCAGACCAATTTTCTTAATGCAATGTAACCATGCCGGAAGCGTCCAGAATAAGCAAACAAACAAAGCATTAAGCATTTGAGGCATTATTTCATTTTGAAGTGGCGTGCACAATTTAAAGATACAAAACATCTCCGACCATTACACCCATTATGTTGTCAACTATATTAAATTGCCCTGGACAATGATGGTTAACAATTACCAAGTACCTAAGTGTATCAACAAAGCAATGTAACCTAAATGATCCTTGAGAAAACTTATCGCGTATTGTCACCATTAAATGGATAATCAGTTACTGAGTATGGTTTTTATGAGGTTTTTCAAAGTAGATTTTTTGTATCATTAATATATTTTTGTTTTGCACTTGCAACATTTTGAGTGGACACTCCACATTTTAGAATGTTAAAGCCATTACATATATTTAGATAGGGGCATTGTTGTAACTGCATTCACTACTTAAGCTCCAAAGGTTTCTTCCTAAAGAACAACTCAATTTTGGTGAATTCGGGGAAAACCTGAAAGTATTAGCGTAAGTATTTCTAAATCGACTAGTTAACCGACACCGCTAACAGTAATCCTCTGATGGCTCGTCGTATTGTATACAGACCACATTCAAATGTTGAGCCTGATTAGAATACCATCTAGACTATCTAAAATAGCCAATTTTAGCCAAGTTAAGGCTAAGGCAAAGAGGATTATCAGCCATCCTTTATTAGTAAAGAAGAACGGCTTATCTTCGAGTTTCCAGTGTTTTGACCACAGATTAGTCCGGACAATACCGTAATGTTCCGAACAAAGTACCGGCATTTAACTTTGACCAATTGTTGAATATCTGAGTGGGTGGTACTTGTAAGACTATTAAAGGAAAGCAGCTTTGAAGGCCGATAGCTGAAGAGATAAAATCGCTTGTCAATAGCATTTGGCGAAATATAGGATTTTCCATTGGAAAACTGTCAGTTTAAAATGGTAAATTGTTTTTTTTTGACTAGGAGATTTGGATATGTTTGTTCATATACTGAGAATATTAACCAAATGCGTATTTCTATCCAGTTGAAGGTATTATCCGAGGGATGATCTTCCTTGTTGCAAAGGCTTGGGCTTAGTTTTTAATTCGATAAGCCTCAAAAACCCACCAACTAGCCTGAGTTTAAGTTGCAGAAAAACCTCAAAACTAAGTTCGGAAAAACGCAGTTGCTCCATTTAGATTTAGATTTATTTCTGTTGAATTTATTTATTATTGTTACAGCTCGGTTTTATTGAAGTTTTAAAAACTTTACTACTAATTCCTTTGAAGTGTTTTGTCTGTTGAATGATTTTTGTTCTTACGTTCTGTGCGTGTTTTGTAAATTTTAGTTTTTGCTCCAGTGTCATTCCTAGATATTTTGCCTCTTGTTTTGGTCTAGATCTGTTTCCGTTGTTATTGAGGGACAGTCGTCTTTCATTTGGTGGTTTGGTAAAAGTAGTTGGTTTTTCGTGGCGTTTGGTGTAAGTCTCCATTTGTAGAACCATGAAATTGTATTGTCTGTTAGTGTTTGAAGTTTTTGTACTGCTTTTGCTGTTGTTTTGTCATGCACGATCAATGCAGTGTCGTCGGCGTAAGCAGATTTGTCCATGTGTCTTTTGTCGTGGAGACTGTGATTGTATATGTCGTGGCAGTATATATTGTAAAGAAGGGGTGATAGCGGGGATCCTTGCGGGAGTCCTTGTTCAGGGGAGAAAGCAAAGGAGAGGGTGTTGTCTATGCGTACTTCTAGGTGTCTGTTTGTGAGTAGGTTTCTGATTGCGTGAATTATGTATTTGGGGGTTTTAAGCTGGTAAAGTTTATATAAAAGTCCTTTGTGCCAGACACTGTCAAATGCCTTATTGATGTCCATGAAGAGACATGCTGTTTTCTTGTTCGTGAGGTGAGGTTTGTATGGTGTTGGTTAGTATAAAAAGTGAGTGAAGACTTGAGTGTTTAGGTTTAAAGAAATTTTATTTTTCTCTATAAAATACAAATTCGCTTTTTGCGAGAGCAGGGGCCAACATAGCATGCAAATTATTTGGAGTTGCAAAAGTGAGCTTAAATTTGCAGAATGTAAACAATTAATTGTGAAAAAAATCACTTTCTTCAGTTTCGTTTTTAATTTGCCTCAACTGTACAGTATTGGGCGTTATCTGAGATCGTTAAAATGTGTTATTTCGTGGTGGTAAATCTGCAGTCAAACTATGAAGAAAATAGAAGAAAAAAATGAGAAACTTCAAGATCTAAGCGATGGTATTGAAAATATGAGGAAAATGATCGAAAGAAAAATGAGCGTTGTTCGCCCTCACATTATTGCTTATGCATTTTTGGTACCCGAAAATTACATGAACACAGATAGAAAATGTATCGGTAAATTGAAATAACTTCTGAGAGCTGAAATCAAAATAATTTTAACATGTTTCCATGCTCCTGCGAATTGTAGCAATTTGATGAAAGACATAAGTACAGAGCATCAAATTTCCGTCTCGCTCAGTGGACAAGTAATAGAAAAAGAACGGCAATGATTGCGTCACTGCCAAAAAGCTTGGTACAGACTATACGTGTTTATTGATGGTTTTCTCAAAAGAATCTACTAACTAAAAAGACACCTTGAGATGAGTCTGTCGATGTTGAGAGCCTGACTAGGGGCGGCTGCCTTCATTTTATTTAACTTTATTACTTTTCTCGACTACCACTTTATAAAATAATGGCGACTGAAGATGCATCCGCAACAAAACAAGGAGCTAAATTTTACAAAAAAAAAAAACAAAAATACTGCAACTAGAAATTAGAGAATGTACCGGATGAGACATGAACATGTCCTTACAAAACTCATGTACAATGGGAATTTTCAGTCGATCAGTTAGATTCATTTATAGGCTTCTGAATAGTCATCCAACAAAGCTGTAAATTCGCTGTATACATCATTTCTATAACTATTGAGCCAACATCAACAAATTTTCGACCGCACGCTGTCCTAAACAAACGTCTGCTAACGGCACAGTGTGTATTTCTTACACATGGAAGGAAATCGGCAAAAGCGCAAGAACTTGAAAGAAACTAATTCCCCCATTGTAGGCGCGTTATGTTAATCCGTTATTTGGGTAAACATGTGAACCGTCATGAAGGCCCAAGAATACCGAAAAAAGAAACAATATTGTCTGTTCCTTCCGGTCCATGGACTAAAATCGTTATCGATTTGGGTTCGGATCGGTTCCTAAGATGTTCGCTTGATTTGGAAATTTCGCCTTAATATTGGGGCGGCCTCTTTTTGAGATTAGTACTTGTGATGTTCCATTTAAGGGTTTCTAGTCAAAATACTGGTTGTTTGTGTTGCTACTTAGCTGTTGGTGGGCGAAAATTCGACCACCCTACCAGACCAGACCAGACCAGGCCATAGTATATACTTTGGTAGCTTTGATAGTAACTAATGTCTTTTGCGGGTTAATCTAGTCGAATAGCATTTCAGTTCAGGATTATCACTTGGATTCGAAATTTACTCGATCCGGCACGAACTTGTCTGGTATCTAAATTGAGTGACACCAAATGGAGAAAACTCGTCGACAAACTTGGTGTAATTATTGATACAGAGCCGGCAAGTTGGCAACTTCGACCGCATCATGCGAATCCTGCTGACATGGCAGTCGAGATCGCGCTATTTTCAAAATTGAACCAATTTGGAAAGCCCCGAATTTATGCTGATCCCTGTAAACAGAATTGTCGAGTTTTGGCTACAATTATTATGGTTCACTGTGTGCTGAAAAGTTTAATTGAAAGCTAAATATCGGCTTTCCAGAGTTTCACTATTTTATTTGCAAATATCGTCTTTGGCGCTTTAGTTCCAAAGTTGCAAAGTACCAAGGGGATTGATAGTTTGGACTGATTGAGACTGTTCGGAGTTCGGACTGAGATAATGCTGCTGTTTAAAGAAGCAGGCAAAATGAGTTGGTAAATCTCAATTAAGCAGCAGAGGAGTATACAATAGTCCTTTTCATGTTGCAGTAGTTTCACCTTATGGACTATTCTCTCAGTAACACACACCAAGCATGTGCTGTGATCTGAAGCGTTTATTTCGCAAAAAAAACCATAGCGAATGTTTCAAGCTGGCTTGGGATAGAGCTAATTGACAGCAGGTTGGTAGAAGTCGAATAACTTCTCATCTGAAGCTATCCATGTCCAAGCGGATTTGCATAGGCCGCAAAAGAAGCCGCCCCAATCTTTAACAAACAAAGATGTAACAATAAAGATGTCTTCGCGCCCGGTATATAAATACATAAAATTCGCGAATGACAATAAGAAATGGCTCGTTGACATTAATGGTGATGAGATATGTAAATTGGGGAATTTTCGAAACAGCGGCATACTGTCGTTTGGACGAAGGTGTGATATGTCTGCGCAAATGAGATATGTAGCTTAATTTAATCCGTTGTATAAAGGAGTCGTAAATCGGTGATGAGTGCGGGGGGTAATCGTGGAAGGCCGTGGAACTGATGGTGATCTTTTATGGTGTGGGTGTCGGGAAGGTAGCGAGTACTGACCAGGTGGATGCCATGGGTGCCTTATGTTTGCCCGTAATTTGCACCATTGGCGTTTTAGTGCACTGCAAGTCAAGTTCAAGTGTGCCAAACATTTCGAAACACTCAGTATTATTGCAAAAGGTTCACTCCAAAGCATCGTGTTTCTCGAAGATATCGGCTTTTGAAGTTGCAGTCAGCGTTACATTTTTGTGGTTAGTTTTTAAAGTGTGATCTTCAAAACTTAAAATGTACCACAATGGCGAACATGCATAAAGTTTACCTTTCTCGTGAGGGCATTAAATCGGATAAACCTTTTACATTGGGAAGCTGCGGAATCAACAGTCTTTGGTTTATAACACGCTACTTAATTCTTCTCAGGATGTAAAAGTTGGCATCAAATGTTTATGTAAACAATTCAAAGTAAAATTCCTGGGGTTCAGTCAATTATTTGTTTATTATTTTATTTTAAAAACGTTTCGGTGTCTTTCTCCACCATCATCAGTTTGTATGTGCAGTTGTTGCTACCTTCAGTTTTGGCATGAAAGTGCGGTTATAACGTGGTGATGAAAACTACAATTAATTATTGATTGCTCACAATTTGGGTATTTTTTTAGTTGTATGTTCAGATCAAAATATATTACACTTTCATACGTCACATCGTCTTTCCGGCCAATTTTATGGTTTGAGAAGAAAATCGAGAATTGAGAAGAAAACTGAGAAGAAAAGAAAAAAGAATCTATGGTGGGATGTAGCCTACTGGACAATGTAAGAAGCGACGACATAAGAACTAAGTGCGATATTCAAGACGTCGTGAGATGGTCTCGCAACAGGAGACGAGAGTGGAGAGACCACATTGACAGGATGGGTAACACCAGACTGCCAAAAATTGCCAGAGAGGGAGTACCACGTTCAAAAAGACCCCCGGGACGACCACCAACCCGCTGGAATGAAAGCTGGAGTTCAGCGTCACAACTGAAGCTATGATGATGATGAAAACCAGGATATAATCCTAATATCAAAGGAAGAAGAAGAGAAGAAAATCAATCAAAAAAAGTTTGCTTCTGTAATGAAGTCTTTTGATACCTCAATCGAGTCGATGTTTGTGTCTTAAACAACAACAGTGCAAGATTACTGAAAATTCAGAATATTTATATTAATTGTGGCTGTAAATTTCACGCTTCCATCGTTTTAAGTAAATAAAATTCCTCAAAGTTCCGCGCCGTTGAGAACGTTTCCGGAACATTTTCACATCTTGGTTCTCCTATTCGCGCTTATGCTAAACGTTGTGGCATGCTTTGCCAGGAATATCCTTAATATTCATAACAATATGAATAAATATGGACGATTATCATCTGCTATTTCTTTCAAGCAGCGTATTTCACCTAATAAATATGTAGTTTAAACTAAATACACTTATCAGTGGCAGAGTATCAGGCGAAGCAGAATAGCCATTTTACAATGAAGATATTTCTCGTTTTTTTTCGTTCGCAGACATTTATTTTGCAGACTATTCTGGTGTGATGATTGGTCTTGGATGCCAAAAATGTCCATTTTGCATTTAAAATATGCTCATTCGAGTTGGAATTTTAAAAGTCGGTTAGTTGATAAAATTATTGTAGAATCAGTCCGATCTTGCACAGGTCCACAAGAGCTGATGTTATGAAGCCATTAAGGACATTTGTTTCAAAATTTGCCTAGTAACTTTTGCCTTTTTAAACATAACCTGCTAAAGTGAAAATAAACCTACTCTTTACTAGTAGAGTTTGCACATCTTCTTCTTCTTCTTCTTCTTGTATGTTAATTAATACATCGTATTAAAGACGGATTAAAGACAAATCTTCAACCAAGTTCTTCACCAGTTTGCAGCTTCGTTACTAGTAGATCGATTTCTCGATTTCATACAACACCTTTATCAAATGAAAGGTAGTGCGCCTCTGTGAATAAGCATTAAATGGCTTTCGTCGCTGCAGCGAGTTAGATATGTGAAGATTTCGTGTTTGGCCGATATTAATTCGTTGTAAACGTGTTGATACGGTGCATCCCGCTGATCAGAACGGACACCTGATGAATTCGTCAGAGCAGTGCAGCTGATTAAAAAAGAGAGAATAGTTGGACATAAACCAACAACGCAATATTTATGGTAATAAAGAAAACTGCAAGGGACCTGAATGCAAAAAACCATGAATTATGAAAATTGGAATTGCCAGCTCGATGGAATTATCAATGGGGTCTTGGTGGTTTTTATATTATTGAAATTGTTGCTGGTTTATTTATTGGCTGGTTCTGATCGGGGTGTAGATGTCTTTCTCTCGCCTGCTTCATTTCCTGCCAATTATTCAACATCAAAGTTTCATAACGGATTCATTTTCTAGTTTTTATTCTGCTAGAACGAGACCATCGGGTTGACAATGTTGATTAGGTTTGGTTCACTCATTTTTTTTTAACATTTTGCTTTAGTCTGAATTATGATCAATATGAGATGTTTTCCGTTTGTTTGAAATTAATATTGAATCGGAAACATAAGTATAATTCAGAACATCTTTTTATGGATAACTACTTTTTATTGAACAGAAAAAGTGAAAAAATAACCAATTTTTTGTTTTATTCTGGCTTTTGCTTGGCGATACAAACCCAAGACCCAAAATCCTGTCCACATTTTTTAATGTCAAGAAAAAATCAAAGTAGGTCCCAATTCATCTGAGTTCCTTCCAAATATTATTGCAACCGGAAGCTTGAACTTAGTCAAACTTTACTGAAATAAATTTTTTGAAAATTCAGATGCAGATGTTTTAGCAGTAGTAAACATCTTTATTTCTAAAAAAGGCTATCGACCTATCGGTCTTTCTGCCCTTGTTTAATACATGTAGTCTTAATCTAAATAAAAAACAAAGGTGAAAATTCTCTTATTCTAGGTTAATAATCTTATTAAATAAACTTTCCAATTCTAATGACAAGAAAAAATTATTTTATTGTCCAGTAGTCAGATGCATTTGTAACTGTTCGAGTAGCGTTGATGCAGGGAAACGGGAGCGGGATCGTCTGGTTGGTCTTGTAAGACAAAGGGGATTCAGTATGGTCCAGTTGTAGGGGTTGTTTGTCCATTTTGTCTGTAGATGTATGAGTCTTTCCGAAATATTTGTCATGTTTGTGCGTTCGTATAGTAGTTGGGTGGAGGGGTTGTGTAGTGGGTTTTGGGGGTGTCTTATTCGTGTTATTAGTTTTAGTGTAATTTGTTCTGTTGTTTGTATATAACGTTTTGTCCTTTCTGTTCCGTTGGTCATGAGTATATGTCCATAGTCTAGCAAGGATCTACAAATAGCTTTATATATTTTGGTGGCGGTGTTTGTGCTAATTCCTCTGTCTTTGTAGGTTAGTGATCGGAAGTGTTTTGTTCTCTTTATTGTTTCTGCCCTGATGTTTCGTATGTGTTTAGTGAATTTAAGTTTGTGGTCAATGTGATTCCAACGTATTTTACGTCGTTTTTTGGTTGTGTCGTTTGGCCGTCTGCAGTTATTGTAGGGGAGTCAGCGTTGAGTCTGTGGTTTGTGAGCAGAAGTTGGTTTTTTGACGCGTTTGGTGTTAGTCTCCATTTATAAAACCATGTCTTTGTGTTGTTTGTTAGTGTTTGGAGTCTTTGAGCTGCTCTCTCAGTAGTTTTGTCATGTACAATAAGTGCCGTGTCGTCTGCGTATTGTAAAATGTATGCCGATCTGTCGATTTGATTTTTGTCTGGTAAGTTGTAATTGTATATGTCATGGCAGTATATATTGTAGGGAAACGGTGAGAGCGGGGATCCTTGAGGGAGCCCTTGTTCAGGGGAAAAGGAAAATGACAGTGTTTTGTCAATTCGTACTTGTAGTTGTCTGTTTTCTAGTAAGTTCTTTATGGTTTGTAGTAGATATGTTGGTGTGTGTAGTTTGTATAGTTTGTATAGTAAGCCTCTATGCCAGACACTATCAAAAGCTTTGTTAATGTCCATAAACAGGCAAGCTGTCTTTCTGTCAGTTAGGTGGGTTGTTTGTATATTGTTAGTCAGAGTGAAGAGTGGGTGAATAGTCGAGTGCTCATGTTTGAATCCGAACTGATACGATGGTATGTACTTTCCGACCAGTTTTCCCAGTCCTTGCTAAGTACTGGTAGCAATGTAATTGGTCTGTAATTGCTCGTTTGTGTATTGTCCAGTCCATTTTTGGGTATAGGGATTATTAAGCCGTTTTTCCATGTTTTTGGAATTTTGCTATTTCTGATGCAGTTGTTCAATTCAGTTAGGATCAGTTTGTGTGTTTCTTGAGTTAGGCTTTTCAGGAGTTTTGCCTTTATTTTATCTTTTCCCGGTGCTGTGTTTTTGATATGCGCTAGGGCTTCATCGTACTCTGTGTCTGTGATCAGTTTGTATGTATAGTTTGGTGAGCTGTTGAAATAGTTCAAGTACCAGTCGTTGATCAAGTTCCAGTTGTCATTGTCGAAGTTAGGGTTTGTCGATATGCTGAAGGCCCTTTGATAGTGTCTGGCGAACGCGTCAGCTTTCTCTTTGTCTGTGTACCGTTCTATTCCGTTTTCGTCAATTGTGTCAGTAGTGTTAGTTTTTTTCTATTGCGCTAGTTTCTTAATTTTTCGCCAGTATGTTTTGCCTTTGTCTTTTTGTATTTCTTTACATGTTTCTAGCCATTTGTCTTGTCGGTATTGTCCAATCAAGGTTTTAATGTTTCTGTTGAGTTGGTTCAGTGTCTTTTTTAGGTCGTTATTTTGAGTGTTTGTATATAGTCTGTACAGTTCTCTCTTTTGTTTTATGAGTCTCAGTATGAATTTGGGTAGTGTATGTCGGTAGAAAGCATTTTTTATTTCCGGGCTGAATTTTCCTATGGCTAGTGAAAGTTGTTGTTGTATGGTCTCTATTGAAATGGGCTGTGCTTGTGATTGAATGGAGTCATGTATATGTTGTTTCACTTTGTCTATGTCAGTCTTTGTTAGGTTTAACTTTTTCTCTATAGGCGATGTACTGGAGGTAGGTTGCATATGTTGTAAGTCTATGGTAAACGTAATAGCCAGGTGGTCGGATCCAAGTTCGTTGGTTAAGTTTATGTTGTTGATGGTGTTTGTTAAGTTTCTTGTGTGCAGTAGAACGTCTGGTGTTGAGTCTGGGTTTCCGAGCATCAGAGAAGTTGGTGGGGGAGATGTTTTATTTGGGGCGATATCAATTGTTGCTTCGATTCGTTGTGAGTTAGCAAAGTATCGAGATAATTTTTAATGTCCTTTCACAACAGCTTCATTGTGACAGTGTTTCTAATGCATTTTCTATGGACCTTGCACAAAAACTCTTGCATGTGAGTTGTAAGATATAACTTATACCGGGTGACTGAAATTTGGCAGTACTTTTTTGAAACGAAATATTATCCGTTTGTCTCCAGAAGATATTAAGAATTCAAGAAACTCCTGATTTATTTTGTCGTTTGTTAAAAACCCTTGTGGTTCGATAAATATTTGCCAAACAAAGCCCTAAAGTCAAACTGGAACAGCAGCAAATAGATCGAATGCTGAACAAACGTTGGCCATTCATGAGCCATCATTATTTATAAAAGTGTCGCACAGCTGGCCTGGGCACTGGTTCTGTCTCATAAACACCAACTAGCCTTCCAATATCGATCAGGCTGATCACGCTTTATTTTTGCAGAAACCTTAAAAGCACATCGATATTATTACAAATGTTTTGCGGTATTGTGTCACAACAATAGAACAACCAATCGGCCAAATCGACTGTACCAGCCTGCTGTTGGTATCGATAGGCAGAGAATCCAACTGGTCCCCCATAAGGGTTAACTACCCTTCTCCACTCTAGCACAGCTGCCAAATCCGGCTATTTATTAAACATACGTGTTAATCTCGACCCTATAAAGTCTTCATGGTTCTTATATATTATGTTATGTAAGGGTAGCGCGGTGTATAGGGTGATTTGTAGGCAATTGTTAACACTAACATCTCCATTATTGTGTTACAAACCGCTTTTGGTATTTGATTGAGCACAGTCGGATTATGGGGAGAAATATTTGTTGTGTTTGAAGCTTTTATTTGCAAATATATTGCCAGTGTCTAATAGATTTTTTTGCCGCGGTCGGTTACCATTCCAGTAAAATATTATTTATTACTTGGGTTAGTATTCGATTGGATGCATGGATTTTTCTTATTGCAGGTAGATTTTTTGTGGGAATATTCCATAGTTCAAAACATGAAGGCAGTTTTAAGTGAAGTGTTCGGAACAAACCTAAATAAAATGAATTTTCAGAAAGTGTCTTTAGACACTGTGGCTGCCAAACTAAACCCAAACAAAACCAATGTTAAATAACTTTTTGAAAAAACTTGAAATGACAAAGTTAGTTCAATTTTTCGGGAACTTACTTTACTTTTTCGTGTCCAAAACAACAACTCATAATCGCTCCATTCAGCATTCCATAAATCATCTAGAGAGCAAGTGTTGGGGCAATTTCTGCAGCTTGTGAGATGCACCATGTCTTGTATTTCTCTGCAGTCACATAAAGCGTCCTGATGGTCTATTTGGTCCCATCTAATCTTGTTGGTTTTCACAGCTGCAACTCCAGTTCTGATTATATTCAATGTTCGCCACGTTCGCCAGTCCAGATCTACCTCTCCAGGATTTTTGTGGCGTAATGGGTAGCTTTCAAGGGGTTCCTCACCAACCATCTTAAGGAAGTTCCTGCGTGATTTCAGCCTTACCTCTGTCACACATGTTCCGTATAGTGTGTGTCTCTCATCAAAGGTCTGCTTGACTTTTTCTGTGTATTCAGTGGTTTGACGGCGCATCGGTGGGCTGGCAAAGCCTGCTGCTCTGTAGAGTTCTTGTACACACAGAATTTCGCATCAGGTCTTTATACAGAAATCTGATAGAAGCGCCGCTTTTTTGTTTTTTGTTAAGCCCTCTGTTTATGTTTATAGATGCTATTGTCAGAGTTGGTTCTGAAAAGAACCTCGGGTTGGTTTTGGTTCTCATTTTCTTTTCATCTTGTTGCTTTGGTGGTGGAAGGATTGGCCGTCAATAGACGTTTCCAGGGGACGCCGGCAACAGTCGTAAGATTTCTAGTCTGTTGCTCGCTTGGAGACTCCTTCCGTGTCTCCCACTTTTCGGGAAGTAAGTTCACGATTCTGCCTAACTAAAACAACCACTGTTCCTTAACGGCCGGTTAGAAGAAAGTCAGTTCTCCTTGGATTCTTCCTCTATGCGAAGGATTAAAGCTCCCTCATGTGATTTGTCGATTTTTCCATTTTTGGATCTAACTATCCACCTATTCGGAAAATGCAACTTTCGTTTTATTTGTAAGCTTTTGAGAAAGTTATTAGAAAATGCAATTTTTTTCAACAGCTTCTTTGTACAGTTAAGTATCAACTTACGAGTCACCCTGTTTAATGAGTTGTGTTGTATGTGGTTAAGGAGTGGTAAATTAAACAACAATACATGTAGCCACATAACTTTTTCATCGTGTGGAACTTTAATGTTTCCCTGCATTAGAGCGATAAAGCAAACATTCACCCACGTTAGCACCAATTCTTGTGTATTTTTTCAATTAAATTCACTTGAGCTAATGTGCCATGAATCAACCGGCCAGTGTCATTAAAAGCAGCACGTCAACATTTATTTAATCCACAATTGACCTGCAGGGCAACATGAGCAACGCTCAACACCTACCTTGATCATCTAATAGGTCCAGAGTCCCAATTGCTTACTTACTCTAGAGGAAACTAATTTTCGCAGTCACTTGCTTGTATGTTGATGCGTTTTCTTGATTATTTCAGATGGTTCTTTGACTGGATTTATGGGGTTTGGCATAGGAGATTTAATCTCTTTTTTTCTATCAAATCCATAAGAATTGCTCCAATATTTCGACGACACTATCATTTTTGATTGTTTTATGTCCACCCTGTATTTTTAGTTTGACCGGTCTTTGTCTCTGCTGACCGGAAGCTCTGCTAATAACAGTCATAATTCCGAATAATATACTTAATGTTACATAAAAGCAGCTGCTCGACCACTTGAACCCGGCACGAGACCAAACTTTGACTAGGAAAGCTTATTTCATGAATAACACACTAATTTGTGTAATAAACGTTATGTAATCATCCAAATGAGGAAGATTTTCTTTAATCAACTTTTAGAGCCGATGATTAGTCGGTCTTAAACTGTTTTATGAGCGTTTTAGGTAGTTTAAATGGAAAATTGCCTTGTATTGTTGCTTAATGATCATGGCCTGTAGTTTATGGATGTTAATGGATAAAACTTGATAAGAAAATCGCGGAAGAGTTTTAAAACGAATCAGTTCTCCTCACAGAGTTTCCAATCCCTTGTACTTCAGCTTTTGTAGATTATATTGATTGTTGTGGTGTAAACTCAACAAACCGATACACTTTTTTAACTTACTTTTACTTTGACTTTAACAACTTTTTAATACAAAATAGCAAATCCTGCTGTTTTATCAATTTTGTTAACAATTATTTATGTTGAATTCTAACACCTTTCGGGATTTTGGTAAATGTATTACAGAGGCTTCAATGACCATTTCAAAAATTTCAAGTCAGCCAGGATAAGAAGGCTTCTCGCAGCAACTTTTGGCATTGGTTTTTTGCTTTTGTTAATCCATTGAGTAGCAAATTATCAATATTTTCTAATTATTTATTAAATTATTGTTAGTCTAATGCCTTTAGACTGTACAAAGTGCAATATCGCAGGCGAGCAAACACTCACTCATTAAGCGAATTAGCAATCTGTATAATTAGCGGATTGTGATTCACATCCGGTCTTTTAGCTTTTTAACACTGATAAAAACCGGCATCTGGTTTTATGAATGGAGTTGATCAAAGTGTCAAAAGTCAATTCGAAGTCTTGTGTACGAACAACGGCTAATGAATGAATGAGTTTGCTCACTTGCATCTGCTTGATTGTAGTATCATGAACACGAGCTGGATTAATTAGATCTAATGTACGCTCAATTAGTAGATTTGCTCGTGAGATCAGCTGATGAACGGTTTGTTTATTGCTATAAGACAAGCTCAGTTCTACAAGAAGATGGAAATGTTGAAGAAAAGTCGAAGTTGAAAAGAAGAAAAAATTTCAATGGAAATTTTCAAGTTTAAAAGTACTGATTTTGCCATTTAATTAAAGTGATTAGTAGTGGGTCTCAATGCATTTATTTGCGTTCTTCCAGATTAACAAAATTTCAATATTTAATTACCCATCCAAACTACTTCCACCTTTTAGAGCATTATCACTATAAATAAACCGTCGAGTTTAGAGTTAAAATCGAATTCCTTGACTGCTTTTCTTCATCTTCATTAAAGGCTTTTCACCAAACCATCTAAATTTCAGTTACAATGAAAGCCGTCCAGTACAGCAGCGACAGCGGCGGTTCTTTTGAATTTCGGCCAAGGGGCGAGATATATTTCTTAAAAATGCAAATTACGCCACTTAATTGTAGGATATAGATGTTAGATGTGTGATTTACACAAAGAGCTGCCTGTGCTTGTTCTCACCACCATGACATTTGATGGGGCTAAATAAATCCAGAGGCGTATCATCTAGGACGGGTTTTCCACTTATTCAACGCTAAAGTGTGTTAATAAAATGTTCCTTTGCATTAGTCCAAGACATCAATCTCTTGCTGATTTTCCTCAAGTTCTATTGCTTGCCTCTTTTACCAAGCTTTCGCTAGTGCAATGGTGCTCAACTATTGATCTACGCCAATGGTAGAAATAAAACATTTCAATCGAAACCGCGTACCCGCATTGTTCACAGGGCGTAAAAATCGAAAGCCGGCATGTTTTCGCTTGTTTAGGGTAGCTCGGAACTGTTGCCCCTAAATAAAATTTCTCCATAAATCATATTTAACGCCTATTGTGTTTTGCGGAGTGAATTGGTAACCAGAGTAGTCGAACTACAACTGACAATCTGGGGCATATGTGGATGGGTCATGGCAATGGGTCCGGATGATTTTATTTGAACTTTTGGACTTTCAACAACCAGAAGATTCTGGGTACATTTTTAACATTTGGGTAGCTACATTTGATTCATTCCTTCGTTCATTAGGCAGATGTTGTTTAGATGTATGCCCGTATTTTTTGAAAATTACCAGGTGTGTTTGAAATGCAGAAATAGCAAATTGGGGCTAAAACTGATTTATTTGCACTTAAGTGAGTGTCGTGCCCGAAGGGTTCAACCCCACATTCGCATCAAGCTGTCTCCAGTCAGGATCAGATTAAATCACGACACTGATTTAAGTGCAAAAAAATCAGTTTTAGACCCAATTTGCTCTTGATTGCTTTCAAACTGTGTTGTGCCCAAAGGGCTTGGCACAACAAACGCAATGGTGTTTGTTTGATGTTGATGTTGTGCCGAGCTCTTCGGGCACGACACAGTTCGAAATGCATAAATGTCAAATTGACTCTAAAACAGATATTTTTGCACTTAAAGCAGTGTCGTGCTCGAAGGGCTCGGCACAATATCCACATGAAAGTGTCTCCAGTGCATTTGTCGTTCTGCAATCTGTTCAATGGCATTTTAAAGCGCTGGTTTCCATCTATCGACATCTGTCACCAGCAGCTTGATCGAATTCATCAATTTTTGTTTACAACAAAACACGAAAAAGTCGAAAATAGTCGAAAGGTTTTTCGATTCATTGGTCTGGCTAAAAGCGGAAACTTATATAGTTTATCAATTTGGCATCCACAGGTCGTTGACCAGATCCACAGGGTGACACAAAAGTTCGGAGATTCATTCGGAGATCACAATTATACATATTCGAAAGCCAACAAAATTATCTACAAAATACAGAATCAACTCTTCCTAATGGCAACCTTCAGCAGACACAGAGGCCTACAGACGCTTGCGAAGTTCTGATTTTTGGTAGACTGACGTAGTTGATCGGTACCAAAATTATCGATTTTTTTCTCTATGGAGGTTAGATGGGAAACAGTTTTCTTTTTCGCTGGATTTGATCAATTTTACACAAAGTCGATTGGTATTAGTGTCGATAGTAATGTGAATTTTAATGAATTCCAATGCCATTTCACACTTTTATTCAATTTGGAAAACTTCCCTTCCATAAGGGCCTGTACAAAATTTGTCGTCTTCCCCTTGCAGCTCACACAGAAAAAGTTTTTTGAACCAACTAAAGTTGATTTGCCATGTAACTTTTCTTATCAAACCAAGAAAAAATTTAAATCCCCGCAAATTTCCCGCTCGATTTTTACATTTTAATTTTTTTCTCGAAAACGAAGGATCCTATCGAAAAAAGTTATTCTTTATAAAATCTCGGGCTGGTCGAGCTTTATCCAAAATATCCATATCCAAAAACATGTGATGATATTTTCTTCAGCTTTCCAGTCTTTATAAGTTTGGAGAAAATCGAGAAAATGTGGTTTCCAAAAACTGGAAATATCTCGAAAACAAAAGGAGCTGGAGCAAATCCAATCACACTAGTCGATAGAACGTGTCAAGCTCCATAAATAAGTTCATTCATTTGTCTCTAGGATCAATAATAAGCCAAAAATTGATGATTTTCAAAATTCAAGGCAATTTTGGGAAAAACTTTGGAAATTTTGCCTAATTTTGTGACGTCAAATTTTAACATAGGAGGCCTTCGGGCACGACACCGTTTGAAAGCACCAAAGAGCAAATTAAATCGAAAACAGATTTTTGCTCTTAAATCTTCTGAAGGCAATACAGGGCAAATTGGGTATAAATCAAAGTGTTTTGTGCTTAATCCAGTGTTGTACCTCTGTGCCAAATTGCCCAAATTTTCCTCAAAAAACCACAGCCATGCTCTCAGCAGGGCAAAATAACCATAAAACAGTTAAATTCAACTAGCAATCAAACAGTCAATTAGAGCTTAACTGCTTAGGTTGAAAAATCGATCAAATAATAAATTTCTCATTGAAATTCATGATGATAAATTCGCTTTATATGCTAGAAACAAGCCTGATATTCCAGCAGCCAAACACCCACCTCAAAGGAATCGCTTTGAACCAGATTTAAACGAAGTCGACGTAAACAACATCGTCTGAAAACACGTTTAATTGAAGTAACTTAAGTGACCACTTAAACTTTTATTGAGTGTAGGTAGAATAATATAAGGCCAGTTATAATAGAATATGAGAATGTGTGTATCAGTCAGAGGTCAATATTTATACACAGTTACGACCCGTGGGATACGACGATTGGACCTAATGAGGGTAAAGGCAATAGCGACGCCTACGGATTCCTATAATGATGTCCCATGATTCTCAATAAAATTTCATTCCGTATATAAACTGCAAATAAATTAGTTACAAGTTTTTGTTCAATTCAATTTGCTGTCGCATTAAGAAAATCTACTAGTAAAGGGCAAGAAATCGTTATTAAAGCAATGCATGTTCACAACATTTCATTGATGCTGATCAGTAAAAGAAACAGGTTTCAAGCAATAGCCATCCGAAGAACAAATCCCAACATTGATGATGTCTTAATGCACTTAAACAGATAGTGTTTTTGCGATCCCAACCCCATTACCGCAAAGTACCATTTACACTTGGAGCGAAACCTCAAAGTCATCCCTCACATCTACGATGGATATCGATGAGCAAACAAAAAGGCTTTTAAGATTGTCTTTTAAAGTGATTCCTCGAGATATCGAGTGTTTAAGGCTGGCATCACAACAATAACACATACACTGGCCATATTCCGTTATGAGCAAAGATCTGATGATAAACATGCGATGCGGTTCATCTTCGATAGAGGCAATACCGCCGATTCAATCAATATTAAATGCGGAGGTTAAAACGTCCATAGAAAGCGGTTTTGGTACAAAGAAAACGGCTGTCAGATACTGAGTTGATCATTTTGATGAGGAAATCTCTGATGGTTGAGATGTTGGCATTTTTTTGGAAAAAAAGTTAAGCCTTAAAGGGTTTTTTTTTATAGACTGAATCTCTTTTGGTCTAGCCTGATGTTTCATGATCATTTGCTCTAAAATGTGTCGTGTTTTAAGAATATCTCGTCCAAAGATTAAACCAACGCTTTTAAAACATTTCGTATAATATTGACGAGTTAAAAAAAACACTGATTATTAGCCTTATTGAAAACATGTTTGGCTAGAGCAATATACACAGCGAGTTACTATTATTATTGATATTATTTTTATATTTTGCATGTACATTTGCAATACAAATAAAAAAATCCAATCTAAAATACCAAAAAGCCAAAATAAAAATAATAAATATTTTCTTACAAACGGGCTGTTTATTTATTACAAGCATTTTGTATTAATTGTTTTATATCTTCTATTAAATGTATATTTTGTTCCAATTTCAATTTACCATGTTTAGGGCATTTGGAGAGATTTTATTTCATTTTTTGAATTTGATTTGATTTTTTCACTTACCTATGAAATTTTCGGCGAAAAAATAAACATTTCACATGCGAGTTTTTCGACTCCTTTCGACCTAAGGAGCATCCCAATTACCTACATTTATCGTATTTGGGGCATTTGGAGAGATTTTATTTTTTTCGAAAACATCGAACTCCACTTTTATGAACTTTTCGGCAAAAAAATAAAAATTTCACATGCGGATTTTTTACTGCTTTCGACTTAAGGAGCTTCCCAATCATGTAAATTTGCCGTGTTTGGAGCATTTGCAGGGATTTTATTTTTTCGAAAACATCGCCCTCCACTGCAACGCATGCATCGCAACTCAAAAAAAACTGGCCAGATCTAAAACTTCTTGAATTTAAGACATTTTTGCCACTTTCTAAAAAGGCCATTTAGTTCTCTCTGCAGTGATGTGAAAATGAGCGCTCTTGCCCAATTTTTTTCCGAGAAATGAGCAAAAATAGGAGGGAAAACACGAAATTTTGGCCTAATCTTGCAAGTAAAAGTCTGATATTCAAATTTCGTTTTTGCGTTAAAACTACCTGGACGTCCTCACTCACGACTGAATCGAGTTTCCAATTCCAATGTATCAAAACGAACTCTGTAGCTCAGATGGTTCTTGAGTAACGTCGAAAAAGGAGCCGTCAGGTTTGAGTCGATTTTGCAACTCAAAAAAACATCCACCTTCACTTTCATGAAATTTCACATGCGAGTTTTTCGACTGCTTTCGACCTAAAGAGCTTCTCAATTACCTAAATTTGCCGCGTTTGGGGCTTTTGGAGAGATTTGATTTTTTTCGAAAACATCGACTTCCACTTTCATGAAATTTTGGGCAAAAAAAGAAAATTTGCACATGCGAGTTTTTGTATTGCTTTCCACCTCAGAAGCTTCTCAATTACGTAAAGTTGCCGCGTTTGGGGCATTTGGAGACCTTTGATTTTTTTCGAAAACATCGACCTCCACTTTCATGAAATTTTCGGCAAAAAAATAAAATTTCACATGCGAGTTTTTTGACTGCTTTCGACCTAATGAGCTTCCCAATTACGTAAATTTGTCGTGTTTGGGGCATTTGGAGAGATTTAATTTTTTTCGAAAACATCGACCTTCACTTTCATGAAATTTTCGGCAAAAAAATAAAAATTTCACATGCGAGTTTTTTGACTGTGTTCGATCTAAGGAGCTTCCCAATTTTGCAAATTTACCGTGTCATACATTTTCGTTTGAAAATGATGAAATTTGGAAGAAATCCTGGAATGTTGCTTCATCAGTAAAAGTGTTTTTTTAGCAATTTCCCGTATTCTTATTGATTAAATTCTGTACTAACTTTAGTTCCTTTAATTTTTCCATCTTTTTGCAACGCCCGATTGCGGTTTGTATTTTAGCTCATTTAGAATTTTATACATTGAATTTGTTGACATTTCTTCAGCAAGCATTTGAGCTCTTTTCTTTCCCTTTTCGTCCGAATTTCCAGAAAATCGTCTTCATTAATGATGCATTTTCAGTCTCAGATGAAATTTTAAATCCCCTATAAAAAATGTATTTTGGTTTTTAATATAACTTTTTCATAAAACATATTTTTGCGTCAAATTTTTGGCAAACGATTATTTAATAGCGGAACTTCAAAATCATTGTCCTGTTTTCCTGTTTAGTTTATTAAAATTGTACGCAAAATTCTAGTAGCTTTTTTCCAGCGTGTTTTCAGATTTTTGTCAAAAATTGGAATTGATAATCGAAATTCTGCAGTGGAAGGAATGGCGAATTCAAAAGTAATTAAAAAAAAACCACAGCAAATACCACTTCAACCTAACATCGCCCTATTGACCATAGAAAAATATGTATGTATACAGAGTGTCCGGTAAACACATGATCAAAAAAGTACTGCCACATTTTTGGCTCAAAAGAAGACGATCAGACCTAACTGTTATTGAGAAAAAATGTCTGACTCTTGCTCTGCTATGGATGGTCAAAACTTTTCAAAAAAACTTATGTTTTTTCGAAATATCGGTAGAATGATACCATGGATTTTAATGAAACTTGCTGTGAATTTGTTCTTATATGAGACCCGTATTTTGATGAAAATTTCCGCTTTGGGCAAGTAAGAAAATCTTAAGTGTCTTGGTACAAAAACTACCAGAACTTTTTATTGGGTAACTGGAATGATTTCATTTTTTTTTTGGTTGATGCATTAATCCTTTTGTGATATTTTTGTGCTCTTCCTTAAATATTGTATCATTCATAGTTTTTACAAAAAAATATTTCTGTACTCATTAACAATTTTAGACATTAATACAATTTTTACATTAACAACACTTAAATTAAGTTTTTTGTAATATCAGGCGACTGTATCAAGACCGTGAATTTTTCTAGAATAGGTTTTCTCCTCAATACCATAGAAGCCAGATATTTTTTTAAATAAAAGTTAGGTCAGATCGTATTCTTTTGTGTCAAAGAATGTCGCAGTTCTCTTTTACATGAAATAAAAAACCTGCATCTACAAATGAGAGAAAAGGAGTAAAGGGGGTGACACTTCTAAATAAAAATTGATGAATCAGAAATTGCCTAAGTTTTAGTCAACAAAAGCACTGAAGTCTTCTGAACAGCTCAACAAACATGAGTTGAATCTCCCATTGAGACTCTGAACGCTTTTGTATTAGTTGCACATTTTTGGAAATTTTCTTCGAAAATGCAGAGAAATGTTTACATTGAGTAAAATGTCACATCACATTTTCGAAGCTTTTGTTAATGATCCTTAAAGAATAGATTCAATATTGATGCGTTGCAACTTGCAACTCTCAAACAGCACACGCACACACACATAACCTCTGAACAGAAGAGAAATTTAATAAACCCCCATCCCCATCAACTCTTTTAGTTATCTCATCTCATTAAAGTGCGTTTATTTTGCTTCCTGCCGCGTTCGACAATGAGGAGGACGCCGTCCGACGAGCGCCGATCTTGTCCTCGACGTCGTCCCATTGTTACAGTCACGTGGCCGGTGTTTTGTTGCTTATTTGTTTCCAATCGTTCTTCGGATGTGACTCGTTTGGAGTTTCGTTTCTGCATGTTTATCCAACCAGAAGAATCGCCAACAAGCTCGGACCTTGTTAGGGCACCGGAACACCCTCCCGCGGTCGTTATTTTATTATTTTGCACTGTTGTTGCGTAAGATGCGTTGTTAGTTTTTGCGGGGTTCGAGTCGGCTTGTTTTCAATCAAAACAATAGCGATTATGTTTGCATACAATGGCCATCTTATATGGCTTTCGGTGCTTGAAAAAAAAAATCGCATTTTCACTTTAGTGGCTGTAAATTGGAAAATTCGCCCCTGTTGAACGTTTCCTCCCTTGTTGGCACAAGAGAAAAATCTTTTGAGTAAAGCAGATTCCATTCACTGGCGGATTATCGCGCATAATAAAGAAAGTGTAAAGCCGAATTATGGGCACAGGTGTACAGTAGAGGCAGTTCTTCTGCAGCTTTATGTGACAGTTGATAATGGGTTCGTCATAACAATTTCAAATCTTTTTGGGACGCGGCCTGAAAATGTTATAATCCGACACCTCATTAAATGTGACTGCGCCGGTGTCTTTGTGTATCCGTTTCGACCTACGCACAACCAGAAACGCTCAAAAATAGTGTCGGCTCAGTTGATGTTTTCAAAATAGTCGAACGTGAATGCTTTAGAAAAAAAAATCGGTTTAGTTTCGGAATAAACCGATGAAGGTTGAAATGTTTCATTAAACGAGGCAATTTCAGGTTTGAAGTTGTGTTTGAAGTTGAAGCTTGAGTTAGTGGCAGAAAAAAATTGGGTTTGAAGTTGGCATTTCGGAGCTAAATGCTGAGGGTTTTGAGTTTTTTCTACTCAGCTTTTTAGTTTAAGGTACGAATGCCACATTAAAGTTTCCATTGGTTGTTTCAACGTTTTTTTTTTTTCTCAAGTTTTGCACAATTTGCGTTTTTTTTTGGACCTGAAAATTGGATTAATTGTACCTCAACTATCCGTCTTATTAGTCCTCTTTCTGTTGTTCTGAACGCTTTGCATCTTTCTTAATTCTTCTCGGGATTTAAAGTGTTGATACAGTGAGATTACGATTACTTACTAGAAGGAGCGTTTCCAAGTCATTACAATGAATCTACATCCTGTGCTTCTCGAAAAAACTACTTCTTCAAACTTAGGAAACTACGACCTCACCCATGTAAAAATGTTGGTAAACTTCTTACTTTCATCAAGAACTTCTTTGTTTGTTTTTTGTTCTTGAAGCTTTATGTTGCATTATTTTTTAATCCTCTTCATCTTCTTTTTATAGCACCGTCTTCATTTAGTTCATCGATGTGATATCATCGGTATTATCTTGATGAAGAGAGTGAATGGTTTATAGTGTTTTGGTGACCACAAATTCAGAAGAATTTTATTTTGTTATTTACTCCTTTTATTCATTGTTTAAACATTTTAGATAAAACTTTCGTATCAAGCCAAGTGTTAGGCATCTACTTTTTTAACTTCAATTTTAATGATTGGCAATTTTTTCCATATTCCCTTTCCATCTTGGAGAGTCAACATTCCACCATTCCTTTCTATATATTTTTCAAACTTTTCCACATATTCAGTAGTCAATAGTTGAGACTACTATTTTATTGATTTTCCTGATAATTTGAGGCCTGATCTTCAGCAATTCGTTTCTTTTATATGAAGTTAAAATAATTTAAAAATGTTATTTGGGTTTTTCAGTCATTTAGTTGATTCATTTCAAAATTTTCAAAAAATAAGAATTCAATCTACTATATCGAGGGCATAGTGCAACAGAACAAGTAGTAACTTGTATTTTAACATTTAAACTCCTATTTTGTTGAAGTCAAAGCCATCTTACCACCAGTGCAAACTGAAGCAAAAAGAACCTGTATTCTACGGGTTTAAATACTTTGAAAGACTTGAGAATTTTATTTAATCGGCGTTTTCTTGCAGCCTCCGGTAAAAAACAAAACCAAACCAAAACTGAAACAAGCTTAATTCATTAGACGCGTCAACTTTAACCTCGTTTCGGACCGCTGTGCCGTCTTGACTTATTGTTTTTTGTTGGTATGTTCACTTAACCAATTAAGAGCCAGTGGATGCACACAGGAAGTGGGGTCATAATATTTATTTTAACTCGTGCTTAGTCCATTACAAAACTCACCAAATGCCGTTCAATTTAATCCAATAAATTAAATAATTGACCCGCCGGGCTTTAACTTTTCCGTCAACCAGCAGTCTTGTCTTGCATGCAACAACACGTCTGCGTTGGAAAGTTCACGATCATAGATTTATATAATCTTTATTTCCCAATAGGCTATCGGCCCTCGGCCTTTCTGCCCTTGCATATATACATGTATTGTGTTAATTTTCTAACTTAAACTATCTTAACTGTAAACTTAAAATTATTACAAAGCAAAAAAAAATCTCTCTTCTCTGTCATGTCTTTTCATCGTCTTGCAGGTTGGTTCAGTCGTGTTGGAAGTGTTCAAGTAGTGTTGTTGTTGGGAAGCGGAAGCGGGATTGTCTCGTTTGTCTTGTGAGGCAAAGGGGGTTCAGTAGGGTCTAGTTGTGGGGATTGTTTTTCCATTTCGTTTGCAATTGGAGTTGTCTTTCTGTTATTCGCGTTATTTTTGTTCGTTCGTAGAGTAGTTGGTTTGAGGGGTTGTGTAGTTGGTTTTGAGGATGTCTTATTTTCGTTATTGATCTCAGGGCAATCTGTTCTGTTGTTTGAATGTGTTGTTTAGTTTTCCCAGATGCATTGGCTGTCAGTATATGTCCGTAGTCAAGCAGAGGTCTACATATTGATTGGTAAATTTTTGTGGCGGTCTTTGTACTAATTCCTTTCTCTTTGTACGTCAGTGATCGGAAGTGTTTTGTCCGTTGAATGATTTTTGTTCTTACGTTCTGTGCGTGTTTCGTAAATTTTAGTTTTTGGTCCAGTGTCATTCCTAGATATTTTGCCTCTTGTTTTGGTCTAATTCTGTTTCCGTCTGTTGTTATTGATGGAGAGTCGTCTTTAATTTAGTGGTTTGGTAAAAGTATTTGGTTTTTCGTGGCGTTTGGTGTAAGTCTCCATTTGTAGATCCAAGCAATTGTATTGTCTGTTAGTGATTGAAGTTTTTGTACTGTTTTTACTGTAGTTTTGTCGTGCACGATCAATGCAGTGCCGTCGGCGTATTGTAGTATGTAAGCAGATTTGTCAATGTGTCTTTTGTCGTGGAGACTGTGATTGTATTTGTCGTGTCAGTATATATTGTAAAGAAGAGGTCATAGCGGGGATCCTTGTGGGAGTCCTTGTTCAGGGCAGAAAGCAAAGGAGAGGGTGTTGTCTATGCCTACTTCTAGGTGTTTGTCTGTGAGTAGGTTTCTGATTGCGTGAATTATGTATTGGGGGATTTTAAGCTGGTAAAGTTTATATAAAAGTCCTTTGTACCAGACACTGTCAAAGGCCTTATTGATGTCCATGAAGAGACATGTTGTTTTCTTGTTCGTGAGGTGAGTTGTTTGTAAGTTGTTGGTTAGTATAAAAAGTGGGTGAACAGTTGAGTGTTTAAGTTTAAATCCGAATTGGAATTGTGGTATGTGTTGTCCAACTGATTGTTGCAGGCTCAGTACAGGGAGTAGTGTGATAGGTTTGTAGTTTTGTGTTTGTGTATTGTCTAGTCCGGTTTTAGGAATTGGTATTATTATTCCAGTTTTCCAGGTATCTGGTATCGTGTTAGATTCAATACAGTTGTTGAATAGGTTCAGTATGTGTGTGTGTGTGTGTGTGTGTGTGTGTGTGTGTGTGTGTGTGTGTGTGTGTGTGTGTGTGTGTGTGTGTGTGTGTGTGTGTGTGTGTGTGTGTGTGTGTGTGTGTGTGTGTGTGTGTGTGTGTGTGTGTGTGTGTGTGTGTGTGTGTGTGTGTGTGTGTGGAGTAAGATTTTTCAGTAGTTTGCCTTTTATATTGTCTTTTCCCTGCGCCGGTTCACGATCATTTATTTAATAATTTCGAAAATTATTTCCGAAATCACATGTTTAGTATGTTAAAATCCAAAGGCTTCTACTTGTATTGTTGAAAGTTGCTATCGCCTGGCTCTTTTGAATTGAATCACGATTATCGTTGTCGGTCCAGAAACTTTTACCCTCGTAGTCTCTCTTATATGATTAGGTTGTATGAGTGTCAATTCCTCATGTCGCTTCTATGGATTAAGACTTTGGATCAATTTCAATTCGAGTTTTGATCTTTTGATTGAATTAACCTAAAAGAATTTTTAGTTTTCCTGACTATTAAACATCAATTATGGATTGATGGTGGATTATTTGAAGGTGGTCGGATTTGGTTCACTTTTCGGCCTATAGAGGAGAGTAGTTGATATGTTACCATTTAATTGGTGCAACTGGGAAGAATGTGGAACCATCTGGTGTTACGTTGGGAAACTACACTTGGAAATGGCCTATTTTATAAACTAACGCCCTACACAACACTAAAATTTGTCTGTAAAAAATGTACTGGCGGCAAGTTATCTAAAGTACGTCTTACAGTTTTGGTGGCGGCAAACATGTCGGGAACATAAGAAAGAAAGTTATTGGAAAGTCAGCTAAGTCTTGATGCTTCAAAAACAAGATTTTGGCAATAAACTACCAAGCAAACGGCAAAGCTTGCATGACATCGGAGATTTTTAGAACAGAATTGCGTCAATGGGACGAGAAACAAAATTAAAAACAGAAAAATTGTGCTTCTAGTCGACAACTGTCCCGCGCACCCTGATGTTAATTTAGAACATCTCAAGTTGGTTTTTATCCCGGTGAACACAAGTGCGACGCTCCAACCTATGGATCAAGGAGTAATACATTCGCTAAACGAATACGCTAAAATGTCGTAAATTTCATTCATAGAGCTTGGCACCATTGCAAATTCCTTTAAGCATGGCAAGCATTTGTAAGAAAAGAAAATTATTATGAACAACAATGAAATTCCACTTAACCAAGGATTGGAAAAGCATAAAGACTCTGACTACAAGTATGACTCAGATGAAGATGTGCACAATTTTGTCGAAGAACAAGTTAAAACCAAATTGAGTGATTTCAATTTCACCGAATATTTGAACATTGATAATGACTTTCTTACAAGAGAAACGTCGACTGATGAGCAATTTATAAACTCCGTAACCTTATCCACATCTTAAGGGGAAGATGTGGTGCAGCTTAGGTGGAACCTAAAGTCAGATTCGAAGAATAACCTCAAACAGAACTGTTATGTATCATTTCGCAGTCGCAGTATTTTCATGCAAACAAGCCGATTTGTCGTTATTTTACATTACATTTCATTATGAATATTTTAACTAATGATCTGTTATTTGATCATGATGATGATGAGTTCGACCAAGTGCGAGTTCCTAGACTAGTTTACGAGAGAACACATTACTTTAAGAGTTTTGATGATGTTCTCTTTTTTCAACGGTTCCGCGTCACAAAGTCCACCGCTCTTTTCATATTGAACCTGATAGAAGAGGAAATAGAGTATCCATGAGATATGTAGGTGAGATGTAAATATTTTATTTAATATTAACTTTACATTGTGAAATTCTGTAACCAAGAATAACTATGTTCACGTACATTCAACATAGTCTTTAACTCAAAATAGGTTTAACGTCGGAAAAAATTCACTTCCAGTACATTTTTTAGGAACAATAGTGTGGCGCCTATAAACCAATTGCTGGTTTTCCTGCGATTTTGTGCTACTGGAGCTCACCTTGTGTGCATTACAGATTTTAGTGGAATTCATTTGTCGACTGCATCTAGAATAATTGTCAGAGTGGGAAACTCACTTGCCCGGTTATACATACGGTTTTTTCAACGGTTCCGCGTCACAAAGTCCACCGCTCTTTTCATATTGAACCTGATAGAAGAGGAAATAGAGTATCCATGAGATGTGTAGGTGAGATGTAAATATTTTATTTAATATTAACTTTACATTGTGAAATTCTGTAACCAAGAATAACTATGTTCACGTACATTCAACATAGTCTTTAACTCAAAATAGGTTTAACGTCGGAAAAAATTCACTTCCAGTACATTTTTTAGGAACAATAGTGTGGCGCCTATAAACCAATTGCTGGTTTTCCTGCGATTTTGTGCTACTGGAGCTCACCTTGTGTGCATTACAGATTTTAGTGGAATTCATTTGTCTACTGCATCTAGAATAATTGTCAGAGTGGGAAACTCACTTGCCCGGTTATACAGTAGGTTTGTTAAAATGCCTTCAGTCAATAACATCAATGAATGCCAGTTAAAATTTTATGAAAAATCTCGCTTTCCTCGGGTAGTTGAAGTAATTGACTGTACGCATATAAAAATTGAGTCACCAAGTATGTTTATTCAATACTATTTCGTACACAATAAAAAACGTATTATAAGTAATGTAATAATATGAGACTTTAAATCATGTACTTAGGTATATCGGATGCTGAAGTGTTTGGCGATGGAGGATATAAAAGAGGATAAAGGAGAAAGACACCGAAACGTATTTATGACATTGTAAATAATCTTTTTTGTATATTTCTTTTTCCTGACTGTACTTTAATTCATTCCAATGTATTCCTGGGTTTTCAGTCAATTTTATTGTCACTAATTATGGTGTTATGTGATGAGCCCTGCGTTTCGTCCCGGGTCTACCTATTGGACTCGTCAGTAAGGCTTAGGTAGACCCTGCCTTATACGCCAGACATCGGTTCTACGCGTTCGGACGTAAATGAACCGAGCCGGTGTAGGTCTTGTGCGGTGAGATGTTGGCAACCTGTCTTGCTGATGCTGCCACTCGTTCCATTCTGCTTTTGTTCCCAAGCATCTATCTTCGTTTTGTATATTCTTTTTCCTGACTGTACTTTAATTCATTCCAATGTATTCCTGGGTTTTCAGTCAATTTTATTGTCACTAATTATGGTGTTATGTGATGAGACGAAACGCAGGGCTCATCACATAACACCATAATTAGTGACAATAAAATTGACTGAAAACCCAGGAATACATTGGAATGAATTAAAGTACAGTCAGGAAAAAGAAATATACAAAAAAGATATAGATGCTTGGGAGAAAAAAAGCAGAATGGAACGAGTGACTTTCAATCTAATGCTAATCGGCAACACGGGTTGCCAATATCTCACCGCAGAAGATCTATACCGGCTCGGTTCATTTACGTCCGAACACGTAGAACCGATGTCTGGCGTATAAGGCAGGGTCTACCTAAGCCTTACTGACGAGTCCAATAGGTAGACCCGGGACGAAACGCAGGGCTCATCACATAACACCATAATTAGTGACAATAAAATTGACTGAAAACCCAGGAATACATTGGAATTATAAATTATTTTTTTTTGTATATTCTTTTTCCTGACTGTACTTTAATTCATTCCAATGTATTCCTGGGTTTTCAGATCTACACCGGCTCGGTTCATTTACGTCCGAACACGTATAACCGATGTCTGGCGTATAAGGCAGGGTCTACCTAAGCCTTACTGACGAGTCCAATAGGTAGACCCGGGACGAAACGCAGGGCTCATCACATAACACCATAATTAGTGACAATAACATTGACTGAAAACCCAGGAATACATTGGAATGAATTGTAAATAATAAACAATAAAATTGACTGAAACCCAGGAGAAAATTTTTTAAATAAAAAGGAGGATATAACATAAGGCCGTATTTATTAACTCCGTTACAACAGCTTGCAAATCGTGCAGAGCAATTATATAACGAGTCGCATATACGGACAAGAAATATAATTGAACGGATATTTGGTATCTGGAAAAGACTTCCACTTCCAGAGTTTCATAAGTTTACATATGGCCCTCCCCCAGTCTTCGTCTGTTCCCTCTTTTTCTCGGCAACTTCTTTCCTTACCATCTTTTTTATAATGTTGTAATATTTCTTTAGCTGCTCTTTCGACCTAGCATGCTCAGTGGTTTGGGAATTAAATGCAGCCGTAATTTTAGTCCACGCCAAATCTTTGTCTCGCCCTGTGGTAGCATTTGTTTCCTTATTTTCCATGTTGTGGAAAATAAGGAAACAAATGCTACCACAGGGCGAGACAAAGATTCTGTATTTGTATTGATAAACACCCTGAAAACAAAGATTCTGTATTGATAAACACCCTGTATTTAAACTGTCGGAACTCCTAAAATATTCGATTCTACTGCTTTGGCAATTTAGAATTTTGTTTTATCTAAATCAGAACAAAATAAATTACGGCCGATAAATGAAACCAAATGAAAAAGTTTTTCAACTATCAAAGACAACATGCGTCTCGGCCCGTTGAATGAAAATGGGCCTAACATCTATTGAAATACGGCGCTGCCAACGTGGGCACCACAGGCACCTAAATCTAAAATCTAAATCAGTTTCACCTAAATCTTCATCTTCCCGCCATTTGCACCAGTCATTCTTAAAAGTCATTCTTATGACTTTTAAGTCTTCGTCTGTTCCCTCTTTTTCTCGGCAACTTCTTTCCTTACCATCTTTTTTATAATGTTGTAATATTTCTTTAGCTGCTCTTTCGACCTAGCATGCTCAGTGGTTTGGGAATTAAATGCAGCCGTAATTTTAGTCCACGCCAAATATTTGTCTCGCCCTGTGGTAGCATTTGTTTCCTTATTTTCCACAACATGTTTGAAATTGTGGATAATATTAATTAGGAGAGATATCTCCTTAAATGAAAAATATGGAGCCCGTTTTTTATTTTCCAATTTTAGAATGATTCCATATTTAATAATATTAATCAATAATAAAATATATTTGTGACGTACACTATGTGGGAGCAAACTCAAACTAACGACTGTATTCGTTCTAAAGATAAAGGTTAGTTTGGCAAGAAAAGGCGGGAGCAAAAGTCAATTTGTCACTTTTAGCAATGTTGCCGGGCGAAACTTCATCTTAGCAAAGTATCACTTAATTGACAGCCGTGCAAAGCTATCTATGGTTAGGGTTAACCCTAATCCAAAGTTATACCTAACTAAGAATGACTTTTAAGAATGACTGGTGCAAATGGCGGTTTATGTTGATCCTTTCTCGGTCCTTCGGTCAGTCCACTAAGGTCTTCGGATGGTGTAACTTTTTCAGGTAACCGAGAGAAATCGAGCACATGGCATCGAATCTTATTTTAAAGTGGTCTTTTTTTCTTCAACATAAAATTATGTGAAAGTTCAGTTCAATTCAATGGAAAGTGTTTTTAGGGTTTTAGCACTAGAAGTAAGTTAATAAAACACGCATGATTCTTTGAAGTTGCTGTGTTTGTTGTTTGCAAAAAGCACATTATTTATCCAGAATATAACACACAAATTTAAAATTTAGATGAAATAATTTACATTTTTATGACGAATTGAGATCAGGGTTTTTTTATTCGTTTATTATTAAATTGTTGATTTATCTAAACATTTAAAGTAACTTTCTCAATTAAAAATATTTTGTTAGTTTTATGTTTTTAAATTATACTGTAAAATCGAAGTGATAAAAATAAAACAACGAAAATTGTACAATAATTCGCTCTGGACTTTAACGCTAAACACAAATCTCCATTAAAAACTCGGACTGCAGGTGCATGGTGATTTCAGTTTTTCACTTAAAACTTTCACTTCACAGGAAACATGTGTGTGATTTTAATTGTTTACAACTTCAGCAGTAGATGATTTTTTAAATAAAAAATTGTTTTCTTTAACTCAATTCCATTTTAATTTAAGCCCAATTATTCACTGAAAAGGAATTAAGTTTAATTCAAACTGTGAAACATTTTGGTTTGTTAGTGAAAACTGTACAACTCTGTGAGGTGGAGTGTGGGGTGAGTGAACCCCAGTTTGT
This sequence comes from Dendroctonus valens, assembly GCA_024550625.1. Classification (NCBI taxonomy): domain Eukaryota; kingdom Metazoa; phylum Arthropoda; class Insecta; order Coleoptera; family Curculionidae; genus Dendroctonus; species Dendroctonus valens. The sequence goes on from JAJTJO010000036.1 coordinate 1,458,991, forward strand.
AATAATTTTGGCTTTCAACCCATTCTTTAACCTATATTTAAATCAACGAATATTTGAGTTAATACGCTTTAATTAACATTGAAAAAAACTCCAATTTCGCATGTATATTTGAATTTTTTTTTAATAAAATTTCAAAAAATCCTACAACTATGCACTTTCCCCGAAAATGGGACAAGGAACTGGCTATTACATCCGATTTGACCCCTTATATCATATGATACGAGGCAAGTGCATAACTATTGATATGTTTGCTTAAAAATTCTTTTTACCGCATCGAAATATTTTGTTTCATTTCGGCGTAAAGCAAATAAACAAAATAAATACAGGTTTCAGTCTTCGTTCCGATTTTTGGCTTCGATAGTCGAGCTATTGCCATTCGCAAATCTAAGGGCAAGCAATATTGCAGCGGACGTTTGAAAAATTTTTTAAAAATTTTAGCGATTGTGACTTGTTCATGGTGGCACTTTGTTTAGACAACGAAGAAGAAAACGAAGATGTTTGAGGGAAAACGTAGATTTTGGATTCATGCTGCTTGGAAAACACGACCTCATGAAGGAGAGGTTTCCTCGTCTGCTGGACGACGAGACGAAATTCTACCAATATTTTAGAATGTCCTTGTCGGCGCTTAGTCTTTTGGAACACAAAACTGCAGGAAAAAATGTGTAAACAAGACACGTATTTTAGAAAAGCAATAACTGCAAGACAAAGTTACTAATTTACGTACTTAATACCCTCATAATATTTTTAAGTTTCAAAATTGCAGGTGGTTACTAAAAGGAAGAAACATTTTCAAAATATGCGTTTGTAATCGTGTTTATTTATTTAAATTTAATAAATTTATAACCTACTATAATTGATTTTTAAATAAACACATTTCATATTTTTCTGAGGCATGATTTTCGTCATAAATCGTATGCATACGATTCCTTTTTCGCTGATAGTGTGGCAGCAGGCGTTGAGGCAAAGGACGTTTCGCTTGATGTGGAGGGATACGCACCAAGCTCTTCCAATTCGTACTCTTGCACGATATTGACAATTTTTCTTTAGTAGATGCACCGGATGGAGCGTTTTCAGTGATGCTGCTATTCCGACCAAAAAAGCATCAACAGGATCGGCTACTTTTTCTGCGAGAATGTAGGCCATTAGCTGAGATGATGCAGACTCTTTACATCCTACTTCAGTATTTAGGCGCTGCCGTTTATGTCCTGCATGCGAAAATCTCTTCTCGGCAGAAAATGACTTTAGCTTTGTATTTGTATTTTGTTTGGTTTTTCTTTTCTGTCGAGCTCTACGAAAACTGTCCATTCCATTTTTTTTCGTTCCATTTTTTCTTACAGTTTTCTCCTTGACCTATAACAAGTTATGTGTAATGCGTTAATTAGTAATGAAAGAAAATAAAGGCCAAAAAGGTTACTAAAAAAATGTAAGGTTATCTATCAAGTAAGTTTTAATTACTCGTCCTTTTACTATTACCATGAACTCAGCTAGGCAAGTTAGAAACCAGGTCTTTGTAATCTTATTAAGTTACTTATTAATACAATATATATTATTTATTAATTGAAATAAAATTCCTTTGTTTCAGTCAATTTGATTGTTTATTATTTAACTATTTTACAAATACGTTTCGGAGTCTTTTTCCAACATCATCAGTTTCTACCTTTTTTTTTGACAACGAAAGTTCGAAATTCCTACATAATGTGCCTAACATAAATACGCACAATCTAATACTACAATTCTCCCGCCCCAAAAGTACAATAAATGTTTTCGACTCCTAAACTGACTTAAATCCTAATATCACAAAGAACAATTCATATTGAATATTCAAATAATTCTATATAATTAATATTAAATTATAAATAAAAATTAAAAATAAATCTAATCACAATTTAGTCGATTACAAGTATGAGATTTGAAGCCGAAAACGAATTAGGATTTAAATAGTTGTGACACAAATAAAAAAAAACAATTTTCACGATATAAATGGGTTAATGGCCTGAATTATGAAACTGAAATGAATGAAAAATGAAATTAATATAAATTTTAAAAAAATAAAAACATTTGTACCATTGTTAATTAATTAATTAAATGTTAAATTAATTATTGTTAATACCAAAATATCACAGTGTTAGATGTTAAACACAAGTTAAACTAAGCCACAGGGTTATGTACCATTGGATTGAACCCTAGTGGCGATTGAAAAAAGTTCATATTTATTGGTTGCCTTTCCAACTGGCCCTCAAAATACCTGGTAGGAAACTGAGTTATTGGAGTTGGTCGTACAATGCCGCCTGGTCCATTTCCCAAATAAGGTCCCATGTAGGGCCCAATGGTGTAATATGGTGGTGGCATCATCGTCGGCATCGTATGGTACATGGAAAAACTTCTCCTAAATGCTGCCAATCGTGCTTTCGATGCTGGAGAGGATCGCCTTCTCAATTTACCAGTCGAATCCCCAATAAATACGTCATCGGCTGAAGGGTCCAGCATCCAGTAGTTGCCTTTGCCAGGATCGTTGTAACTCCGAGGCACTTTCACAAAACATTTGTTCAAACTGAGATTGTGCCTGATCGAGTTCTGCCACCCCTGCTTATTGTCGCGGTAGTACGGAAAGTTCGTCATGATGTACTCGTAAATTCCATTTAAGGTAAGTCGTTTGTCTACTGAATTCCTGATCGCCATCATGATGAGGGCGTTGTAACTAAACGTCGGCTTTTCAGGTTGTTGTTTGCCTTTGCTTTCTTGCTTTGCTTCTTCTGTGGATGGTTTCGAACAGTCTAAAGAAGAACTGTCACATTCACGGTTATCCGTACAGTATTCACTTTCACAACCACTGATCGATGCAGGCTCAGGCGTCGATTTGAACAAATATCCGTTCACATCAACTTTTTCTGTAAAATCTTTAGACAAAATCGAATCAATGGAAAAATTGAAAAGAGTATTCTTATCTGGTGCCGGGGGCATGTCGAGGAAAGTCATTTTATCGCAGCTCTGCTAACCGAAATTAAACCTTTAAACACATGAACGAATAGAAGTCTACTGAGCCTGGTCCGAAGATTCCTCCGAGTATATATATCGGCTAGAGAAGGGGACAGGATGCTCCTACCGTTTGTCCAACCAATCAGACACTGCCAATGGGATTTCAGGAACCAATGTTGCCGCCCATTACAAATAATGCTTGCTTGGCGATTTCTAATATACGAGTATAAATATTATTGACCATAAATATAGAAAAAAGTCTTTTATTTTGACATGCTATAATAACAATGATGTCAGAGAACACAAATTTTACAATTGTAAAAATGCCATTGAAACAGCTGCCAAAATACATTTTTTAAGTTCACTCTCAAATAATTCTCAAAAATTCTTAATGTCATATTTGATTCGAGAAATAATCTCACAAATACCACTCGAGCTTTAAAATTAACCAGATAATTTGTCACTCTAGCATGTTTTCAAAGCCCGAGTGGTATTACCCCCGAAAACTCATCAATCAAGAAACTGTTTTGAAAATTTTAAAAAATTTTAGTTCTGTTTTATATGAATATACGTTTGTAGTTTTAGCTATTTAGTTTTGAGTATTTTTTGGACAACATGGACCACTTTTAGAAAAAGTATTTTCAGTTCAAATTTCGTATACAATTACAATACATTTTTGAACTACTAAGTCGAAAAAAAAATAACCAAAGTTCCCCAAAACGATCACTCTCAAATTCAATAATTATCCGTAAAGAAGCAGATTTAAATGTTGAATGATGATTGCAAAGGTCTAGAAATACCTATTCGATGTTTAAGTTGTACATTTAGATAATGCACTTCGCATTTGCTCAAAGAGATTTGGACCATCCAGTATTGATAAGCAGTAAAAAACATTTCTTTTCTTTCTATTTTCGACCATAATTGCAGTTTAGATACTTTTAAAGCAATTTAGACCCCTCAACAATTCACTGGGAATTTATAGACTATACAGTGTGTCCAGTATAAAACGATGTACATGGGGATATTAAGGGGAAACCCTTCGAGTTACAGGGTGGACCAAATGGGGAAAAAGTTGCGTAATCAAGTGCCTATAAATAATCTGTCATCAACTTCTTTGAACTCGGAATAGCAACGGATATACAGGGAAAAAAAGAAAAAAGTGCGTTTTATAAAATCCTTTATATCGTGTTTATTATAAAAGATACAATAACGAAATTTTCAGGGTGGGGGTAAGAAATGAGCGTGAATTTGAAAATAAAGTAAAAAATAATCTAGGCTATGTTCAATGAGGCCGAAGTCAACTTTTGTTTTTCTTATGGGATCCATATTGAATTTCTGCATTTTTAAATTCCCCTTTAAATATGCTCTTCAGCCATGTATAACATGTTTATGTTCGGTCAAGATAAATAATTAAATATTAACAAAATTAAGATTTAATGGTAGTAGGCATTGATATTTCTATTAATTATTACTTTAAATTATTATTCATCATACATCGAACACTGCAAAAGAACAAGTAACATTTTAGGATTAAAGTAGGTGTTCAAATAAGCCACCGTTTTCTCGCACGCACAACATACATCGTCTCATTACTGCTTCACAGGATTTTCTGATCATTTCTGGGGTAATTCTGTTAACAGCTTCTATAACAGCGTGTCTCAGCTCCTCTTCGGTTTCGTATGACCTACAGTATACCACATTTTTGAGGAAACCCCATGCAAAAAATCAAGCGGTGTAATGTCAGGGCATCTCGCAGGCCATCTTACTGGTCCCAGGTTGCCTATCAAATTGTTGGGAAATTCGTGATTTAAAAATTCTGTGATAATACGTCCATTATGTGGCGGCGCGCCGTCTTGTTGGAAATACAAGTTTTGCAGGGTAGCTACTACATCCATAAGTGCTTCCGCTACGTTGGTCCAAAAAAAAATGGTCCAATCACGTGGGTACCCACAATACCTAACCAGACGTTAAATCCAAACTAACTTGGTGTCTAACTTGACGAACTAGCCGTGGATTTTCATCTGACCAAAAAACGGTATTTTTACGATAAAATAGTCCACATTTAGTAAATTGGCTCTCACCTGACCCAAGGACTTTTAAGGAAAAGTTTGGTATCTCGTTATTTCTTTGAATAAACCACTGACAAAATGCCATTCTTCTAATCGCATCGCCATTCTGGAGTCCCTGGCAGAGCCGTTCACCATAGGGGTGATATACACTGTGCGTAAAAGTCTGTGCGTAAAAGTGAAACAAATGAATACTAAAGAAAAGTGCTTCTTTATGGCGATCGCTTCTGATCGGAAAATGGCAGTTTTTGATTCACTCGAACAAAAAACATATTATTTTAATATTACAAATGTTATTACATTAACATTTTATTTTATTTTTATTTTATTTTAACACGAAATTGTATCAAAAAATATATTGTATTATGATTAATAAGCGTGTTGGTGATTAATGGGTCGTTGAATGGTCCATCTGACATGTTGTCCAGGGGGTCGGAAGGCTGTAGACATGAAATGACAGCGAGATACACGCAAAACCTTGTGTCGCCCGAAGGTGGGCTAAACAACGTATCTCCGGGCTTAAGAAGGTACGGAGAATATGTGAAATGGGCTATACAAGGACTGGTATATATGTCTATATATATAGCAACTATCTATATATATAGAAGCAGTCTATATATATAGACATATATACCAGTCCGTATAAGGATGTTTAATGGTGTATTCTTTACATAAATCTCATCAGCGTAAAATTATGCAATCCATTTTCAGGATGTTTTAATGGCCACCGCCCGCGATCTCCCAAGACGAAAAAAAAACGAATTTTGGGAAACCAGCCTCCCACACAATCAGTATCGGATTACCGTATTGGCCAAATTTCTTTTTGTTTTATCGTTTTCTGCCGGGGTAACACATGCCCATGACTCTTGCAAAACTCTTCGTCTTGCAGAACATTCATGGTCTTGTTCTTGCATACCAGTCTTGGTCTTGCTTTTTTTGCAAGACCAAGTTGTAGGATAAAGAGCTTTCTCCTTTTAAAGAAAGCATTTTACTTCACTTCCAACAGCATTTTTCTGATATATGTATCGGTTGAAACTATGACACTTTTCTCTATTAGCTTCTTGAAAACTGTTAATTAGAATCAGAGAGAGTCAGGAAAAAAGTGAAATATTTCGTCATAATGTATGTTGCGTGTGTTGTGCAAATGTTCTCGGACAAACATACGGTTTTCATTTTTTTCAATAATTTTTTTTTGTTTTCAACTGCACGTAGAAATGGAAAATATTTTTGTTTGCAGAAAATCCATCCTTGTGCACCCAAGAAAGAGAAGAAAATCCATCCCTTTCATAGCTGGAAAGTATATATCGATAGTAAAATATAGCGTTAATTTTCTCGCCCGGTTTTGATTTTTTCAAATGCAAAACTGTGCAAATTTAAAGCATTTGAATGAAAAAATATTCAACAAAGCTATTTAGTGCATTAAATTAAGAATTTTTAAGAAGAAACCCAAGTTGCCACCTGGGTTTCAGACGTATTCTAATACTTTCTAAGTCACGCAATTTGATAACCTTTATTTGAAATGGTTTGTTTGACATCTGTATATTAAACCTTCGCAGGCCTATCAATATTTCCATTATCAGTGCATGCTTTCACTAATAAGTGAAATATCTACTATCCTTCGCAATTCGAAAAGCTTATTTTGCACCACCTGTGGAAGCCCCACCTGTGGAACTAATTATCAACAGGCCGATTTATCTATTGACAGAACAATGGTTGTCTACTTTGAGTCATATATGAAACCCATGAAGAGCCATTGTACTGCTCATCAAAGAGTTAATGTGACATTGGAGAAGACAGGAGACAAATATAATATATAGGTCACCTTTATTTCTCATGGAAATAGGCTATCGACCTATCGGTCTTTCTGCCCTTATTTTGTACATGCAGTTTTAGTCTAAATAGACAAACAAAGGTAAAAATAATCTTATTCTAGGTTAACAATTTCATAATTCTATTTCTGACAAACAGGAATCTTAAATCTATTGTCCAGTAGTCAGTTACGATTGTAAGCATTCGAATAGCGTTGATGTAGGGAAACGGAAACGAGTTTGTTTGGTTGGCCTTGTAAGACAAAGGGGATTCAGTATGGTCCAGTTGTAGGGGTTGTTTGTCCATTTTGTCTGTAGATGTATGAGTCTTTCCGAAATCCTTGTCATGTTTATGCGTTCGTATAGTAGTTGGGTGGAGGGAGGATAAAATATCTATGTGAATTGTTGCTTTAGAAGGAATGAAACGAATGAAAGAAACTGAATGTTGAGCTAAAAGTAAAGAGCTTATAAATTAATTGAGATATTAATAAACTACTGACAGTAATCGGGATGAAATAAAAATTCGATTTAGGATGATCTTAACAAGATGTTGGTCTTTTAATTCCAAATTGTTGCTAAAAAGCCTACTTACAATGGTTGAATAATTGTTTGTTGATTCTTCCGAAAATTTGATGTTCAAATTTAGCACTTAATTCTGTTAAAGTGAAGTGAAAAATGTAATTTTTCTTTATCTAGACCATTTGCGGTTTGATCTTGATGGGTGGATATATTTTCATGAACAATTGTGTTTATTAACAAAAGCGTTCAATAAAAATGTAGATTCATCACTGAAACAAATGTCGACATTTAAATATTTATTTTTTTGTCTTATACCATTTGTTCGCAAAAATGAATTCATCTGTTGCATTCCCATTAATTGCGTCTTCTTCTTCTTATCTCGCCGTCTCCTTATGAAGGTTGGCGATCCAAATGGTCAGTGTGGTTTCTGAAACAGCTGCTCGAAAGATCTCTGTGGATGTGCGCCCAAAGCACCTGCGAATGTCCTTTAGCCATGAGTTCTGACGTCTTCCAATGGATCTTTTTCCCTGAATCTTTCCTTCGATGATGAGCTTCAGGATTTCGTATCGGCTGCCCTCATAATATGTCCAAGATACTGTGTTTGCTTTTCTTTTATCGTCTGTAGCCAGTTAATTTCCTTTCCCGTCTTAGAACTTCTATATTGGTTATCTTCTGTGTACAAGAAATTCTGAGCTTGAGTTAACAATTTCATAATTCTAATTCTGACAAACAGGAATCTTAAATCTGTTGTCCAGTAGTCAGTTACGATTGTAAGCATTCGAGTAGCGTTGATCTAGGGAAACGGAAACGAGATTGTCTGGTTGGCCTTGTAAGACAAAGGGGATTCAGTATGGTCCAGTTGTAGGGGTTGTTTGTCCATTTTGTCTGTAGATGTATGAGTCTTTCCGAAATCCTTGTCATGTTTGTGCGTTCGTATAGTAGTTGGGTGGAGGGAGTGTGTAGTGCGTTTTGGGGGGACAGGAGACAGGACGGAATTTTAAAATTCCTTCTGCTTACATTTTCTTTGTAAGTCTTCTGTAAATCTAGTTTTGAAGCGTTTGCAGAATATTCCTAGGCCATACATTGTCTACCACTATGAATATGCATTCGTCCTAATTTACTTAATACGTAAAACGAAGGAAACGAATGTGCGGGTCATTTGAATGGAACTGCAGTTCATTCACAATGTGTATGCTAATTGAGAGTGAGATTTCTGTGACATTTCCCGCATATCCCGAAACTTTCTCACGCATCAAATGGGGATGTTTGATTGAACTCGAGTCTGTTGGGTGTTTGTTTTGGTCTGCACGTCTGACTTCAATTGACAAATGAATTCGTCCTTAGTATGTGGGCACAATATGCATTTTATGTCGGGGTTATGGCCCTGATTCACTTAATTGTTACGAAAAGAAACCTTGCAGGAATTGAACACAAAGTCCAGTTTTCTCACATTACAAGACGGCTGGTGAAACAAAATCGCACTTCGTTAGTGTAGTGGACAGTCGAGTAATTGGACATAAGACACTCTTCGACGAACTCTGTTAGAGGAGACGTAAATAATAAATAATGCGAAAGTTTTTCCAGGAAACACAAACAGCTCCGAGCGAACAAGTCCCGTTAGAGAACAGTAATTGATTTAATTGGCATTTGTTCTTAAGTACAAAAGGAAGTAATGCTACCAACGCAAAAGGAAATTCCCCAAGCATCCTAATTACGACAATTAAAGTATAGTGCAGTAAAACCATTGCTTAAATAAAAGAATGCGTTCAAATGGACCCGCATCCGAAAACCCGCTGAATGACTTGAAACACTTCCCTTTTCACCCCAGGTTTGTTAATCAATGATATTTTCACAACACCCCTATTTACTTAATTGACACCGCGGACAATGTCGAGATAACGTGTTATAGAAAGTGCCCTTTGACCACCACCATCACGAATTAGTCGTCTGGATTTTAACTGTATTTATTCGGAAATTGGTGCCGGTTCCGTCTAGCGTAGAATCTCAAGAACGTTTTGGGATTAGCCCAAATCGTTTTTGTCCAATAGACTATTCCAGGTAGGTCTGGGTAACACAGTGGGATTTCAAGTGTTCGCCCATCGACACCGACACAGCTTGACGTATTGATACAGCATCACGGCGCGCCACACTTTTATTGTTGGGGAAATAAAAACAGAAGATGCTGTGTTTAGTAGTTCGCAAGTTCGCTAGCGATGCAACGCGATCAATGTTTTTGTTTTATCAAAGGAATGAATGCAGTTGCAACATATTTTCATCTTGTAAAGCCGATTTGACTCACAAGGATCTCGGATTAGCTTGGAAGGTCAGCCATAAATTATGGCCGAATGACTGGTGTCCTTTATGTATGCAAGGGCTGACAAAAGCATTTAAATTAGTTCTTTGATCTTCGTCGGTTGACTTTTCATGTAAACTGGTAGGAAGCAAAAGCCAGGCATTTGCCTTTGTGCTTTCTATGCGAGCCATATCGAATCATATCGAGTTCGAGCCATATCTAAACATGTAATAATGAGGGTTTAACAATAAGATTAAACGTTGAGCGCACTCTGGGTGGATTCGAAACTTTCGAAAAATTCGAGCGTCTTTATAATGTAGGTAAGTAATCCGTGCCAAGAGGTTCGGAAACCATATGGTACCTGCGCGTGGCCTCGACGTATATATTTTGCAATCCGAAGTCTGCCATCGTTAATGAGATTAAATGTTAAGTGTTAAGAGGCCAAGTGTCGCGGCACATGGACACAGAGAGCAGCATCAACACACAAGTGCCTTAAGTCACAGTATTACGCAGTCCTACAACAATCTGTTCGAGGTTAGTGTTGTTGATATTTGAGCGGTAGCGGAGCACCATGAACATTTCACGTGCACGAGCAGTAGCCGCTTTGTTGTGATCGTGTGGTGATTTGCTATTCCATAACCAATTTTTGGCACCATATCAACTGGATAAGATGCCGACACTTTTCATTGTTTATGATTGTTGTCGTTTTGTCGCGAGAGCCAATTTCAACTACGCAAAACCGTCCCAATTTGAACTGAGCAACTTTGAAGAAAGCAAGTGAGTGAGAAGTATGCATCAGGCGCGCCTGCCGCGCGAGCCAATGTTCGAGAGTTTGTCGCGCTTAGTCGAAACACAGCTTTGCAATATGCTTTTTTTTTTTTTTTTTTTTTTTTGTTTGCCCGGCGGCGGCTGGAGGATAAAAATCTTCTCGAAGACACCCAGTGTCCCGTGACACCGGGTAGTGTTGGATTTCTACCAACTAAAAAACCCCCATTTTTGACTGCAAGTTTCCGGGAGTTTGATGAGTAGCAGCTTGTTCCTCAAACTCATCTGGCTTCGTCGGTTCAGCAGGGGATACAGCGTTGCCGCTCTTGCCCTTGCCTGGTTTATCGCTGTTTTCACATGTTGCCTCCAGGTCAGCCTCTGATCTAAAACAACACCTAAATACTTGACATTACTTGCCCATGGGACCTCTTCTCCGTCAAGATTGATATTCCCATCAATCTTGTCTTTTTTCCTTCCAATTAGGATGGCCTGGCTCTTTGTTGCGTTCACCTGCACTTTCCATTTGATGAACCACTTTTGTAGTTCGTCCATGGCAAGTTGCAGGTTTCGACGCACGTGCTCTTTTGCCACGAGGATGACAGCAGAGCAGTGTCGTCCGCGAAAAGCGCCAGGGTCGTATTGGCGGTCCGGGGAATGTCGCTCGTAAAGATGTTGTATAGCATCGGGGAGAGTACCGCTCCTTGCGGCACTCCAGCTTCTGTGCTTCTGTCTTCTGACCTGTGGTTCCCAACTTTGACGCTGAAGGTCCTTCTGCAAATATAGCTGTCGATTAACCGGCACATTTCCTCACTAATACCTGTTTCCAGCATTTTGTAGATTAATCCGTCTCTCCACACTCTGTCGAAGGCTCTTGCGACGTCCAGAGCGAGGATGCCGGTTGTCCTGTTCTGGTTCATTTCCTTGGTACATCTTTCAACAATCCTGAGCAGCTGTAGTTCCGTGGAGTGTTTACCACGGAACCCAAACTGTTCAGGCGGCAGCAGCTCAAGCTCACTCGTTTCCCTCGTAAGCCTCCGCAAGATAACTCGTTCTGCTATCTTGCTGAGGCTGGACAACAGGCTGATGGGCCTGTAGTTCTGGGGAAAGGTCCTGTTCTTCTTGGGCTTCGGGAGCATGATTACGTCCGAGTGTTTCCAGACGTGCGGGAAATATCCAGTTCTGAAAATGGTATTAATGAGTGTTGCGATAGCTACCAGCCCTTTTCTCGGCAGGTTCTTAAGCATCTTGTTGGTGATTCCATCTCTTCCAGGAGCCTTCCTCGTCTTTGAGTTCCTGATGATGGCCGCCACTTCACCTGGTGAGGTTGGTGAGATGCTGCTGTTCACCTCTTTTGTCCGGAATCTCCGAACAACTCGTCTGACGGCAGTTTCGTGCTCGTCGTCTTCGTCTGGGTGAGTGTTTTCTCTGGCCTCTCTCTCGATCGTATCTGCAAAAGTTTCCGCTTTATCACTGTTAGTATATACCAGACCTTGCACTCCGTGTAAAGCTGGTATCTTCGTGTCTTCCTGTCGGGGAGCCTTTTGGAGTTTCCAGATACTTTGGTCCTCTGGCCCTATCTCCCGGATACGTCCTTCCCATTTCTGGTTCCGGTGTTCCCTGAGGGCTTCCTTTAGGATCTGGCCTTGGCGGTTCAAGACGATCCTGTTGTCCTCGGTGGGCTGCCTTCTGTACGTCCTGCGCAGCCGTCTGTGGTTGGCGATTTTCCTGCGAAGGTTTGCTGGTAGTTCCTCACGAGCTACCAGTACCTCCACAGTCACCGAGCTTCTGCTGTATGCTTGCAGGATTGCCTCACCAAGTTTTCCTGCTGCTGTTTCCAGGTCCTCTTCCGTGGTAATCTGTGGAATGATAATCAGATTATGGAGTACCTCCGTGAACATAGACCAATCAGTGGTAGTCCTTGATCCAAGAAGCGGAGTTGCTTCTTCATCGCCACAACTCAATATAATTGGATTATGGTCCGAAGTCCCCTCCTCTATGGTCTCAATGGTTAACACCTGCCGGATGTTCTTGGCAATGGCAATGTCTAACACCTCTGGTATCCCAGCTCCTGTTGGGATCCTTGTCGGAACCTCAGGACCCATGACGACTGCATTGTGGGTTTCAACTGCTTCTGCTAATGCCCGACCATTCCTGCAAGTGAAGGAGCTATTCCACTCCGTGTTCTTACAGTTCAGGTCTCCGATTAGCAGCCTAGCTCGGTTGTTGCCCAGCAGGGTCTCAATGTCCTGTGGTGCCAGTTGCGCCTTGGGGGCCTTGTAGGCAGATGTCACTGTCACTGGTCCCCTGGTGGTGTTGACCTGCACGCTAATGGCATGCAGGTCAGTGTCTTCAATGCCAATGCTATGATGGTCTATGTCCTTTCTTACTAGAATGGCCACTCCTGGTCGTCTCGTTGCGCTGTCGTACCTGTAAATAAAGTAATTAGTAAAGCTTACTTTAGTCCTAATACCTAGCAGGGTTTCCTGAAGTGCCATCACTTCGGGTTGCCTGCTTTGCAGGAATTCGTCCAGTTCTGGACGTCTGCTTAGTAACCCGTTTACATTCCACGAGGCCACTTTGAAACTCGCTGGCCGTTTAGCCATTGAGTTTGTCAAGTAGCGCCTGTAGAATGCCTGCGAGTTCCTGCTGGTCCGTTTGGCGGGCTGCTGCGGGCTTGGATGGTCGGGCTTCCCTGCGGGCTACCGGGATCTTCCTTTTGGGGTACTGTGGGCAACCCCTCCAGCTGGCTGGGTGTCCCTCTGCCCCGCAGAGTGCGCACTTGCTGTTGCGCACCTCGCCTGCTCCAGGCTTTGGAAGCGGGCACTCGTTGCTCCTGTGGTTTTCACCACACTTGACGCATCTCGGCGGGTACGTGCAGTTCCTCTGCGAGTGCCCATACCTCTGGCAGCGGTAGCATTGCCCTGGCTCCTTGGACTTCCTCTTGGCCTCCAGCTTGACCACCAGGTTGAACATTCTGGACACTTTCCAAATGTTCTTGCAGGTGGTCTTCACCAAGACCAGTCCCAGTCGCTGTTTCGTACGGCGGCTAAGCATCTGGAACGCTTCCGCGTCCCCGATGCCTTGTCCCCTGAGCTCTTCCTCGATCTCAGCCGCCTCGTAGTCATTAGGGAGCCCCCTGATTACCACATGCGTTTTCTTCTCCTCTGGAAGCGTGTACGTGAAGTACGGCCTCCGGAGGTTTTCCAGGAGTTGGGTCGTCCTCCTAAAATCAATTGGGGAATTAGTAATGATACTTATCCCCTTTTTAGTCGTGCTGGCTTTGGCTACAGCAATTCCTGCTGCATCCAGGGCCTGGCTTAGCTGTTTCCAGCTCTGGCCCTCTACATTGATTGGCGGAATTTTTTCCGCCCTTTTGTTGGTGACCGGGATGTCCGTCTCCATCCCAGTTTCCCTCTCAATTGAAGCCTCCTCGGCTTCCTCACGCCTACGTTTCCTGTTTTCCTGTGGTCCAGGTGGCAGGGTGGTAGTGGCTGGTGTCTTTTTGGGTGGCCCTGCTATGGCCACCGCTTGCTTTTTCCCAGCAGCAGCCTTGGGGGTTACTGCTGGGGTTTTCTTGGGCTCCTGCTTTTTGGGAGCCGCTTTCACCGCTGCACTAAAGGTGGCCGGGGCCCCCTTTGGTGCAGCAACCTCCTTTTTGCTTCCTGCTGAGCCGATGTGCTTGGCGAGCAACTGCGTGAGCTTTCGGACTTCGCCGATGAGCTCAGTAATTTGCTCCTGCTGGGCCTCCACTTTCTGCTGGAGCTCTTTTTCGAGCGCCGTTCTTGGCGCCATGTTTGGTATTAAATTAATACCGCCGAATTTCTGTCGGTATTGAAAAATACCTTCAAAACCGCAAGTATCACTGTATTAAAATCACTACACAATTGCAAGCACGATGTGCACCGTATAGCGACTCGACACAGACTTGTAATATGCGGACGACTGCGCTCTTATAGTACACGACATAGACTCGCTGGCCATGCGCAGGCCTGTCCTACCCCAAACAATTGTACGCGCGGTTGAAAAATTGAGGCTGCGCAGCCGCGTTGCCAAACTGCCACCAAAGTATAGAATCTCATTCAAACCAAAAAAGTAATTAATTCCAAGTTGAAAACCGTACCAGAAGTACGTCCATAGAGGAAATGGAAGCGCAGCGTCAGTGAAGGAAAGCAATATCTCAAAACACGGAAGTTTCGCAAAAATTCCAAAATTATTTATTTGGAACAAGTGGGTTTTTCGGGTTTTTAGGCCGTCGTTCGGTAGAATTTCTTCTTGACGTTTCGCAAGCACGTGTGGCTTGCATCTTCAGAAGTGGTTTGTCCGTATTTATGCACCGGTCGCGATGACGTGGTTTGTGATGACGTGGCCTGTGTCATCGGAGCTTGCGCATTCTGTTAGGATTAGAATGCGATTGAATAGGATTAGTGGCGGAGCTATTCGAAGAGAGTACAACAAATCTGTTCCAGGCTTGTCTAAAGGGCAGCTACTTCCTGTGGAATGGAGATTACTACGAGCAAAAGGCAGGAGTAGCCATGGGAAGCCCACTCAGTCCGGTGGTGGCGAATCTATTCATGGAGAAGTTTGAGGAAGCAGCGTTGAGCACCGCAGCCCTTAAACCAACGATCTGGTACCGATATGTCGATGACACGTTCGTGCTATGGAGGCATGGACGCAAAAACCTGGACATGTTCCTTGATCATCTAAACAAACAGCACCCAGACATCCAATTCACCATGGAAGTTGAACAAAACCACCAACTGGCCTTCCTGGATGTTTTGGTGTCTAGGCAGGGGAATCGTTTGGACCACAAGGTATATCGAAAAGCCACCCACACAGACAGATATCTTCACAAGCTATCTAACCACCATCCGAGTCAGAAGCAGGGAATCATTAAGACTCTCACGGATAGAGCCAGAAAAATATGTGGACCACAACATATAACAACGGAACTACAGCACTTGGAAAAAGCTTTTCTTCAGAACGGATATTCCCAGTTGGACATCAAAAAAGCTGTAGGAGTGGGACGTGCTGAAAAAAGTGAGTCCACTCTGAAAGCTTTCCTGCCCTATGTTCCCAGGGTTACGGACAGAATTGGGAGGCTCTTGAGGAAACACAACATAAGAACGGTCTACAAGCCCACAACAAAGATCCGAGAATGTCTAGGGTCAGTTAAAGACAAAAGACCTCACCTAGCAACTGCGGGAATCACCGGATTCCATGCTCCTGTGGAAGCGCCTACATAGGAACTACTAAGAGATCGGTTGCGACAAGATTAGAAGAACATCGACGGAATTGCAAACTTGGACATGTGGAGAAGTCGGCAGTGGCGGAACATGCCCTCAGCGATGGAACACACAACATCTATTTCGGAGAGGCACAGGTCCTGGCCACGACAATAGGGTATCGCCCCCGACTAATACGAGAAGCCATTGAAATCTACAAACACGACGACAATTTCAACAGAAAAGAAGAGACAATGGCCCTGAACAGGATATGGTTTCCAGCACTCACCAACGCAAAAACAGCAAGAAAAAGCAACAGCTCAGGACAGGAGAGAGAATCCTGTACACCGGAGGATAGCAACAGCCAACAGCATGCGCAGGCTCCGATGACACAGGCCACGTCATCACAAACCACGTCATCGCGACCGGTGCATAAATACGGACTGCGCCCGAGGAATCGCATCAGAACAGTGTAAGCGTTCAAGCAAACCACTTCTGAAGATGCAAGCCACACGTGCTTGCGAAACGTCAAGAAGAAATTCTACCGAACGACGGCCTAAAAACCCGAAAAACCCACTTGTTTCAAGGAATGGCCTCGAAAGTCTATCTCTTTTATTTATTTGGATTTGGATTTTTATGGATTTGTTAATTTGCTCCCATTTTATTGCCAGTTGAATTCTGCTTAGTGTTGGTGGTGCAATGACGCAGAATGCCAATTAAAACATTAGGTGTCTCGATTGGTTGGAGTTGGTTGGAATAGGTCAATCAGTAAGATCAATTTCTCGCTTTACTTCAAGTTTGAACCACCCTCTATAGTACCTAAATCTGCGAGTGGTGTGTGCTAAACAATCCCATAGAGGAATTAGTCAAAATCACATCGACAATGGCATTAGTAAATGTCCACAAACGGGAACCGAAAAAAGATAGGATAATTGTCGAGTCATCTGTCGCTTACAATATATCACCCACAAAAGCCGGGTTTGCGTCACATCTGCCCTTAACAGGAAATATTCCTTTTTGGCTAAAAGTCGTTTTTCGACACGAGAACTTGTTATTAAATCGGATTTAAAGGTTTCATTCTAAAGAAACCACATGTTAGGCAGGCGTTTCATGATTTGTTAGCTGTATTATTTCGATGTCAAACTATGTCGCCCCATATATAATTGCTTTCAGGAGTGACGTTTTTATTTCGGAGTTGGAAACCTTTGGTCAGCTTGTAGCAGCAGTAGCAGCAGCTACAGCCAAATTGTTTTCGAATTCGTGCGGCTCGTTAGTCAAGAGGGTTTTTTGAAATCACCCCCGATTTTCTACCCTAAACCGGTTCACATGTGGTCCAAACAACAGAGGCCGGAATAAACCCGTCGCCTACTCATTGTTGCTGAAATCAAAGCGGGCATAAATACCCAAATAATCATGCGATAAAAAAATCGTTATACGGGTGTTATCTGCCCTGAAAAAGGTTGCATAGTTCCTTTTTGTCACAACAGTTTGTCTCTTTGTTCGATATTCGCTGTAATAACAACACTTCCACAGGCTTATGGGTTTTATCGCTATCTTCAATCAAGACTAATCTTTGTTGATGTTTTAATTACTTTTGCTTCTAATAGCAATTCCTTTTTACTGCATCTAATATGTTTTAATCTGTCTTCTTTCTAACTTCTCTGAAAAATGGAATAATTTTTGTCTGGTCGAAACCAAAAAATGCAAATCAATTTAACCTAATTGCTTGCAAATTGAATGCAAAATATCTTTGTGAATTGTTGCTTTAGAAGGAATGAAACGAATGAAAGAAACTGAATGTTGAGCTAGAAGTAAAGAGCTTATAAATTAATTGAGATATTAATAAACTACTGACAGTAATCGGGATGAAATAAAAATTCGATTTAGGATCATCTTAACAAGAGTCTTTTAATTCCAAATTGTTGCTAAAAAGCCTACTTACAATGGTTGAATAATTGTTTGTTGATTCTTCCGAAAATTTGATGTTCAAATTTAGCACTTAATTCTGCTAAAGTGAAGTGAAAAATGTAATTTTTCTTTATCTAGACCATTTGCGGTTTGATCTTGATGGGTGGATAGATTTTCATGAACAATTGTGTTTATTAACAAAAGCGTTCAATAAAAATGTAGATTCATCACTGAAACAAATGTCGAAATTTAAATTTTTATTTTTTTGTCTTATACCATTTGTTCGCAAAAATGAATTCATCTGTTGCATTCCCATTAATTGCGTCTTCTTCTTCTTATCTCGCCGTCTCCTTATGAAGGTTGGCGATCCAAATGGTCAGTGTGGTTTTGGAAACATCTGCTCGAAAGATCTCTGTGGATGTGCGCCCAAAGCACCTGCGAATGTCCTTTAGCCATGAGTTCTGACGTCTTCCAATGGATCTTTTTCCCTGAATCTTTCCTTCGATGCGTCGATTCTCTTCTCCGTCATGGGATCAAGGGTCCAACTCTCACTGCCGTATAGATGGACAGAGAACACATAGCAACGGAGCATGCGTGTCCTAAGCTCCAAGCTCAATTCCAGTCGAGTAAAGAGCTTCTTCATACTCGCGAAGACCTTGCTTCCCTGTTCCATTTTGGATCTGATTTCCCTTTTAGGGTCACAGTCCTGATCTATCGAGGTGCCCAGGTATTTAAACGAGGAGACCTGCTCTACATCTTTGCTTTTTATGGTGAAGGTTATATTTTTATGTGTTTTGGAGAAGACTAGTCTTGGTTTTGGATATGTTCATGAAAAGACCATTCCCTGTAATTCACTTGAACTCCTGGCTATGATGACGGTGTCATCCGCGTATCTTAAATTATTTATTACCTTCCCATTCACTACTATTCCTCCTGTTGTTTGGTCAAGTGCTTCTCTGAATAGTCGTTCTGAGTATATGTTAAAAAGAAGCGGTGACAAGACGCAGCCTTGCATCACTCCTTTCATGATCGAGACGTTTTCTGACGTTTTGTCGTTTATTCGGACTGTGGCCGATTACCTCCAATATAGGTCACCAAACACACGAATGTCCCTATTATCTATACCTGTAGGTGTCAAGATCTGCATTAGTTTTTAATCTTTTTCGTTAACTTGGGTCTCGTTTTTTGCAGTAAATTCTTGTGTGGATTACTCTTAAGGAGGCCTTTAGAACATGTGACATGAGACTTATCAGGCGGTAGTCGTCACAGTTCGAGCAGCCAGTCTTTTGAGGGCAGGGTGATGAACGTAGATCTCAGCCAGCTAACTGGTATCCTGCCACTGGTATATATGCTCTTGAACAGCAAGTGATGTTAGAAGATCAAGACCTGATTCGTCGTTTTCAACCATAATCTTCAGAGTTTCAGCATATTATGTCCAGTTGCTTTTCCGTTTTTTTTTTGAAACTTCATTTTTTGTAATTTCATGTCCGATTTCTTCAGCATCGTCGTTTCTTGGTGGAAGGTTAGAACTGTTGTGTTTGAATAGAGTTTCGACATACTCTTTCCATCCTTTAAGTTTTTCTTCTATTCCAGCTGCGATTTCTCCCCTGGCATTGATAGTTCATAGATTGTGGTGATTCTATCTCCTGACATTTTGCTGCCAGCCATCGATCTTTGGCTTCTCTGCACTTTTTTCTAGCTTTGTTGAGTTCTCTGTATTTGTCTCGGTTTTGCTCCTTGTGCTTCCTTCTTTCACCCATCAAGGACAGTATTTCCTGCGTCATTCACCGTTGTTTGTTATTGGTTTCTATGAACCCTATCTGTTGCTCGTGGATATTGTTAATTGTTCTCTCTATTACGCTCCAGGTTGCCTCCGTTTCTTCTGTCTTGATGTGTTTCATTTCTCTTTCTAGTGAGCTTCTTACGTGCTCTTTTATATTAGGATCTCCCAGTCTTCGGATGTCTATGACTTTTGTGCTTGTTTGTCTCTTTGCGTTTTTAAAGCGGTGTAGTTCAAATTCCATAACAACTGGACTATGATCAGATCCCACGTCCGCTCCTGGATATGTCTTAACTGCCTTCACATACCTTTGGAACTGTATATTCAGTAGTTTGAAATCAATTTAATTTCTCACTATATTTTTCGTGGTGTTTGCAGGAGACATCCATGTATATAGTCGTCGTGGATAGAGTTTGAGAAATGTGTTGGTAATTAATAAGTCCTGCTCTGAGCTGAATTGGACTAGTCTGTCGCCTCTTCTGCTTCCATTCCCCAGTCCGTATTTACCGACTATATCAGCCTCCTGGCGAGCTCCGATCTTTGCGTTCAGATCTCCCGTGACCAGCGTTATTTCACCTTTCTGTGTTGTCCGCATCAATTCTTCAACATTGTTATAAAAGAGTTCAACGTTATCATCAGGTTTGTCTCCCGTAGGGGCATATATTTGAATTATGTTCAATATCCTATGCGAGGTTTGTATTTTTATAATCACTAAGACCAATCCAGCCACTTCTGACGTCACCAGAATTGCGACTCCGTGTCTGTGCCCTCCGTCTGTTCCTCCAGAATAATAAACACATCCATGTCTGTTTTTTGGGTACCAGATCCAGGCCATCGTACCTCGCTAAGTCCTAGGATATTGATATTCATCCTGGGTATTTGACAAGGACAATGAGTTGCCATACTACGTGCCGGTTCTGCCACCCGGGTGTTCACTGGCAAGAAGGGGATACTTATACGGGTAACGTTCGGTCGGTGCTAGTTTTGGTCAGCCCCGAACATTTGATTTCCTCGGTACCACCTATATCTAGGAGGCATTCGCCTATCCGCCACCTGGGGAGGCGCCCTATGGAGGACTAGCAACCCCACACGGGATTATTTTTCAACCTGGGGCTCTGATTCAGTTGAAAAATTGGAAAACTGAAATAGCTTCGCAACAGATAAATTTGGATCCACAGCGAAATGGCCAAGATCTTCGTTTCTTCATGCCATTCTAGGGATGTATTTGTTTTTGTTGTTCTTGTCTAGATGTGAAGCATTGAAAACTCCTACAGTTCTACCGGCGCAGCGACTTTCAACTTCGTAAATTAATATTATTTCGATCCTTTCTTCAAACGTGTGACCAGTTGTGTGCAATTATCACACATTTGAATGCTGTTGGTGCAATTAACAATTATTGAAAGCTACATTTTAAGCAATGTCTTTAAAACGGCAACCCAATTAGTGCCGTTTTCAAGTTGAGAAATACAAATAAAATAAAATTACTTTTTTTAACTGAAGAGAACTCTGATCGATATCAGAGTCGGAGCATTCAAATAATTGTTACGATTTCCGAGCTCATAATCGCAGTTCTTGTATGCGACTTCTCATGCAACGTTAAAGCTTACGCCTTAAAATAATTTCGAGACATTGTTAAAGTCAAAATATTGAGTTCCAGCTCAATTTTAAAGCGCAAAAGTTACATGTAATTAGTGTACAGTCAGGGTATTTATTTTCTCCATGCATATTTCCAAAAAATAAAAATTTTGAGAGGCACGAGGGCTTTTCGTTGTAGGATACCTAGCTGTGTTCTTTTAATCCGCGTCTCCTAGTTATCCTAACTATTTTAAATTACCAGTAGATTAGTTGAGAACATACATTAAATATAGATAATCTTCGTACAAAGTTGAGATTAAAATTTTTTCATTTTGTACTTGAAAAT
Organism: Dendroctonus valens; assembly: GCA_024550625.1. Classification (NCBI taxonomy): domain Eukaryota; kingdom Metazoa; phylum Arthropoda; class Insecta; order Coleoptera; family Curculionidae; genus Dendroctonus; species Dendroctonus valens. The sequence goes on from JAJTJO010000036.1 coordinate 1,480,249, forward strand.
AGCTAGGATTTGTGTACCTTTTGAAATCTCATTTCATCTCAAACAGTGCGTTAAACTTGAATAATTTTCATTTTTAAGAGCCCACTCCGGCTCTCTAAATCGGATGTTGTACAACTGTATGTCTTGGGTTGTTAGCAATGTGAACTATGACGAAAATATTATCAGAAATACCAAAAACAGCGACATAAAAATAGTCTAACAAAGCTAAAATTGTACAAAAATTAAATTTTCAAAGTAAATGAATGTTCCGCCTCTGGACACACTTAGTACTCCAACAGTCGGTTTTGGCCCCTCGTTAAACACACATAGAAAAGTTGTTCTTTTTCGTCTTTTTCCAAGGCGGGGATGTCTGTGTTCGTGTTCGGTATTACCAACCCTTAGCGGCCAGTAATTGATTCAATAAGAGGAAAACACGCGCCCGTTCTAACGCCAAACATAGCGATATCACCAGACTCAAATAATAACAAATATACACGAACCTGACGATAAGAAAGACGCAAAAAAACGACAAATGGGGACAGCTTTTTTTTCAAGTGTAAATCCCTGTAAATTGTGTCTGGACAGAGTGATCGATCGATGTTGTGTCTAATTCCAATTTGAAGCAAATCGAGCGAAAACACGAACCTTGAACGGTTTCTGCTACTGAAAACACCCTTTTGCTGAACCCACACAACAATGTTTCTACAACAATATCGATAAGGCCCCTTTTAATCAGACCAACAAATCTTCGTTCTTGGAAAGTGGCCACAAACACACGTTACAAGACATGATCGATTCGCGATTCGTTCGGAAAATTAAAATGGATATGACGAATTGACGTCTTTATGTATCTGTTCGTAAGCAGACCATGACAAAAACGTCAGGCTTGCTCAAAAGCAACAAACGCGAATGATTGAGAGCTTTAGACCCTTTCGATGGCATATTGCAAAGAAACAGCAAGAACATCTTTATTGATGCGTACCACGACTGACACGGGCTGGCGATCTGCAACAGTGGTTTTTTTTTCCTTCTTTGACCAGAAGACGTGAATTAAATCGTGGCTTAGTGGCTGTAATTGAGGCATTCACTGTACCACTTTGACTTTGTTAGATCGATGTTCAATGAATAGGGAATAGGTCCGATCGAAGATTTGTGTAGGATCTGAAGGTGTAAGAAGAAACTGATTAATTCCGGTTGTTTTGTTGCTGACGCTGCAAGGGAGACTTCCGCTGGACAAAGATACTTCAAGACATTCTATAAACTGTAGCACTATGACGAATTAATCTGCATCAATCGAAATCCTAGTACTGCAAATAATCCCCTTTGCCAAATGCACAATTGAAAGCTCCCAGTCCAAATAACGAGCCATATAAAACACAAAACCGAGCTCTCATAAAACTCGGGCGTCGAATGTCAATTAGATGTTGAACCAGAGAAGTGAAACATCTGTCCAATAAGAGAAAACAACCCCCATAAATGCGTAAATAAGGGACTTAAATGTAGCATCATAATCCCTGAGCAGCCAATAACTATAAATATTTCACAAATTGAAACCCGAACCGCGATACGATCGTCCTGTACTGGGGACAGTCTTGCATAGATTTTTATTAGGGATATATGAGATATGATTGGGGAAAAATGCTGATTTTTGCACGGTTTCAATAGAGCCATGAAACTGCTTTTTTGTGTGGTGCAAAGACTATTTTCGTTTGTGGTAGGTTTCGAACTATTTTTCTGTTTATGTTTAGGCACTGCACCTCGAGGATCATGCAAATATTTAGAAATGTCTTAAAAACTCTCATTATTGCTCTAAAATGTTCAACTTATGTGACATGGAGTTTTGGCAAAGAACACAGTCTTTTTCGCAGGCAAATTATCATCAGAAGCTACCACCTGATGATGAGCACTGAAAATACGGTTAATTTGAAAGTTCTCCAAACTTTGGACCATTTTATTTCCATATTTTTGAGTACCAAAGCCAGTCAAAGCAGACATTTTATCGGGGGTGGCTTTTTCACAAGTCCTTTCTATAACTGATTCCTTCGGGCTAATAAAGATAACTTGCACTGCTGGTTTCACTGAAAACAATTCAAAAGAAATTCCTGGATTCCAGTCAATATTATTGTTTATTAGTTAAAACATTTTACAAATACGTTTCGGTGTCTTTCTCCACCATCATCAGTTTGTCTAAAATATACATTCACAGTCGTCATTAATTTAATGACCATGACACCATTAAGTTCACCATTGAGGAGGACAAAAACAACTCAATAAACTTTTTGGATATGACGGTTATGTATGACAACAATGAAGAAATAAAAACAAACTGGTACACAAAGGATGTATGGACTGGTAGATACTTGAATTACCAATCGTATGCACCTCTACAATATAAAAAAAAGTGTTGTAACAGCTCTTACTGATAGAGCGATTAAATTGGCACATTATGAGTATAGAGCAAAAAATCTTGAAAAAATAAAAAAGATACTAATAATGAACAACTATCCCAAATCATTCTTCGAACCAATCATAAAACGAAGAATAAATAAAATCTACAATTCCAATAAATGGAACAACATAAATAATAATAATAAAAAAGAAGGTGAGATCAAGTATATATTACCGTATATTCCAGAAATTAACCCAAAAATAAAAAAATATTTTAAAACCGTATAATATTAGTATAGCAGAAAAAACTAAAAACAACTTAGCAAAGGAATGTTTCACAAAATTTAAGCCTAAAAGTGATAAGTTAAACACACCTAATGTAATATACAAGATTGACTGTTTGAACTGTGACAACGCATACATAGGTCAAACAGGACAATATTTAAAGAAAAGAATATACGAACATAAATATAGCTTAAGAAAGGTTAACGAAAATGGAACAGCATTAGCACAACATGCACAACAAATGTTACATAGTTTTGATTTTGATAACACAAAAATATTAATCAATGAAGACAATTATAATAAGAGAAGAATCCATGAAATGATACAAATTAAAAAACATCAGAATGCAATGAATTTTAGATCAGACACAGACAATCTTAGCTCTGTATATCATACACTAATTAAATGAAAACATAAAATATGAACACCTGGTATATTGAAGAAATGCAGACCAAGTGATATCCTCAGAATGCGAAGAAAAATGCCAAATATTATAAACAGTTTTTTGTTCTCTCGCTCGATATTGGACAAAGTAGAGATTTTTCAATGGCTTGGCAAAGGTGAAGGTAGAAACAGCCATACATGTAAGTAAAATTTAAAGCTCTAAACAATAAATTCTAGTCTTTTCCCGAACATGATTGTCCTGTGATCCCAAGAGATTAAAACCATTTTAATATGCTTTTTAATATGTTTGTAGTTTGTATTTTAGTATGTATATCTTAATTATTGTGTACACTTTCCTGACTGTATTTCAATTTAATTCAAAAGAAATTCCTGGGTTCCAGTCAATATTATTGTTTATTAGTCAAAACTTTTACAAATACGTTTCTGTGTCTTTCTCCACCATCATCAGTTATGTATATCTTATCAGTATGTATATCTTAACAGAGCTCTTGTTTTTAAATTAATGACGACTGTGTATGTATATTTTAGACAAACTGATGATGGTGGAGAAAGACGCCGAAACGTATTTGTAAAATGTTTTAACAAATAAACAATAATATTGACTGGAACCCAGGAATTTCTTTGGAATTAAGTTGAACTACAGTCAGGAAAGTATACACAATGACTGAAAACAATTTCTTGAATTTTTTAAAATTACTTGAATAAACTCTGAAAGTTTTGTTCCAATTTGTGGCCAATTTTTCATGAAAACTTGGTTTGAAAGAATCAGAAAATAAATGAAGTACGAAAGCCTTAAAATTTTAACTAAACCTTAATGGAATGGAATTAAACCAATAAGCCACTTTGACACCTAAAAGATAATTTTTTCCACATTTTAAAAACATCTTAGAGACCGGCACATTTAGCCACTCAACCGCGTGAATCTACAATTTTCTTGCCAGAAAATCCCACAGGCGTTGTTAAATACATGTCAAAAGTGTTGAATTTTTGAAAAGTTATATCCAAAACACCGCCGATTATGAAAGGGCCCTGATCCTCTTAGCGCTGATTTCTTCCATTCTGTTCAGCTGTCCGGATGGATTAGGCGATGAAGAGACGACGACAAGTCGAATCCGAAAATCGGCAAAATCATTGTGACTTTAAAATTGACTTTCCGCTGTTTATTGTTACGCTTTTGAGCGGTTAAAGCGAAAGGTGTGTTCCAGTTTCTTTTTGTGCGAGTGTGCGACATAAATTTGATATGTTGCTTTGGTGCTGCTGATGCTCAAAAGAACCTCTAATTAACAATGACAAGCAACTATATTGCAGATTTGGGTTTTCGATGGCAGGGTCGGGTTTATTTTCATATTTTCCTTTGATTTTTAAAGCGTTTTAATTTCTTCATTAATTTCTGCTTTTTATTAAAATCTTAAATGCTCTGCCATTGAAATGAAGCTAAAACTGCTTGGATTTTATCCAAAACTTTCTATGGAACATTTCATAATTTTGTCTTTTGCTTTCATATTGGGAATTCTACGTATAGTCTTGGTGATTTTTTCAAAGGGAAAAATACCATTTTTCCGTTACTGGCCTGCAAAATCTAATTTGCTTGTCCCACGGCCCATGTCACTAAACAAAAATAAATGAAGGTGTGTGCGGGTTTATAGGCCGCTTTGAAACGACCAAAGTGGCTGCAGCCCCATAATTTTCTATTGACATCTTAATCGGTTGGTCGGCTGAAAACGTCATAATCTGGTTGATTTTGCAGATTATAGCGCTTTTATCCCAAAAAACTATTTTTGCTGTCTTTGTCTTTATTCGTTTTGTATATTTTCCTGACTGTACTTTAATTCATTCCAATGTATTCCTGGGTTTCAGGAACTTCTGTTTTCCGGGTTCACGTACTTCCGGTACGAGGACAATTTCTATTCGCAAATATATGGAGTATACAATTGCAAACCTTGTAATGGAAAGTCTGGAAGAAAAACTAATACCTGATTTAGACTTTAAATGTGGATTTTTTAAAAGATACGTGGATGACTGCATAATGTGCCTGCCAAATCAAAAAGTTCAATACACAATAGATAAGTTTAATGCATTCCATGAAACCATTAAATTCACCATTGAGGAGGACAAAAACAAATCATTAAACTTTTTGGATATGGCGGTTATGTATGACGATAATGGGGAAATAAAAACAAACTGGTCCACAAAGGATGTGTGGTCTGATAGATACTTGAATTACCAATCATATGCACCTATACATTATAAAAAAAGTGTGGTAACAGCTCTTACTGATAGAGCGATAAAATTAGCACATTGTGGATACAGACAAAAAAATCTTGAAAAAATAAAAAAGTTCCAATAATGAACAACTATCCCACAGAATTCTTCGAACCAATTATAAAACAAAGAATCAATAAAATATACAATGCAAATAAATGGAACAACATAAATAATTTAAAAAAGAAAAAAGAGGGTGAAATCAAGTATGTATCATTACCGCACATACCAGAAATCAACACAAAAATAAAAAATGTTTTAAAACCGCATAATATTACTATAGCGGAAAAAACTAAAAACAACTTGGTAAAAGAGTGTTTTACAAAATTTAAGCCTAGAAGCGATAAGTTGGACACACCTAACGTAATATACAAGATTGACTGTTTGAACTGTGACAACACATACATAGGACAAACAGGGCAATATTTAAAGAAAAGAATATACGAACATAAGTATAGCTTAAGAAAGGTTAACGAAAATGCAACAGCATTAGCACAACATGCACAACAAAAGTTGCATGATTTTGATTTCGATAACACAAAAATATTGATCAATGAGGACAACTATACTAAGAGAAGAATCCATGAAATCATACAAATTAAGAAACATCAGAATGCAATAAATTTCAGATCAGATACAGACAATCTTAGCTCTGTGTATCATACGCTAATTAGATGATCGCATGTATGAACTGATTGGACCAGGTAAATGAAATGTAAACATCTGATATTGAAGAATTGCCAAGCAATTCCTAGAATGCAAAGAAAAGACGAAAGATAAACAGTTTTTTTGATTCGCTCGCTTGATATCGAATAAAATATGGAAAATTCAGTGACCAGTCAAATGTGAAGTTGGTAGCAACTATATACGTAAGTTGAATTTAGATCTCTAAACAATAGATTCTAGTCTTTTCCCAGACATGTTTGTCCTGACTCATCACCTGAAAACCAATGTTCTGGATGTACTTTTTAATATGTGTGTGATTTGTATTTTAATATGTGAATTTTGGTGAAAGTTTTCTATTTAATTTGATGATAACTGTAAATATATATTTTAGACAAACTGATGATGGTGGATAAAGACACCGAAACGTATTTGTAACATTTTAAATAATAAACAATAAAATTGACTGAAACCCAGGAATATATTGGAATGAATTTGTCTTTATTCCCATTTTATTTGTTTACAGTTTTCTTTAGTGTTTTTCAATGATATCATTATTGAAGCAAATTATGCATGTTTTTAATAAAACTCTGATGAAAACATTTGAAAGTTTTTATGAAACCACTGTCGGTTTTCACTTGATCTATTATTTCCCATGAGGAGATGAAAACAAAAAAGCCACATGCCCGTTTTTTTGAACTGTTGTTATTTTAATTGAAAATCTGTTTGTCGTAGTTGAGTCCTTTCAAAATGCTCAGAATCGCGAAAAAGCTGTTTAATTGATTCGAACCGGCCTCACTCCCTCCTCTGGGCGTATTATTGAAATCAATATTAAGTGACTTTAAATAAAAGAGGATTGTTTGATAGCACTAGACTGAAAAACGGGCCCTTAGAACAACATAATTGTGCAGTACCTCGAGTAACTCGAGCTCTAATCGGATAGAAAATTGAGGGTGATTCGGTGCGGATTTCTGAAGCATTTGGTTTCTGCTATTCGGTGGGAAAATATTGCCCAAGTGACTTTTGTTCGAAACTATTTTGTTGTTTAGCTAGCCATGGGTCAATGCATGAACAGCAGGGATTGAACAAAGTGGGCTGCAAACATTCAAATGCGTTCAGCGCTATTCAAATGGATGATATATGCAAAGAACGTAACACAATTCCGTATAAACTTCGCAAGCAAACGATCCAGAATTATGCAATGACTAATTGAACAATTCGTTTCACTGCTGCGGCTTTTCTGGTCAAAGACTGAGGCCAATTTTAGCTTTTGGAATTTGAAAACGGGATTGTATTCATCAAAAACTTCTTTGAAACAGAAATAGCAGTACCGTTAGATTGGGCTCTTTGCGAATGTATTCAACTTTGTTTCATTCAAATTCAAATGTGCTGTTTCCACATTGTGCATATGGTTTTACTGTTAGAAATTTGAATAAGTTGTATGGGTTCCTTACTGGGGGTGTTTCATGTCGAAGAGGATTTATTTCGAATCTTTGGAAATAATTTATTTAATTTTTCCGTACACCCCCCATAGGCAGACATTATTTGTACCGTTCGAATGAGTGCCAGACATTTTCCTGGTAGGTGTTCTATCGGTTTATCTATTCTATTTTCATTTCTGACCATGAATTAAACAGTAAGTTTTGGCAAAGAATGGTATATGCAGAGGAATTTATTTGTGCCGCTCTGTGTAATATCGCCTGGCCAAATCTGGCAAAAACACATATGAACTGTGTGTGAAGGAATTATGAAATGTGTCCAAAATAAAAAGATTGAAAATGTGTATACAATATAATGATTCGTTATTAAAATGAAATCCAAAAGAAATTCCTATTTGCTAATAGCTTGTCAAATGTGAAGGTGGAAACAGCCATACACACAAACTGATGATGGTGGAGAAAGATACCGAAACGTATTTGTGACATTTTAAATAATAAACAATAAAATTGACTGGAACCCAGGAATTTCTTTTGGATTAAATTGAAATACAGTCAGGAAAATATACACAGTAATTAAAATGAAAACAAAAACATCACTATATTTGTTCTTTTGCTCCATTCCAATGTATTCCTGGGTTTCAGTCAATTTTATTGTTTATTATTTAAAATGTTACAAATACGTTTCGGTGTCTTTATCCACCATCATCAGTTTGTCTAAAATATCCATTTTACATTCATTATCAATTCAATTAAAAAAAATTTCACAAAATTAACATATTAAAATTCAAATCACACACATATTAAAAAGTACAATTTGGGACCTTGGTTCTCAGGTGATGAGTCGGGATAAACATGTTCGGGAAAAGACTAGAATCTATTGTTTAGAGATCTAAATTTGACTTACATGTTTGGATGTTTCTTTCTTTACATTTGGTTGGATATTGAATTACCTATTTTATTCGATATCGAGCGAGTGCCCGAAAAACCTATTTATATTTCGCCTTTTCTTTGCATTCTTGGAATTGCTCTGTAATTCCTCAATATCTGCTGTTTAATTTTTATTTACCAGGTCCATTCAATTCATGCATGCGCTCATTTAATTAGCGCATGATACACAGAGCTAAGATTGTCTGTATCTGATCTGAAGTTTATTGCATTCTGATGTTTCTTAATTTGTATCATTTCATGGATTCTTCTCTTATTATAGTTGTCCTCATTGATCAATATTTGTGTGTTATCGAAATCAAAATCATGCAACTTTTGTTGTGCATGTTGTGCTAATGCTGTTGCATTTTCGCTAACCTTTCTTAAGCTATACTTATGTTCGTATATTCTTTTCTTTAAATATTGCCCTGTTTGTCCTATGTATGTGTTGTCACAGTTCAAACAGTCAATCTTGTATATTACGTTAGGTGTGTCCAACTTATCGCTTCTAGGCTTAAATTTTGTAAAACACTCTTTTGCCAAGTTGTTTTTAGTTTTTTTCGCTATAGTAATATTATGTGGTTTTAAAACATTTTTTATTTTTGTGTTGATTTCTGGTATGTGTGGTAATGATACATACCTGACTTCACCCTCTTTTTTCTTTTTTATATTATTTATGTTGTTCCATTTATTTGCATTGTATATTTTATTAATTCTTTGTTTTATAATTGGTTCGAAGAATTCTTTGGGATAGTTGTTCATTATTAGTACCTTTTTTATTTTTTCAAGATTTTCTTGTCTGTATCCACAATGTGCTAATTTTATCGCTCTATCAGTAAGAGCTGTTACCACAGTTTACTGTTTGTTACAGTACACTGTTTGTTCTTTTGCTTTTGCTTTCCGTGATTTTAGTCACTCGAATTTCAGTGCTTGTTCTTGCATCATTCTTAGCGGACAAGGTTACGTTCTCCTCGTTTTTCTGATTACATGCTAAGCAAGAGCTAAAGCTGCTTATGGCGTCCTCATTTTTTATTTTTGAATTATTCGCAGCCAATTCTTCCACTAAACCTCTTGAGGTAAAAGGTCTATCATTTCCTCCGTTTTATTTGCCCAGATCAGTTTCCAAATGTTTATGATCATACGAAATTTTCTGCACCAGATTATTGATTTCAGCTTATCAGGAGAGAAACGTTCTTCTTTCAGGAGAGAAAAATTATCTAAATCATCAGTAGATTCGTACATTTCGAAAATTGATTCTCGGATTCTGCGGTCATTAATTGTATGAGAATCCTGATGGGGTTTTGAGGCTGATAAAGACGGTCGGTTTCTAGTGTTTTTAAAGGAGTTGTATCCGAATTTGTTTAATAATTTTGTCCTTTTCAAGTGAATTTCTATAGATATTTTACATTGTAGGTACATGTTTCCAAAATTCATGCCTTCTAAAATCTAGCTAAATGTTTATATAGAAAAAATAGTAGAATTAAAAAAGAAATTATTGTGTATATTTTCCTTACTGTATTTCAACTTAATTCAAAAGAAATTCCTGGGTTCCAGTCAATTTTATTGTTTATTATTTAAACCATTTTACAAATACGTTTCGGTGTCTTTCTCCACCATCATCAGTTTCCCTAAAATATACATTCACAAATCGTCATTAATTTAAAAACAAGAACTCTGTTAAAATATACATACTAAAATACAAATTACAAACATATTAAAAAACATATTAAAAAACATATTAAAATCGTTTGAATCTCTTGGGATCACAGGTGATGAGTCAGGACGATCATGTTCGGGAAAAGACTAGAATTTATTGTTCAGAGCTTTAAAATTTACTTACATGTATAGCTGTTTCCACCTTCAACTTTGATAAGCAATTGAAATTTTTTTACTTTGATTAACATCGAGCGAGAGAATAAAAAACTGTTTATAATATTTGGCATTTTTCTTCGCATTCTGAGGATATCACTTGCTCTGCATTTCTTCAATATACCAGGTGTTCATATTTTATGTTTTCATTTAATTAGTGTATGATATACAGTGTGTCCAGTATAAAATGATGTACATGGGGACATTGGAAACCGTTAGAGTTACAGGGTGGACCAAATGGGGAAAAAGTTGCGCAATCAAGTGCCTATAAATAATCTGTCATCAACTTCTTTGAACTCGGAATAGCAACGGATATACAAGGAAAAAAAGAAAAAAGTGCGCTTTATAAAATCCTTTATATCGTGTTTATTATAAAAGATACAATAACGAAATTTTCAGGGCGGGGGTGCGCAATGAGCGTGAATTTGAAAATCAAGTAAAAAATAATCTAGGCCCACTATGTTCAATGAGGCCGAAGTCAACTTTTGTTTTTCTTATGGGCGCCATATTGAATTTCTGCATTTTTAAATTCCCCTTTAAATATGCTCTTCAACCATGTATAACATGTTTATGTTCGGTCAAGATAAATAATTAAAATTAACAAAATTAAGATTTTATGGTAGTAGGCATTGATATTTCTATTAATTATTACTTTAAATTATTATTGATCATACATCGAACACTGCAAAAGAACAAGTAACATTTTAGGATTAAAGTAGGTGTTCAAAAAAACATACATCGTCTCATTACTGCTTCACAGGATTTTCTGATCACTTCTGTCTCAGCTCCTCTTCGGTTTCGTATGACCTTTGCATTTGAACATATTTATTTCAACTAAGAATTTTTCATCTTTCAATTGCTCTTATTCTACGGCTCCTTAATGTTAACATCATTTAGCAATTATATCTAACATCAGTTGTCCTATTCTACCTTAGCCTAGCTTAACCTAACTAACCTAATCTTACATCTTCTCTTGCTTCCTAACTAACTTAATGCTAGTCCATGGTCCTCGTTGTGGTGCTGGAACTGGTCATCGCGTGTGGTCCTCGTCTTCTTCTTGAACTGGCTTAGCCTAACTTAACCTAATCTTACATCATCTCTTGCTTCCTAACTAACTTAATGCTAGTCCATGGTCCTCGTTGTGGTGCTGGAACTGGTCATCGCGAGTGGTCCTCGTCTTCTTCTTAAACTGTGTCCGCAGGGAGCAGTCTGCGGTCACACTGGAACTTCTTTGTGCAAGAATCCCTGACTGTGGGATTCTTGCTTTGCCGGGCCTTGTCCAGGAACTTTGATGTTAAGCCCTGGATTTGGTCCAGCAGGTCTTCTGTCTTCAGGTCCCTTTGAAGGGTTGTGTTCCTCACAAAGTACGGGGCCTTGGCTGCTGTCCTCAGTATCCTGTTCTAGATCCTTGCCAGCTTGAGTTTCTGGCTGGTGCTGGCCGTGGACCACGCTGGTGATCCATAGGTCAGTACAGGTCTGATTAACTGCTTGTAAGCTCGGACCTTTGTTCTTAGGAAGAGCTTACCTGTCAGCAGCGGGTAGTAGGCCTGGAGCAGGTATCTTGCCTTCGTTATAGTGGCTGTCATCTGTTCGTGCCAGACCAGCCGCTTGTCATAGATAAGTCCAAGATAGGTTATCTTGGACTTCCATGGTAGCCGCTGTCCTTCAAGCTCCAGCTGGCCTGGCGGGTTCTGGAGTCGTCTCGTGGTGAAGTGTATGGTCTGCGTCTTCACCGGATTGAACTCCATTTTCCATTTCCTGCTCCATTTCTGGACCTGGCCGAGATGTCTTTGGAGTTTCTCCTTCATGTAGGCGCCTTTCCCTGTGGCAGTGAGTGCTACATCATCTGCGTAGATGTAGCACTCTGTTGTCTTGGTGGTGGGGAAGTCTGCCATGTAGATGTTGAAGAGGGTAGGGCCCAGCACTGATCCTTGGGGTACTCCTGACATCACCGGTTTGCTGTCTGAGAGCTGACCATCGATTTTAACCTGGAAGCTGCGTCCAGATAGGTAACTGCTGATGAGGTTGGTTTGGTGTCCCGGAAAGCCAGCTATGATCATCTTGGCTAGCAGGGCCTGGTGCCAAACTTTGTCAAACGCCTTTGACATGTCTAGGAAGACAGCTCCTAGACCATCTCGGCGGTTTAACTTTTGCTGGATCCTTGTTGTGAGCCGGGTTGTGAGTGTGGTGGTGCCATGACCCGGCCTGAATCCATGTTGCTCATCTAGCAGCACCTTCTTGTCTTCTATTGTATCCTGGATGTGGTTCAGCATACATCTTTCCATAATTTTGCCCATCATGGGTAGTAAGCTGATGGGCCTGTATGACGTAAGCAGCTTCCGGCTTGCTGTCCTTTTGGGCACCAATACCATTATTGCTTTCTTCCATGTGGTAGGGAAGTATTGAAGTTCCAGGATTGCATTTGCCACTGTGGTGAGGTCCTCAATTGTTGTTTTCGGGAATTTCTTGAGAACCTCATTTGAGATTCCATCATGTCCAGGGGCCTTTCTCTTTCCTGCCCTCTTGATGATGTCCTGGATGATCTCACTGGTGACTTTCTTGACTTGTGTTGTTGTCTGCCAGTTTTGGAAGTGGGCGGCTACTATGTTTTCCACTTCCTCTTCTTGGTCTGGGTGATCAACCAGGTTTACTTTGCACTGGAGCTCTAGATGATTTGCAAAGAGCTCCAGTTTCTCTCTGGGGTCCTCAATGGTTATTCCGTTATCCTGGATGGGTGGTATTGGCTGCCTTGGTCCTTGGTTGAGGTTCCTGGCCATTTTCCAAAGCTCAGTGTTGAACTCATCAGCCTCTACTTCGTCCATGCGGGCATCCCAGTGCTGCGATCGAACTCCTTTGATGTCTTTCTGGATCGCAGCCTGGAGACGGTTGACATGTCTTTTTAGGTGTGGGTCCTGTGTCCGCATGGCTCTCTGTCGTAGTCGGTTTTTCTCCCTGATTTTGGCTTTTAACCAGGGAGGTATTTTGTCTTCTTGGTTGACTGCTACGACTTGTTGACTTGTTGAGGCTGCCAGGGCGTCTTGGATTTCCCTGGTGAGCTTTTCGACTGCCTGGTCCAGGTCTACCTCTGTTGTGGGCGGCTGGATCCTGCTGGTGCTTTCCAATATGTGCTGGAAAGTCTGCCAGTTGGTGGTTCTTTTGGTCGCAGTGATATCTTTGACTTGATTTGGTCCAATCTGTAGTAGTATCGGCAAATGGTCCGACGAAAGTTCCTGAAGTACTTCGGGGGTGGACAGTCTTCCTGCGTTTTTGTACAGGAATATGTCCAGGATGCGATCTCTGCCTTTGAGGGTGATGTGTGTTGGCTCTAGAGGTGCAGCGATCTCGAACATTGCTTTGCTGGCTTCATTTGATAACATGTTGCCTCTAGAGTTGTTGTAGTGGCATCCCCAATTGATGTTTTTGGCATTGAAGTCCCCGCCATGTATTGTTGGCCGGTCATCCGGGAAGAGATTTTGAACATCCTCGGGACACAACGTAGCGCTTGGACTGACGTATACGGACCCGACTCTGATCTCGATCCTTTCCATTTGGATGGCCACCATGGATTCCTCCAGTGTCGCCGGTTTGACGATCTGATGATGTTGAATGGACCTTTTCACTGCGACCAAAGTGCCGCCGCCCCTGGTGGGCCTGTCATCTCTGTGTATCTTGTGGTTCTTGAGTGTGAACCTTTCTCCAGGCTTCAGTAGTGTTTCCTGGATCAGGCACACATCCACGTTGTACTTCTCCAGGAAGTCTTGGAGTTCTTCTTTCCTTTTTCTTACTCCATTGGCGTTCCAGGAGACGACACACAGAGATTTAGGCCTGAGCAGTCTAGACATGACTGCTCATTAGTGCTAGCATCTGGGCTTGCATCGTGGCCATGAAAGTCTGCATTTGGGTTTGCATGGCCTGGATGGTTTGTGCCAGCTGTTCATGGCCTGTTTTCCCACTTTGTTGACGTTGAGTGGGTGGCTGGGGCGGCAGGCTTCTTGTTACCGCTGCGCTGTAGCTGATGTTCCTCTTTGGGGGTTGTGGCGTGACAGTTGGGACTGTCCTGCGAGCTGTCGTTGGTGGCTGCTTGCTGGGTTTTTGCGCAGGCTTCGCAGGGCATCCTGAGTAGGAGGCTGGATGGGCACCTCCGCAGTTGACGCACTTTGCAGCCTTTTCCCGAGGGAGTTGACATTCCCTCGTTTCGTGCTTACCTGCGCACTTAACGCACTTGGCCTCTGCGGTGCATTTCGATTGTCCGTGGCCGAACAGCTGACACCTAAAGCACTGGGTGGTCTGACTTTTTGCGTGCTGGGATTCCACCCGGACGCGCAGGTTTCCGAGGCTCCTAACCTCGAAGATGGACTTCTCAGTCTTTGGCAGTAGCTCCAGGACTACCGCGATTGGTTCGCCATTTTTCTTCCACCTTATGATGCTGGTGGGGTGGAAGCCTTGGGCAGCAAGTTCCTCTCTTACCTTGCTTTCCGGCCAGGTTTCTACAACTCCTCGGATGACTACTCTTAGTTGCTTCTCGTCTTCGAGTTGGTAGGTGTGGTACTGGTACTTGTGGGCGTCCAGTACTCTCACTATGGCTCTGTAGTCTTCGATGGTGGGAGGGTGGGTTCAGACTCCCTCCTTCGTAGTCACGCCACATCCATAGTTGATCCTCTTGTCATTGAGGATCTTCGTGATCTCGTCGTAACGACATTTCTCCCGGAGGACGATAGGAGGGATTTTGCTCCTCCTTTGCGGTTGCTGCTGGGCGGCAGGGGTGGCCTGCTTTTTCATGACAGCTGCGATTTCCTGCTGCTGGGCTGGGCTGCTGGCTCTTCAGTTTTGTTGGCCTCTTAGTGTTTTGGCTTGGCCGTCCTGGGGTCCTTCCTTTGCTGTTTTCCTGCGGGCAAAGGATTGGAATTAGAATTATTGTTCGTTGTGTCCTCACTAGAGGACAAGGGTGCGGTTCGCTTCCTCTTTCGACGGCGATTTGGGCTGATAAAGCCCTCACCTTCGGAAGAGTCCGTTGCCGGGCCCCCTCCTCCCTTGGAGGCTGTTGGAGGAGCTGAATCCTCGCTGTCGCTGGAGGATGTTGTGCCTTCCTCCATGGCAGTCCTTCTGGAGGCTTCTAAAAAGGTTTCGGCAGTATTGGCCCTTTCCATCCAATAAAGGACCTGCTCATTGGAGCTTTTGAGCTCCGCCATGGTCGCCTCTAGCTTGGCCTCCAGCGCCTCCACCCTCTTCAGCACTTCGTCTGGAAGACTCATAGTTCCTCCGAAACCTGTAGTGCTGTAAAATAAATTTATTTTTGTGAAATCTGATTATTCCAATTTATGCGCTTAAAAGCACTGTAAAGGTAATATTCAAAATTCACAATTGTAAGTTTCACAGTTTGCGAATTGAACACTTTGACTGAGCGTATTGCGGAGCGATTTGTACACTTCAGAGCGAGCTGATCGACGACTCGTATGACCTACAGTATACCACACTTTTGAGGAAACCCCATGCAAAAAAATCAAGCGGTGGTATGTCAGGGGATCTCGCAGGCCATCTTACTGGTCCCATGTTGCCTATCCACTTGTTGGGAAATTCGTGATTTACAAATTCTATGATAATACGTCCATTATGTGGCGGCGCGCCGTCTTGTTGGAAATACCAGTTTTGCAGGGTAGCTACTGGAACATCCATAAGTGCTTCCGCTACGTTAGTTTGTAAGAGGTTCAAATATCTCTCGGAATTTAAGTTCTCATTAAAAAAATTGGTCCAATCACGTGGGTACCCACAATACCTAACCAGACGTTAAATCCAAACCTAACTGGGTGCCTAACTTGACGAACTAGCCGTGGATTTTCATCTGACCGAAAAACGGTATTTTTACGATTAAATAGTCCACGTTTAGTAAATTGGCTGTCATCTGACCAAAGGACTTTTAAGGAAAAGTTTGGTATCTCGTTATTTCTTTGAATAAACCACTGACAAAATGCCATTCTTCTAATCGCATCGCTTTCGTCTGAAAGTTTGTTTTTCTTTACCTTAGCAAAACTCCCGTAAGCTACAAGGTTGTCTTTCAGACGCCTAAACATAGTTCTACCAGGTTGTCGCCTTTCTGGATATTTATTTAAATACACATTTCTTCAGCTTTCGCTTCATTTCGACGACAGAGAATGAAACACTCCAACAAATCGTATTTTTCATAATTTGAAAAGTGATTCATTTTGAAACACACAATTAATTACAAACACTTGACACTGACAATAAATTCTACTTTGACAGTTACCTAGGTAATTAAAACAGACAACGAACGTCACTATGGGGAAATTGAAGAGTAATATCAATGCCTACCACCATAAAATCTTAATTTTGTTAATTTTAAATATTTATCTTGACCAAACATATACTTGTTATCCATGGTTGAAGAGCATATTTAAAGGGGAATTTAAAAATGCAGAAATTCAATATGGCGCCCATAAGAAAAACAAAAGTTGACTTCGGCCTCATTGAACATAGTGGGCCTAGATTATTTTTTACTTTATTTTCAAATGCACGCTCATTTCTTACCCCCACCCTGAAAATTTCGTTATTGTATCTTTTATAATAAACACGATATAAAGGATTTAATAAAACGCACTTTTTTCTTTTTTTCCCTGTATATCCGTTGCTATTCCGAGGTCAAAGAAGTTGATGACAGATTATTTAAAGGCACTTGATTGCGCAACTTGTTCCCCATTTGGTCCACCCTGTAACTCTAACGGTTTCCAATATCCCCATGTACATCATTTTATACTGGACACACTATATAAAGCTAAGATTGTCTGTGTCTGATATAAAATTCATTGCATTCTGTTGTTTTTTAATTTGTATCATTTCATGGATTCTTCTCTTATTATATATATATTATATATATATATCTTCTTATTATAATTCTTCTCTTATTATAAAAGACTCTCTCTTATTATAATTCTTCTTATGTCTCTTATTCTCTCTTATGTCTTATTATAATTCTTCTCTTATTATAAATATCTGTCTTCATTGATTAATATTTTTGTGTTATTAAAATCAAAATTATGTAATTTGTTGTGATCTCTTCTAGTCTTACTGGCCCTTTCTATTTTGGAGACAGCGAATAAATCATTCCGACTGAGGATTTTCAAGGAAATTCTTGAGAAGTTATGTAACTATGGACAGTTTAAGGTTCTTTAAAGAGTGTTTTACTATTGTATGGCTGCCACTAGATGTTCCGCTATTAGTGTTCATTGTTGCCCCAATGTATTGTCAAGAAGACCTTATTTGAGTCAATTTGTTTCGGCTCATACTTCATAACCTGGACAATAAAGAACAAACAAATAAAGCATGTTTCTTATAGCATGTATATTGAAGATATTCAAGTTTTCCTCAGAGGTTTCGAGGTGCCGTTACCTAGGCACATTGTACAATTTGAAGATGTATTGACTGATGAAGATCTATTGACGGAAATATATAAATAGACAAGCTGTGCATTGTGATTTTTCAAGGATTTTTTCTTATAGAACGTTGATATAGGTCCATGTTTACGGTGTGGTGGACGGTCAGGCACTGCTATCAGCTACAGGAACTACTTTTCAAGGTGAACCAACCGGAACATTTTCAAAGGCACGCTTTTGAAAATGTCTTCTGTATATTCTCACATATTATCATATGTGCGAAATTAATCAGCAGAAACTAGTTAAAGAAGCCCATAGATAAGTTAGCTAATGACGGGGCGTCCCGAATTATGTGGCCATGTCCTCGGTTTTGTACAGGGGACGATAAAAAAACATAAAAAGTTTCTATAAAAAAAATTTCCAAAGTGCCCCCCTACGCAGATACAGGCCTCCAAAGAAGCCACCTAAGAATCGATTTTTCTTTAATAACTTTTAGAATACTTCATGCAATTTAATATTTTTTCATACAATGAACAGTACATCATTGATCTTACAAAGGACCCATGGAAATTTTTTTAACATTTTGGTTTGCCAGGGATGGACTAGTGGAGCACAATAAAAGTACTTTTTTTACCCTTTACAATGAAGAGACGAAAATAATTTATTTAGGTAGCTTTAACCTTAAACTAAAAAAAGACACTCTTGATTCGTATCGATAAACAGAACGGTTTTCGAGGAAAAATTGGGTTTGGGTTTGGGAAAAATCGAGGAAAAATTGCATGCACCAATGCATGCAATGGTGGGCTGTGTTTTTTGTTATTTATTAGATGGGTTTTTAATTTTATTTAACGTATGGACTTGCAGCATGTGACTTGGCCTCCTTGATCGCCAGATTTCAACCCTTCAGATTTTTTTTGGAGGATTAAATATCCGAACGTGGGAAAAATGGTTAAGCTCAAGCGAAATATACCCATAAATTTTAGAAAACACGTTCCTATAATAATGTAATAGTTTCTTCCGTGTTTTGGGATATTGCTTTCCTTCAGCTTAGCACTTCCGTCAGCTTAGCACTGACACTGCGCTACTATTTCCTCTAAGGACGTACTTCTGGAAAGTTGTTAATTTTGAATTTGTTACATTTTTGGTTTGATTGAGATTTTGTATTTTGGTGGCAGTTTGGCCAAAGCGGCTGAGCAGTCTCGATTTTTCGGCAGCGCGTAGGCCACGACCGCGCGAAGGCACCGAAAAAAAACCCTTGTTCTGAACAATTACCTTTTTTTGCGCAAAAACTATGAATGCTACAGGATTTTATAAAGAGCACAAAAATGAGAGCAGATGGTTAGGGCATCAACTCAAAAAAAAATTGTTGATTCCAACCACCAAATAAAAAGTTCTGGTAGTTTTTGTACCACGATACTCACGAATTCACCACTTGTCCAAAGCGTATGAACTCACCCAGATAACACAAGATAATCTGTGAAGTGGATGTTACCTCTATTTTTGAGCTGCCTCTAATGTGGTTAGTGCGCCACTGGAATCAGCTCTTTTGGTGATCGGGTTTTCGATAATGTGGCTTATTTTATGCCGTTTATGCTAGTTAAAACTGTCTTTTTGTTCGATGGGTTTTTATTGATGAGATATTTTACGATGTAGCATTTATTGAAAACAGGAGCGTAGTGATGAATGATGCCTGCGAGAGTGCCACGAACCGATCTGTCTGTGACAGTCCCTTTTCGGACATAAAGTATAATTTACAATGTTGCCAACAGACTAACATTAAATTAAGTAGAAATGTGCACACACTGTGGTGTGACAAAGTACAATCCAGAACATTTAATATTCCACGAATATTCACAGTGAATATTCCAAGGACAAGAAAGTTGTGATTTTGAAATATGCTATAGATATCCCAAAAATAATCCTCGGAACCTTCTATGAATATGCCTGTATATTCATGTCACATTCTAGGAATATATATCATAGATGTGCTATAGATATCCCAAAAATAATCCTCGGAATCTTCTATGAATATGCCTGTATATTCATGTCACATTCTAGGAATATATATCATAGATGTGCTATAGATATCCCAAAAATAATCCTCGGAATCTTCTATGAATATGCCTGTATATTCATGTCACGTTCTAGGAATATATATTTTTGATAGTAGTTTTTGGTAACGTGGAATACTATGTGGAAATTAAAGCAAAAAATCCAAAAATATGGAAAGTGAAATTTTGCATTGGGTATTATGCCACCATATGTTTTTACCTGATTTGTGATACTACCTAATACTAACAATATTGGAAATCTATAAATGACACGCAAATATCTTTAATATTAATAACAAATTTTATTAATATATAATATTAAGGGTCATTATTTGATATTTTTTGTTCTCTTGAAATTCACTCCAATATATCCCCGGGTTTCAGTCAATTTTATTGTTTTCTTATTATTCTTCTATTTTATTGTTTCTCTTGAAACCCCTTTCTGAAGAACTGTATAAATGAATACAAATCAGTACGAAGTCCTTGTACAAACACTGATATTCAAGTGATTCAATATGGTGCATATGGTCATGGTCACGACCGAAGGTATCATGCTCACCTGGGTAGCACGCCCCAAAGGTCAGTCAGTCAGAACTGCGTAACAATTATTTCGTTTCGGTCCTACAGAATTTGGAATATATAAAGGAAATTCTAAGGAATATATAAAGGGACATTCTTGGCAAATGCTGACTGGAATATTCCCACCACAACCTGAAAAACATATTCTTGGAATGTACCAATCTGAACAATAATATTCTGAATATTCCCGGTATATACATATATATACAGTGTGTCCAGTATAAAATGATGTACATGGGGATATTGGAAACCGTTAGAGTTACAGGGTGGAGCAAATGGGGAAAAAGTTGCGTAATCAAGGGCCTATAAATAATCTGTCATCAACTTCTTTAAAACTCGGAAATAGCAACGGATATACAGGGAAAAAAAAGAAAAAAGTGCGTTTTAATAAAATCCTTTATATCGTGTTTATTATAAAAGATACATAACGAAATTTTCAGGGGGTGGGGGTAAGAAATGAGCGTGAATTTGAAAAAGAAAGTAAAAAATAATCAGGGGCCCACTATGTTCAATGAGGCCGAAGTCAACTTTTGTTTTTCTTATGGGCGCCCATATTGAATTTCTGCATTTTTAAATTCCTCTTTAAATATGCTCTTCAACCAGGTGAACATGATAGGAAAGAGAGATAGAGAGAGAGAGAGAGAGAGAGAGAGAGATAGGAGAGAGAGAGAAGAGAAGAGAGATGAGAAGAGGAGAGAGAGAGAGATAGAGAGAGAAGAGAGATATAGAGATAGAGAGAGATAAGATATTAGATATATATATATATATATTAATATATATATATATAGATCTATATAGATATATATATATATATATATATATATATATTCACAATTTCAATTCACACCGTGATTGTCGACGGCCCTCGGAAGGTGACGTCAGAGACAATTCTAAAACCAGCGCTGAGTCCTTATTGTAGTAGTTGTTGCCTAGACTCTAAGGCTAAAAACAGACTAGGCGGTTTTCGCCGACTCGCCGACTAATCTCTGACTCTAGTCGTTTAGTTTGGTTTGGCGTTTCAACCTGAATAGACTGACGCCTGAACAACACTTCCAAATTGTGCAAATTTATTTTCAAAATAATGGTTCTGTTCGAAATACGTATCGCGCACTACGTCCATTTTACGGTCAACATAATCGTCCATCAGAGCAATTAATTCTACAAACTATGGACCATTTTCGCACCACGTTTACTCTAAATAATACGCATCCACAGAGACGTCGTACAGTGCGTACAGAAAAAGCCATTGCTGCTCTAGAGCGTAGCTTAGAGGAAGACCCGAATCAGTCTATCCGCCATCGTGCACAGGAATTGGATATGTGCAAGACTTTACTCGTGCAAGAATTTAAGCCACACGATCACGCAACAAGGCGTAGATTCGGTGAATGGGCCCCAAACAAGATTCATCCAGAAAAACTGACTGTTTGGTGTGCTTTATGGGCTGGTGGAATCATTGGTCCGTATTTCTTTAAAAACGATGCTGGCCAGAACGTTACAGTCAATGGTGACCGCTGTAGAGCCATGATTACTGACTTTTTCGTTCCTCAATTGAACGAACATGATGTGCAAGAGCTGTGGTTTCAACAAGACGGCGCAACATGTCACACAGCTCGTACCACAATTGATTGTGGCATGATTAAAAAGTTGGCTTCTTGTTTGATAATGATATCTTTGTTGTTGGAATTAATTTCGTCCGATTTTAGTGCCAGTTGTATTCTTGTGAGTGTGGTCGGTGCAGCTACAGTAAATGCATATAGAAATGTTGGGTGTCTGAGTTGAGCGATGTTGTAGGTTTTTATTGGTGTTGTTGTCATTGCCAATTTTGATGATCTTTTCTTCAGCGCAGGTCGTTTTGCTTCCTGAGTTGGTGTCGGTGGTAGGGGTAGAGTTATTTTTTCTTCCCCTTTTTTTATTTTGGTTTTTTTAACCCTTCACCCTGAGAGGCTAAGTCAGATTCGGACTCCTGCAAGCTCCCGGGAAACATATTTTATTTAGTAGAACGATTTTATTGTTTTCCACCTGTGCTATCTTGTGCGCAGCAAATTCCTTTCCGGTGCAAAAAGATGTTCACAGGCTATACTGTCGAGGTTGCTACGAGGCTCCTAAGCCAGATATTTTCATAAGAATGGGAAAGAAACGAATTAAAATTACGACCTTTAACAGCCTGCATTTCCGAAAATATCAACTTTAGAATCAGGCATGTTTGCGTCAATGTTCTAGATTTCCCATTGTTAATAAATCACCCTGTATATGCGAAATGCAATGTTTCAGTTGTCTTAGTAAAATCTGATACATTTCGGCGTTGATCTTAACTATTGCCTTCTAGGAAAAAACTATTCTAAATTTGCAGCAACATTTCACTATTCGTATTTTATTTTCTGCAAAACCTCAACAATTGTCGTTTCCTTTAGTAAATCTCCATCTGTTTATCCACTTTCTCCGGCAAATTTTTAAAACATATCAGTTTCCTGAATCCAACCACAATTTCACCGAAATTAATCCCCAGATGTTCCATGTCCACTATTTACATATCTCCAGTTGAAGATTTAAGGTTGTCGTCGCGACCATACGGAATGAAAGCACCAGATTATCGAGCTAAATCCCCGGAAGATTTACCAACACATTAGGGAACAATATTTTACCAACAAATTTATTGCTGTTTTCCATAAGGATGTGACAGACTCCGAACGGATAATCCCGGTTTCCTGTGAAGCTTTGCTTTAAAACATGGAACTGATATAATAAGAAAAAAATCTTGTATGTGCTTAAGACCACACGATAGAAGTGTAATATAAAATTAATACTAGGAATACTTTTTTTGGATACTAGTTCGACAAGTAGAACAAACTACAATGGAATGTTCATGAACGTTTGGAAGAAATATTCGTATGAACTCCAGATTATCATGATTTAAACCATAATCTATCGCAAATTTTGCTCTCATATCCAAATTGATTCTGAACAAACTGAATCATGAATCGTACTTTCTTGATTTCTTAACACGTTCACTGTCCTACGACCCACCTATGGGTCGTATATGCTCTAAGTTGTGAGTCCCGCGACCCAAATGTGGGTCGTCAATAAGTGTTCTCTTATGATGAAATATTAAGATGGACGTATGAGTATACTGTTGTGTTTGTTAAAAGGACGCAGAAGAAAAAAAAGCCACATTTTGGTAAAAAAAATATTCTGATATTCAGTTTATTACCTGAGATACTGCTTATACAAAATTAGCATACAAAATAAAAATAAGTTTTTTAACGTAATAAAACTAGCTAAACACAACTGGACTGGACCAGCTAGTTAAACTGGACAATACACAACCGAGCAATTACAGACCAATTACACTGCTACCAGTACTTAGCAAGGTTTTTGAGTACATAATAAGGCAGCGACTGGGAAAACTGGTCGGAAAGTACATACCATCGTATCAGTTCGAATTCAAACATCAGCACTCGACTATTCACCCACTCTTCACTCTAACTAACAACAAATATACAAACAACCCATCTAACTGACAGAAAGACAGCTTGCCTGTTTATGGACATTATCAAAGCTTTTGATAGTGTCTAGCATAGAGGCTTACTATACAAACTACACCACACCAACAACACGGTGGTGGTGTGGGATCGCTGCGTAATGCTTCATGCTTTGACTATCTGTCTCTATCTTATTCAATACCGATAAACTATCTACCTGCTTTCTACTCATGATACTAAAACTGTTAGTTTTGGTATCAAGTTTCCTACTGTCTCGCTGTGCCGACTTTACTCGAAGGACCGTTACATACCCGAGGGTAACGCCTCAGTCAAATTTACCACCCACAAAATCTGCCTATGCGCCTAAAGAAGTTTACACTTCAAAAATATAATTAAAAAGTTTCAGTCAAGTTAGTTATCTTGGCAACTAACCTAGAGAAAAAAACTGTATTTTTTGCCTATGCTAAAGAGCGTTCTCAATTATTGATTAAATTGAGGACTTAGAGAAGATGCAAATATCCTCAGAACGAATTTGAAGAAATCCTAAAATGGGTTGCGTTCGAAAACAAAACAAAAGTTAACAAAAGCGGTTCTAGGAATAGCAGTTTAGGTACCATTTTACTCCACTATAACAATACCATCCTGGTAAGTGGAATTGATCAAGAAGAAGATGTCCGGTAGTCCAACCAATTATTTTAAAGTGAGATTGAGGTACTCGGGTGCATTGTCTGGCTGAGATTTATAAGTTCTAACCAGTTTTAAGGAGGTTTTGAAAAACTTAAGGGCAGCAAGCGGTCATTCGAAAACCAAAAGGGATTGCTCAAAGAACGACATTGATTTATAGCCAGCTCAAAGCACTAAAATACTAATAAAAATCAAATTAGGACACCTCCGAGCTAGTTGCTGAAATTCCTTCCAATTGAAAAACGTGACCCACTTTGCATTTAAATTGGCTTCGCAAAAGTTGGACCTTTGTACTAAATCGCAGCGGCTCGGTTTAGTTTACTGGCAAGTTTTACTAGCAAAGTTACAAATGATCTGCTTCGAGACGTTCGCTACCATTAAAATATCATTTGGCTTTTCAAAGTGTTGCAGTTACAAATGATTCAATGTGCCAAAGGATAACGACAATCAGAGCATGGAAGAGCATAACTAATTTGGCGATCTTTGTATTCGAGACGAATTGTTCAACTACAACAACGAAAATGGACGCAACAGGACATTTTTAGACTAAGAGTTCGAATGGAAGACTCTCAAATACTCACATAGTTTTTGACTTCACATTAGTCTGGGGCGTCAGAGAATCTACGGGGTGTTCCAGAATTAATGCTACAAAGTTCAAGCACCGAATTTCTGAACAAAATCGCAAAGATTGGCATAGACTTATGATTGAATAATCACTTTGATATGACTAAGTTGAATCTTTCGTATCTTTTTCTTTTTCAAATATATTTTGTGTTATACATGTATAAATTTTAAATGGAAAGTTCCTACGAATTTAAGATGGTAATCTCAATAAAACGTTTCAAAATTTCAACATGACACATTCGCAAACGCGTAAATTTGGCGAAAGCTAGTGTATTTGTTGTTAATTCATTCCAATGTATTCATATAATACATATATGTATTTGTTGTTAATAATTACGATATTACAAACTCGATCCAAACTTCTTTGACAACAATCTTGCAATACGCAGACGATACTGCCTTAATTACGCATGCGAGAACAACACAAGGCGCTACGAACAAACTACTGGGTGTCGCAACGATAAAGTAAAGTAAGTTTACGTTTAACCGGTATTATTTGTTTCAAAATTCTGAATTCTTCATCTTCTAAAGATACTAAACGTGCATTATATGAGTACGATAAAAAAGTTGCAGCGCAGAAAACAACTGTTCTATATAGAGTTCTATAGCGTGTTCTAATGGAACACCATATATTTTACTGTATTTTGAATTGCTAACTAAATTTCTATTACCTTTTGTAATATAAAACATACATAAACGTTGTAATGTAAAACAATATAATATAAAACGAAAAATCGATAGCTTTTTAGATATTCGGCTTCAACTAATTCGCATCTTCATGGTGTTGATAAATTGAAAGTTTCTCCATCGCCTGTAGTCGCAAAATTTCAAAATTTGGCAGAATAAAGGACTAATACTATATTCATTTTCGGTTTGAAAAATAATTATCTTTGAAACTACAGGGCGGTCATAACATTCATTCAATTTAACGTATTTTAACGTCCCGCCGCTCTTCCATTTTTTAGCACGTTAACTGATTTTTTAACATCTGATCCAGTTATTCTTACTGGAGATCCTTGAGTTAGTGTTATGGGTAATTTGCAACTCATTTCTATCTTCTGTCAGCATTTTCTCGAAATACTGATTCCCTAATTGCTCTGTTATTGGGGAGATTATGTCTTTTTTTCGTGTCGGTCTCATGTTCGTTAGTATTCTCCAACTTTCTGTGCTTTTTCTTCCTCCTTGTTATGTATTGAGTTTAGAGCATGTTCTCTCCAATTTTTCGTTCTTTTGTGTAGATATCATTCTTCGTACCTGTTTAAATGCAAGTTGGTCATTTAGGTTTTTGGAGCTTAACATGTTGTGGTGTAGTTTTCGTTTTTTCTCTGTTTCAAATTCCTCCCCATCTCCGCATCCCAACAGTATGGTTTTTGACGTTTTCCTTCTCTTTCCTGGCAACCTAGTGCCTCTCTCGCTGCTGTAGTAGTAGTAAACATCTTTATTTCTAAAAAAGGCTATCGACCTATCGGTCTTTCTGCCCCCGCTGCTGTAATTATGCACGATTTTATGTATTCATTCCCTTCCTTTATACTATCGAATGATGCTTCTTTGTAGGTTATTGTTTAGCCTGGCTTTGTACCTTTCTTTTGTACTTTTCTTTGTCGCTTTTTCGACATTTTCTGATTCTTCTCCTGCTGGTACCCTGTTCTAATAGGAAATACTATTTGTTAATAGGAAATACTAATGATTAGCGGACATCTTTTCCAATGAAAAATCAGAGACTAAATATGAAACAACTTACAAGATTTTCGAGAACCGATGAAATGGAAATATGTGAATATCGTTAATGAAAACAACATGATAGCATAATTTTGTGAGTGTGCAGAAAAAACTTCCGCGGTTGGATGGAGCTCATGATTTATACTTTCATACTTTAATGCTGTTGATAAATTATAATATTAATGTTAAATAATCTTATTACATTAAATTGTTTTGTATATGGTAAAAAGACAGTATTTTTCCATTAAATAAATAATTAATTTAAAATACATATACAAATTAATTTAATTTTGATTAAACGTGAATGTAAAGATTAAAGCTCGTAGCTCGGCATTTTGCAGATTGCCTGAAATACTGTAGTCAATTTGCAGATTGCCCAAAGTAGTAGCGATTCTGCAAAGTGCTTGGCGAGTTGGTCAGTTTGCAGAATGCATAGGCATTTCGCACATTGCCGGATTTCGCATCTTGCCGGTAACATATATATCTGGGTTAGTAACTTGAAATTTTGCAACATTAAGGTTTTTTAGATGACGAATCAGATAGGTGTTGAAATGTCCGTCTTGCTCATAATATTTTTATACATTTATATTTTTTCCATATTTTATTTACATTTTTACATATTTTTATACATATTTTATCTCTAGCCGAAAGGTCAGTATTTTCAAGACATCCTGTATAATCTGGAACAAATTGTTGTACGCCGGGCTCAAGCATAGGGTTTTCCTAACCCAGAACCAAAATTTTAAATTTCCAGCAATCGAAATCGCGTGGTAATACAAGATTCCTAGGGGCTACGTTTTAATTAAAAATAATGTTAAACTGTGCTGTTAAACGAATTATGGAAAATTTAAAGAGTTTTGGATCCGTCAAGGCAATGGTGCAAAGAAATAAACCTTCGGCAATAATGATTTTATTGAAATTGTCATTTTGGGATATTTCGCCGCATATCCAACAATGTCTGTAAGACAAAATTAGTTAAAATCGTTCAATAACAGAAAGAAAATTTAATTAAAAAAATTGATATCTCATTTATTGATTATTTTACGTCGACAAAAATAACTTTTTATTTGCAGATGAGAAATTTCTACAATGAAACACACGAAGTCCTCCCTAACATTTCGGAAAACTTCGCTGGGAATTGACCGGTATTCTGCTGCAATTCGCCTTTTAAGACCATCAATATCAGCAGGTTGTCTTATAAACAACGGACTTTAGATGCCTCAAATCAGGTGATCTTGGAGGCCATTCAATTGGTTCCTTCTGCCAATCAATCTATTCGGGAATCTCTCATGTAACCACTGTCGGACCAGAAGAAAATAATGAGGTTAAGCACCGTCCTGCTGGAATGTTAACCAATCCTCCTGTAAAACTGAATTACCTTCTGCATCAATTTGAGTTTCTAGCTCATGCGTGATAAGAGGATCAACCGTCTCTTCAACGATTTTAACGGTGTCATCTACTCTTCTAATCATTTGTACTGCAAGGAGAGAAAATGCAATAATTTTTGTATAAAAACTAATCTGGAAACCAACATCGCAATGCTGCAAAGTTTAATTGTTTCTGCCACTTTGAAACGCGATTAGTCGGAAACCTCTGGGCAAAAAGCAACAAAGTAGAGTACCACTAAAAAGAGAATTGACGGCCCTTTAAAACGATGTGCCACTTGACCCCCATTCCCATTTAAGATTCCAAGGGCGACATCTACCTTTCCTAGGGGTTGAAACAAGAAGGCTAAAAATATTAATTTAAAGTGTCCTCCTTACAAATAAAGTTGACGTGGCTTTCCGATTTTTCATATTTTTAACTGTAATACAGAAATTGAGGGTGGGAAGTTTTCAAATTGACACCCCGTATATTACAATCACACCACAAAGTATCAATCTCTATTTATCTTGCTGCACTTTGCTCGACTGACACAGTACAGTTCGAATACGATATCGGATAATTCATGTATGCAAAAAAACATCTGAACAATGGAACCAATGTGCATCTCTTGAATCTACATGTATATGCATGCACTATTTTTAGATGCTCAGTTTATTGGAGCCTGCACACTTCTGTTCACGCAAGAAATAAGCGAAAACTGCACTACTTGCGACCAAATTTGCCGACCTTTTCACTAACTAATAACTTTTTATCCTGTTTATGTAACATCTTCATCTCCTACAGCATTTTTACCTTAAGGTCGCTAAGAATGCAACGAACGTAATGAAAAACGCGCTAGAAGCTCTAGGTCCGAATGAATCGACATTTTTTGATCCATATTCATCGGGTTTTGAGCATTCACAATATGTAAACGACGATATCTTTCTTATTATAAACTCAACCACTTTTTGCCCATTTTCCAGCATCAGAAAGCAGCTCAATGCTCCAGCACTGGATAGAGCATTAAATGGCTCTTTTGAGAGGCCAGGTATTAGTTTTGAGCGTTTTTTTTACTCGAAAAACTCGTTTTTTTTTTATCTCAAGATTTATTTGAGCTACAGAGCTCGTTTTGCTATTGTTGGATAGAGAATTAAAACCAGATTTAGAACGTGGAACGCCAGTGAGGAAATAATGGAAGTTTTCACATCAAAGGCAAAATTTGAACATCATATATTTAGATACGCGATTAGGCCAAAATGTAATGGATTACGTCACTTTTTGACCATTTCTCCATTCCAAAAATTCAACCCTACGAGAAATGCTTCGAATTCTACATCGTTCTCATCTTAAGAAAACAGGCAATACAATGAAATAATTGAAAAACGCGTTAGAAGATTTAGATCCGCAACAATGGACGTTTTTGGAAAACCTTAAGAGGTTTATGATCTTTAACCGACGATATCTTTTTTATTATAGGCTCAACACATTATATTCATATTGGGATGCTTTTCAGGTCGGAAACACGCATGAGAAATTTTGATTTTTAACCGAAAATTTCATAAGGCCTTTGGTGGATTTTTCAAAAAAAAAAAATTCTAGCAAAATTATTTGAATGCTCCATCGTTCTCATCTCAAGGAAGCAAGCAATACAATGAAATCATTGAAAAACGCGTTAGAAGATTTAGATCCGAAATAATTCACATTTTTCGCTTTTTTAAGTGGGTTTAGAGCGTTCACGATCTTTAACCGGCAATCTGCCTTATTATAGACTCAAACACGTTCCATCTGCATATTGGGGAGATTTATAGGTGGGAAAAAATAGCTTGACTTCAAAAAACATGCATGTGAAATTGTGATTTTTGATCGAAAGTTTCATAAGGGTTACAGGTCGATTTTTCGAGAAAATCTCAATTCTCTCAAAACGCCTCGAATTCTACATCGCTCTCATCTCAAGGAAGTGAGAAATGCAATAAAATCAATGAAAAATACCTAGGAACCACGATTGACCACAAACTTAGATTCACTAAACACATACGAAACATCAGGGCAGAAACAATAAAGAGAAGAAAACACTTCCGATCACTAACCTACAAAGACAGAGGAATTAGCACAAACACCGCCACCAAAATATATAAAGCTATTTGTAGACCCTTGCTAGACTATGGACATATACTCATGACCAACGGAACAGAAAGGACAAAACGTTATATACAAACAACAGAACAAATTGCACTAAGACTAATAACACGAATAAGACACATACATCTACAGACAAAATGGACAAACAACCCCTACAACTGGACCATACTGAATCCCCTTTGTCTTACAAGACCAACCAGACAATCCCGCTTCCGTTTCCCTACATCAACGCTACTCGAACACTTACAAACGCAACTGACTACTGGACAATAAAATAATTTTTTCTTGTCATTAAAATTGGAAAGTTTATTTAATAAGATTGTTAACCTAGAATAAGAGAATTTTCATATTTGTTTTTTATTTAGATTAAGACTACATGTATTAAACAAGGGCAGAAAGACCGATAGGTCAATAGCCTTTTTTTAGAAATAAAGATGTTTACTACTGCTACTACTACTCAAAGAAAAACCCAAACACTTTCTATGTACCTATATGTAATCTCAAGGAAGCGAAAAATGCCAAAAGTACAACTCACCCACTCACAAGGCTCATTTCTAGCAGTCCCAAGATAATAAATTAGCCATTTGCTTCTGTATACGTTTCCAAAGACAAAATGCATTCTTAAATAGAGCAATAGAGAGTCGAACCCATTTTCTTAGATGAATCACCGACTTTCTTCTATGGCCAAACACCATTCTCTCATTACAATCGGCTCTAGGAATTTCAGATGTATAAACACCAATTAGTTTCGAGTTTAACTGAGCAACCTGAAAAGGTAAATTTGCTACGGCCCATTTTAGACCAGCGGGCTGCCAGAACTGAAAGACTATCTTCAACTCGTTTGTAAGGTGCCGAAAAAAAAGTAGAACAAAAACGGCCACCCAAAGGGCATATTATTAAAAAATCAAACAGTAGCTGTTTGAAAGGATTTAGCAAATTTAACAATACCATTCTGCTAATCCTTAAATAACCCAAAATGGGTCACCGCCACCTAGATGCGCGGACACACCTTTTGTAGTCAATAACCAAGTATGGGTTCTATTAAGGATGTCCTTCTTATAGGACGCAAAGGATAACAATCCGTGATTGATGCGAAATCAATAGTCGAAGACTATTAATTAAATCGTTAGTATTTGCCGCCTTTGTTTGAAGATGGAAGGGAAAAGGAACCGATAGGGGTAGACTGCTAAGTATTCTTTAACTATAATAGAACTATGGGCTACCATGAATTACGTCAAATGTTATTTCCGCATTTTCAATGCTTTTGATCTTTTATTACCGATGTCGTTAATAGTATCCTTTTGCAACTATGTCAATAAAACATTTGAAATTCTGAAGTTGAGAGTCTGAGTTTACATTGTACGTTTAAAAAGGTTCATCACGCTTTTTTTCACGCCTAATGTTTATGATTTAAAATTCAATCACACTGTATATAAAGTATTCAAAGGATTAGAGACAGATTTATTTAAGAAATATTGAAAATATTAATTACAAAAACATTTCAAATGAAGTTCATAAGGTAGAGAGCAAATATAGAGGGTAAACCATACAGTTATTGGCCAGTTATTTTTAGAAAAACATAACTCAAATAAAAAAATTAACTAGAGATTTAAATTTAATTCTCTAAACAATAGATTCTAGTCTTTTCCCGGACATGTTTGTCCTGACTCATCACCTGAAAACCAATGTTCTGGATGTACTTTTTAATGTGTGTGTGATTTGTATTTTAATATGTGAATTTTGGTGAAAGTTTTCTATTTAAATTGATGATAACTGTAAATATATATTTTAGACAAACTGATGATGGTGGAGAAAGACACCGAAACGTATTTGTAACATTTTTAATAATAAACAATAAAATTGACTGAAACCCAGGAATTTTTTGAAATAAATTGAAGTACAGTCAGGAAAATATACACAAAATAAAATAATAAAAATAAATGTTTCCAAGTGTGTATATTTATTGAAAAATAGACGAGCGTTGTTGCTCTAGGCTTGACAAAGTCTCCTTTCTCCTTGCATATAACTTTCTTCCTTCAGGTATTCGCATTGTTCGAAACCCATTTCTCTGAGTTATAGTCAGTCTGAAGTAGTCTGAAGTAGATCAATGGGAAGATCGAAAAAAGCCCTTTCGCTATAACACCTTTAGCTAATCTGTTTTTTTTTAAGCTATTGTTGTTTTGACTGTTTGCCACCCTGAATTCAAAGCACCAAAGAAATTCCTCAAACGGCGGCTATTTAGCCTTTCTTTAACTGGACTAAATAATAAATATAGTCCTGTCACAACAGTTCGTAGATCATTCTGTTCTTGTTTGATCTCTTGTGTCCGAGTAAATGCTGCGCAGAAGGTGGTACACACTGTCTATGGAGATAGGGTTCAGGTAAACGTGGTAGATTCTTTGGCCTTTTGATGATAATTAAGGTTCACCTTTCGGCTTTTGAGAAATAGAAAGAGCTGCTGTGTGTTTGTGTGTATATACAAGCGAGAAATTTCCAATAAGTCAGTTTCAGAAGAAAACATTATACTACAACTTACTACAATGCTTCAGCTATAAGTTTGAAATGAAAGGATTGACTGAGGAACACCGACCGAAAGTTACGTAGGCGGTATCAAATACTATTGAAACGATACACACTTTGAAAGTTATTTCTAATTGCTACAAGCGACCAAACTGAAAATATAAAATAGAATAACAAAAGCGTATTTCTTGGAAAGTTTGTCGAGAGCAATCCAAACAACGACTCACAGTACAGTTGCCGCAAATGGGGGTGCTACAATCAGGGCAAACGAATCGGTCTTCTTATCTTGGTTTTTTGGGTATTTCCCACATCTAACTTTCTTCTCCAGAAGCTTTGGTAAATTGCATGGCATTGGTTTATCTAGGATCCTTGCAATGGTCTGCCGTAATTCACGGGACAAGCGACTGTTAAGTAGTCACAACTTTAGTTGGGATTGGACAAGCTCTTTTGCCAGGATTTTTATAAAAACAAGCCTTTTTTGTGCGGGATTGCCAGGGCCCAGGCTTTGAATTCTATAGGGCTTATACTGACGTAATCAGGTCGATCTGGAGCAGATAATTTTTGTCTAACTTGTGAGAGCTTTTCATTTGTATGGAGTATTATTTCATCTAATTTATTTCAAAAAATTTTTCCTGGGTTTCAGTCAATTTTATTGTTTATTATTTAAAATGTCACAAATACGTTTCGGTGTCTTTCTCCACCATCATCAGTTTGTCTAAAATATATATTTACAGTTATCATCAATTTAAATAGAAAACTTTCACCAAAATTCACATATTAAAATACAAATCACACACATATTAAAAAGTACATCAAGAACATTGGTTTTCAGGTGATGAGTCAGGACAAATATGTCTGGGAAAAGACTAGAATCTATTGTTTAGAGATTTAATAAAATAATAATAAATAAAATAAAATTTAATATAAATCTCTAAACAATAGATTCTAGTCTTTTCCCAGACATATTTGTCCTGACTCATCTTCAAACACAACACAAAAAACAAACAAAAAACCTGAAAACCAATGTTCTTGATGTACTTTTTAATATGTGTGTGATTTGTATTTTAATATGTGAATTTTGGTGAAAATTTTCTATTTAAATTGATGATAACTCTAAATATATATTTTAGACAAACTGGTGATGGTGGAGAAAGACACCGAAACGTATTTGTAACATTTTTAATAATAAACAATAAAATTGACTGAAACCCAGGAATTTTTTGAAATAAATTGAAGTACTTTGAAATAAATTGAATAAATTGGATGTTTTGGTGTCTAGGCAGGGGAATCGTTTGGACCACAAGGTATATCGAAAAGCCACCCACACAGACAGATATCTTCACAAGCTATCTAACCACCATCCGAGTCAGAAGCAGGGAATCATTAAGACTCTCACGGATAGAGCCAGAAAAATATGTGGACCACAACATCTAACAACGGAACTACAGCACTTGGAAAAAGCTTTTCTTCAGAACGGATATTCCCATTTGGACATCAAAAAAGCTGTAGGAGTGGGACGTGCTGAAAAAAGTGAGTCTACTCTGAAAGCTTTCCTGCCCTATGTTCCCAGGGTTACGGACAGAATTGGGAGGCTCTTGAGGAAACACAACATAAGAACGGTCTACAAGCCCACAACAAAGATCCGAGAATGTCTAGGGTCAGTTAAAGACAAAAGACCTCACCTAGCAACTGCGGGAATCTACCGGATTCCATGCTCCTGTGGAAGCGTCTACATAGGAACTACTAAGAGATCGGTTGCGACAAGATTAGAAGAACATCGACGGAATTGCAAACTTGGACATGTGGAAAAGTCGGCAGTGGCGGAACATGCCCTCAGCGATGGAACACACAACATATATTTCGGAGAGGCACAGGTCCTGGCCACGACAACAGGGTATCGCTCCCGACTAATACGAGAAGCCATTGAAATCTACAAACACGACGACAATTTCAACAGAAAAGAAGAGACAATGGCGCTGAACAGGATATGGTTTCCAGCACTCAGCAACGCAAAAACAGCAAGAAAAAACAACAGCTCAGGACAGGAGAGAGAATCATGTACACCGGAGGATAGAAACAGCCAACAGAATGCGCAAGCTCCGATGACACAGGCCACGTCATCACAAACCACGTCATCGCGACCGGTGCATAAATACGGACTGCGCCCGAGGAATCGCATCAGAACAGTGTAAGCGTTCAAGCAAACCACTTCTGAAGATGCAAGCCACACGTGCTTGCGAAACGTCAAGAAGAAATTCTACCGAACGACGGCCTAAAAACCCGAAAAACCCACTTGTTTCAAATTGAAGTACAGTCAGGAAAATATACACAAAATAAAATAATAAAAATAAATGTTTCCAAGTGTGTATATTTATTGAAAAATAGACGAGCAACAACACTAGGCTTGACAAATTCTCCTTTCTCCTTGCATATAACTTTCTTCCTTCAGGTATTCGCATTGTTCGAAACCCATTTCTCTGAGTTATAGTCATCTCTGTCCGTCTGAAGTGAGTCTCTGTCCGTCTGATGGTGGAGAAAGACACCGAAACGTATTTGTGACATTTTAAATAATAAACAATAAAATTGACTGAAACCCAGGAAAAAATTTTTGAAATAAATTGAAGTAGTCAGGAAAATATACACAACAATGATTTCATCTAATATTTGTTGAGTAAACAATATCTCCCAAGAAGACAGGTGACTACAATATTTTCCGAGTTGCTTTGTCGGACCTACTTTAGCTGGAAGATGTGATATTATGTTATGCCTCCTCCCATGTCTCCTGGTCACTTTGAATACTTTGTACTTGATTGTCACTTTCATCACCGCTTTCTAGTTCATCCAAGATATTTTCAACCCAGACGTGGGTCAACTGCCTTCATTTCAAGCACAGAAGGTGTAGAAGCCGTAGCACAATCGTAAAAACGCAATCGATAAAAAAACGGTACCTACTGGTGAGGTGGTGTTACACAAACCCCAATTCGGACAAAAATCGTAATATCACACACCAAGTAAAATATCACAGGCGATACCGCAGTTGACACCGAAAGAGTACTGCCGGACAACCGACCGCAAGCTACGTAGGTAGTATTGCGGCTCCCACTATGGTGAGTTATGAATTTTACTCCTTAACTATAATTATTTTATCTCGGGCGTGAGTTAGAGCAAGAGCTAGTACTTTGCGGCTAGTGAACAATTTTTGGAACGCTGAATGGACAATACAAAATTACGCACACTCAAATTCAACTGCACAACTGATGTATTTAAACAAGTTAACAATTTTACTGAGAGAAAGAAAATTACAAAATATATAAATTTACTTAGAGTGTATCACTCGGATATTTTTGGTAGCACCTTTAATCTATGGATACCTTAACTTCAATCAAGCCTGGATGGTGAAGGGGAAGGATCCTGAGGGGGACCGGCTGGAGTGATCACTTCAGTCAGTGGCCTCGCAGGTCTCCAATGGGGATAGGTCGTGATCATAAATAAAAAATTAAAAAAAACACAGTAAAGGGGTACCAAAATAAATAAGAAATCACTCAGGTCCGACTGTAAATCGGAATTAAAGTCAAAAACAAAATGAACTGAATGCAGTCGAACTTGAATCTTTCAGCACAAGCAGTTAACTATAAAACGTTAATAAGTCCAGTTATAAAAAAAATATATGTGATAAACAACTTATAAAAAAACAAAAGTCTTCACCAAAAGTTGGGCGCCAGCATGCTTCCAAGTAGCATACAACTTCTACCAAAATCGAAAACACCAGAATCAGTCCGTAACGTCAAAAATCCAATGGTCCGCTGAGGTTCCCCAAAAGAGCTGGTTTCTAATTGCTCCACGATCTCGGATCAATTACACGTGGTCATAGCGGCCATCATGGATTCGTCATTAGATAATTGCTTTTTCCCAATGGAAAGAAAGGCTTCTTGCAATCTCTGCAACCATCAAGGAATTTCTCGATTCTAAAATCCACCAAAAACTTAAAACTTAAAAATCGACCTGCCGATCTGATCGTCACGACCTAATTAAATTTTCTCAACCCAAAAATCTACCGTTACACCAGTAGAAGTTTTTCTTCTCCCCAACCTTCCGTTGGCGCTGGAATCAAAAATCACCAAATTCATTGGCCCTAACGGACACGTGATCCCGCAATCTGCTAAACATTTCTTTCACCTGCAATAAGAATCGCCAAATTTGCTAGATTCGGATTTTACAGCCAAAATTTAACTCTATGATGAGAAAACCAAAACAGATATGCTTGACAAAGAACTTGAACACGCATACCGAGGTCGAAAACAAATTAAGAGGTTTAGGGAAAAATATTTGCACATCACCAGTTACGGCTTGATATGCTCTCAACCCAGAACTTCCAAAGCACTCAAGCAAGTTTTAAGCAAAGCAAAATGCAAAACTTGACTTTCATCACCCTGTATTTCCATACCTCAACTTTCGATTAAGGCATGGCTGGGCAAATGTTCACAATTTCACGTGAATTATTTACAAATTTCAGATGAAACATTACTGTGATAGTTGCTCCCTTAAAACGCCAATTTTCAGTCATCTCTCTTTTTATTTCCAAATCTTCTGGATCAATTATGCTGACGCTTGAATACATCTAATTTAGGAACGTGATATGGGTACATATGTCGTCTAAGCCATACGATTATCTAGCGCCTCGTTATGTGGACAAAACGCACCTGGGTGTCACCTATATGGGGCCAATTAAGGGGAGCATTGGACACAAAAGTCGTTAAATTAGTAGCACGAATTTAGGCAACATGTTTTTGCTCTCCAAAAAATGTCTGCTGGTGTTATTATAACTTTTGTATTTGTGGTGAAAGTTTTCGAAAACATTTCAGTTTGGAGCTGAAAACACGGTTTTATTTCAAAGTTGTTTATTTTGCATTTTTACAAACTTGTCCAACTACAACAACGTATTGTTTGAATTTAATAGACCTCATAAGAAATGATCGCTCAAAATTTCTTACATATACAGCGGTATACCTCAGAAACCACCAAAACCGATTATTACGTTGGCTGTTTATAAATAAAGCTTCAAAGGAGGTTTTCTTCAGCAACTATTCTGATTTTTTCAAGGACCTATGTCCACGTAGTGATCAAAAATTAGGAAATAGACCGTACTAAGCCTCAAGTTATTTCTGAGGTATAGGTATCGAAGTGGAAACTGGATTTCTGCTTTTGGAAGGTTTTTGTATAGAAAAGGGCTCGAAACTAATTGATGACAAAATCTTGGAAAGTCTAACGAGAATTTAATAAAAGTGCTTGGACACCCTGTATATCGAGCATACTACCAAAAAAGCAGATATGAATTTTCCAATCGAAAATGTACCATTTAGAATTATCCCTGATTTATTGTAGTGTGATAAAGTCCCAAATTGCATAATTGACATTTCTGCAAACGAGCATCGAGTCCACACGAATTAAAGATACGTGAGACTAATTTTTTTTAAACATTAAACACGACAATAAACCCTGGATTTTGTAAATATTATTGAAAGGTAGGGACAGCCTCTAAATTCGCGCTTATGAAGAACTGAAATGTGAAAACTTACTGCCACCACCCAATACCCTCACATTCACTCCCAATTTACATAGTTTCGTAGAAAAGATCCTTAACTAAAATGCGTCTAAAATTGCTTTCTTTGCTTTATTACATGGTTCACCTAGTTGTAAACTTATTATCTAACTTTAGACTTGAAAAAGCTACATGTATGTGTCTCGGAATCGGTCAGGAATGTTAAAGTGGCTGATAGAATATGGACTAATTAGCTCATATTTATTTAAAATTTTCTCTTTCTTACTGCTAGGTTTAGAACTACGTTAATATTCCTTTCAATTGTTCAACAGGAAGGGTTGTGACGGTTTAGAGAGTACTACAAGATGCGATTAGGGTTTACCAAGTTACCCACAGCGGGAAATAACTAGAGAAGATTCATACAGCTGTTGCTTTGCATTGCGTTTGCAAATTACCAAATTAACTGTTGATGAACATAAAAAAACAGCCATATCTGAACGCCCATATTGCAGTACACCACTAATGTCCACTCCCCTCATAATATTTAAAAACCCCCATTTGGTTTGTGAGAAGAAAATATGAACACAAGCCACTAACTTAGATTGTTAAATTAAAGAGCACCTTTCGCATAAAGCTTCACAGGTTTGAATAACTCCGCGATTCATCTTGCGGCAAGAATTTACATCTAAATTATATTTAGAATATCTCAAAAGGCATAGAGTAAATGTTAAACAAATAACAATAGTTCTTTTTGTTAGTTTTGTAGAAATAGAAATATATTGCACTTAATGCAGACCCGCCAATATACAGACTTTTTCGCCAAAGAGTCTTTAGTTGGGCGGACCCACTTTCGTAAATATTATTAAAAAACTTTTCATATAAAAAAACTTAACAGCTAAACAACAGCTAAGAGACCTAAGTTTAAGGAGGGGATCAGCAATCGTTAAAGAAATTCCTTGGGCTTGCGCGAGGACGGGGCTGGAACAGGCTCTTGATGGGGCACTTGCCTGGTTTCCGTTGGGCTCGAACTATCGGGAGTAACAGTTTTACCGCTAATGGGGGTTGGAATCTATAACAATTCGACAATTCAAAGTCGAATTTTCAACCAAACCCCTCAGTAAAACCCTTTACCTGTGGAGCTGATCCTTTAATTCTAGTTTTCGATCTGCGCTTTTTGAGTATTACAGTACCAAGACCGGTACCTTCGGCCGAACATCCCGCCTTAGGAAGGAGATCAGTAGGCCTTTCAACAGGTGTTCCATTAGTGGAAGACTTCTTTAAAGTGTCCGCCGAATCACTTGGCGATTGCGAGCTTGAACCACTTTCTGGATTCAGTCGCTTGAGAATCTCGCTCAACATCTCTTCCATTTTGTTCATTTTTTGGTTCATCTTCTGAATTTCCAGTTTAACGTCTACCTGGAATGTTAAACAGTTCAAGTTTGTATGGGAGCCCTAGTGACATATTTGCTTATGCTGCAAAGGTGAATGTCTCAGTTGGTGCTCTTACGGCGGATGCAAAAATGGATACATGTTACCTTAAAATCCATAAGATTTGTCAACAATTCCTTATATTCTACTGGAGCAATTTGAGGGTCTGGGAGGGCGGTCTGGTACATTGATGCAGTTGAGGGATCACGCAGGCCACAGTCGTAGCTCTGCATCTTCCTCAAAGACAAATTTCGGGGTTGATCGACCTCCACCATTTCGTCTATAGTGTCTTGTCGAGTTATTGCTGAAAAAACAAATATTGATTC
The DNA here is from genome assembly GCA_024550625.1 of Dendroctonus valens. Lineage (NCBI taxonomy): Eukaryota > Metazoa > Arthropoda > Insecta > Coleoptera > Curculionidae > Dendroctonus > Dendroctonus valens. The sequence goes on from JAJTJO010000036.1 coordinate 1,520,301, forward strand.
CCTAGCAGTTTCACTTCAAGGAATATTGCACCTGGACTCGAAGTCGCAGACACTTTCTGCAACTTAGGAAAAATCTTATTGCCCGATCCGGCAGTTGGCTGGGTCCCTGAACTCCCAGACGATGAGGAACTTGGCCGATCTTTCGGATCTTTGGCGCTGAGACTTCTTTGAAATGCTGCGCTCGTTTGGTTTGAGCAGTCTGAGCCGGAATCCAAACTGGCCGATCCCAGCAGCCTGCTCCATTTACTGCCCCGCACTAAAACACCAGCCATTAAAACAAATTCGAGCGTCTTTATGGAAAATCTACCCGAGCAAGGCCTGGAAACTGTTGTCTTTACTCCGCCACCACTGCTGTCGTCTTTTTCCGCAACTGAGGACAATTTGGTGGTGGAAACTACCCTGGTGATTTTTTCGCTTCCATCTTCACTCCCTTTTTCAACGTCGCTTTGGCTGGTGGCGGCCGCAGCCGCTGCAGCGGCTGCTTGACTCCGATCTCGCCGGAACTTTGAAAAAATCTTCCTCACCTGCAAAGCAACGTGATTAGAAACCTTCCGAAACACTCTGTTCACTCACCAAATGGTCCTGGTTCTGATCGAGTTGCGGCTCGTTCTTGCGGCGCTCAGCCAACTCTTTCTCCCGCTTAACATCGGCCACTTTGCGGAATATGAGCCGATGTCTCAGATTGTAAGTAAGAATTAAGTTTCTAGCGAAGCTGTTGGCAAAAGCTTGATAGAAGTCTAGCACTTCAAGCAGCTTGTCTCTCTTAATAGTATGCAGATCACAGTAAGTAAGCGCGCGGACGTTGGCAGCCGATTGGCCTACAGCGTTGTCTTTCCAGAAGGAATCTCCAAAGACATCACCCTTTCCTGAGTATGGAAGGAAATAACCCATGAATGACAACTGATTGTGGGAAAAGAATTTAAAGATTGAATCAAATATGTTCTACCTAGAATAGCAACAACTTCGTCGTCTTGTATCACTTCCAGCGATCCTGTCACAATAAAACACAATGAGTCAATTGATTCGCCTGTATGATAAAGCAAGTCTCCGGGTGCTGAATGAGACATTGTGAAGTGCATTGCTAAGGCTCTGAGACATCCATCGGACGCCAACCGGAAAGCTGGATGTTCGTTGAACACTTTTCTGTTAAGGTGGACGCAGATATCTGCTTTCATGTCTTTCGGGCAAAAGTTCAGCACCTGGAAATCAAGTAACGTGAGTTCAGAAAAAATAACCTTCCAATTCAAGTGCTACCTTGTCTTGGTCCAGACCTTTAGTCATAGCCCAGGTGGACACCACGTAGTCCATAACACGTTCGGAAAGGGCTTTGGGGACTTCGTGCAACTTCATAAACTCCCTCACGTTGTTAAGCATATCATGATACTTGGCTGTTGCCGATGTCATCTGCTGAATTATCGTGGTAACATGACCGAAGATTGTCGCATACAGCAAAGCTGCAATAAAATAGCCACATGAAACTGACTCGGCCCGTAAATGGAATATATGGAAACGTAAATCACCCTCTTGGTGGGTCTCGACACGAAAACCATAATTTTCAGGATCGAAAGTAACACTGTTTATGTCGCTGGAAATACGTTAAACCAGTTTGCATGCTATGGGTATGTGAAAGCGTATCTATCCCCAGAGTATCGCGAAATGACAAAGCGATGAAAATTAGCTGAGGCTCTAAAGGGAAAATAACAGTCCACAGAGCAATATTCATAACTCAATATTCGTAAATCAACTATCGATAATCTGGAGTCAAAAGTCCATAAAAATGGATATCAGTGAAATCTTAAGGGCGAGTTTTTCGAATCTTCCAAGCTGAATACAACAGTCAACGGTGAGTATTAATGGGGTTGATTTCTATTCATGGTTAAGGAGGAATAAGTGTTTTTCTTGAGTCGTTGGAAATAGAATTTATTTAGTCGATCACTAGTTGTCACAAGCGATCCTTTTATCAAAAATCACTCAACTTACGAACGTATAGCTGGTCAATCGACATCGCAAAGACAGGGGATTTAAATGGCAAAAAGATATTGAACGATCTGGGTTATTTTAAAGGAAAAACGGTGAACTAAGTGGTGGAAAGCAAAGCTGTATGATTTATTAAACTTGGACGGAGCTCTTTGGGTTAGTAGGCCATTCTCAGCGACGCCGTTAAATGCGATTTGCCAGAACGATCGACACAAGCAGCTTGGAATGGGAGTTTTTCCCTCCTTTTGCGTTTTTCAGTCGGATTGAAGATGGATTTTCTTATTTAGGTGTCTTTAGTGTAGAGCAAACATTTAGTTAATATATGACCATGCGATTTTTAAATCGGATTTGAATATTTATAAAAACTTACCTGCAATTATCATCATACAGATAGTGAATATCCTTTCATTATCAGTCTCGGCAGCCACATTGCCGAAACCAACCGAAGTCATGCAGGTCATCGTAAAGTACAAGGCCGTAACGTACATCGTCTTCCTCGATGGTCCATTAATCAGTTCCGGAGTGCTGAAATAGTAGCGCACTATTATATGCGCGCTACAATACTATAACTAGGAAAAACATTATTAATTATCTAAGTTCTTCCCACTTCCACTTCCAAAAGCCCAGAAACCAGATCGGTTTTCCACCGAATTAAACGTCGAACGTTAGCAAAGAAAATGAATGCTAAAACCGGATTTGCGGGCAGTGTGTCACAGCTATAGCTATAAAGCGGCAGCCGTCGGTTTCAGGCCCTGCTACATCGCTATTTAGCTGAGTGGGTTTCATACCTGGAGTCATTAGGCCAAACGTACGAATATGGACTTTGGGTGATGTTGGCCAGTTTCCAAAGCCAGCTATATTGGACGCCGTTGTCTGCATCGGAGCGACCAATTGAATACCAGATACAGGCCAACCAATGAGCAACCTGAAAAATGTACAAAAAATTAACTAACTTACACATGTACCGGAACAAACTCCAGCCAGCACAAAAGCTCAATAATTCATGATGAAGATAATCAGAAGACTGCATTTTCAACAACACCTCCTGATCCTCCTGCTTATGGTAGAAGGACAATCGAAAGTCCAAAGCACAGTATATGAGATTTATAATCAAAAGAAATATATTTCATGTGTACCAACGGCGAATAGATGACAGTTTAATAGGACTTTCCAAGTTTAGTTTCACTGTATCCTGCTATTAAGATCCACTACTAGTAAAACTTGTCAAAGTTTCCGCTTGGAAAGTTGCGAATGAACTTCTGCAACAGCATTTGAAAACAAACACTTACCAGCATATAAAAGCATAGCAGAAGTATCAGCATCGCAGCGCCGTACTCTAAGTATCGGTCCAATTTTCGCACTACTCGTCCTAATCGTAAAAGTCTCACTACTTTTAAAGCACTGAATAAGCTTCCGATTCCCTTAAAAGAAAAATTTTGTTACTAGAATTGAATTGAGTAGGGGCATTTGGAGAACTTGGCAAGTTCGGTGCCGTTAAAGTTTTCCAATTTGTCAATGTGGTTTAGAAACTTAAACAGCTTATAAACGGTTTGCTGTCTTAGCCGGTTAAGCAAGAGCAATGGTTGTTCGGCTACTTACGTCTTCGTCGTGGTCGAAAGCGTTGAAGACGTCGTAAGGCAAACAGCTTAGCAGGTCGATGATGAACCAACTCTTGAGGTAGTTCATACGGATGACTTTCGGGTCGGACACCACTTCTCCTCCGGGTCCGACGAAAGTCGTATGGAAATTAAGAACTATGTCAATAAAGAATATCACATCGACGATTGAGTCCACAACCAATAGGGAGACATCCTCGGACGTCTTGTTCTTAAAAGCTACATTGTAAGGAACCTGCAAGCATTAATACGGGAAAATCAGACAGAAATCAGACGCAACCTTTTATATGGTAGAACAATCAAGTTGTGTTGCACGGCTTGGATGGGACATGTGTTTAGGGTTTTATACTTATACTGGATTTTTGTTTAAAGGCTACAAAAGTATAAGCCAGACAAAATAAAACAAATAAAATATAAGCCTAGAACGAAACAAACCAAAACTCCAATTAAACTTGTCCTAGTGCTAACACTGCAAATGTGAAGTGCGAATTTTGAGTGTTCCAAGTCTAATTAAAACCATGAAACTTCACTAAACACATGGCAAATATTCGCATTGCGATCCAAACATATTTCCCCAACTAGTAGTAAAAACAAGTGTTTTATATCTCGCTCTGTACTTAAAATCGCCATTAAATCGACTCAATCCAGCAATAAACCACCCCAACTACCGGGAACAGATTTCCAGGACTGATTAAATATTTGCCAAAAGCTAAAGTTTTAGAGCTTTAACAATGCATTATTTTGCTCTGTGCTGGAGTGTAAACATACATCTCTAGTGTAGTTAGTGGTTTAAATGTTATCTATACCCAAACCCAAGTATGCCGCTTGACTTTCACGAGATGCATGTTTTTCGTACGTGAAATAAAAACAAACTTTCAACTTAGAATTGTTTGCGAACTTGAAATCAAGCAGCTAATTTAAATCGGCAATCAATAGTGGGGTAGGGTACTAACTAACTAACATTAAAGGCTCACAATCCGGAACGTAGCTTAAAATACTAGAGCGGGACGATTGATTGCTTGAGAGTTAAGCGATAGATTTTTCGACCTTGTCTATACTACATGTTCGGAATTTTGGTGCTAAGTGAACGGCAATACTTTGATACATTTCAGAACCCTACCCCATTATGATAGTCCAGAACCAATACGGAGACATCTTCAGATGTCTTCTTCCTAAAAGCTACGTTATAAGGAACCTGAAAAAAAACACAAAGATACATTAAATAAACAAATTAAGAAGGAAACTTTCGTTAAACAAATTCATTAGCAACTAATCAAGTATGTACAATATCTATTGAAAATATTGAAGACACTCTATTGGAAGGTATGAAACAGACCAGTACTTTACAAAATGTACATTCACCCCAAATGTAGAGTGCAGAGCAACTTACCATAATAGCAGTATAAAAAGTTAAACACAGAATAATCCAATCCCAGATTGCTTTGAAGGCGCAATAATGCAACAAGATGTGAGGCGGAGTTTTGGGAGCTTCCTGCCGATACTGCGGCATGATATCCGCATTCAAACTCATCATCTGATCGATTCGAGTCCAAAAAGCAGCGTGAAAATGACCAGGGCATTAGTAAGGAAAGCTGGATGGCCTGGACAAGTAGTAACTGACTTGTGCCAAGTGCGATTGTTTCGTTGTATCTTTGAGGTTGGGCAGATGAGATGAGAACTGAGATACCAGCACTGAACGGCTCCTTGTTACCGATCTTGCTAATTTTGCGAATTTCGATAAACCTGAAATAAACGACAACTTCAGTAGGTACATCCAAAGATGAAGAAAATTGATAATTTTCCGGTTATTATGCGAAGGTTTTAGACGACGGATTAACAATCCGAAAATAACCATTTTCTCGGACGGTGGGTGGCAGCGAGATATTTGGCAATTTCATTAAGAGGAGGATAGAAAATTTTACATCTTCTACGTAAGTCTTCATTGAGTATATTGGTGGTGTATAACCGACGAAATGTTGCTAACAGGCCTGCCGGTCAGCACGCAAACCTGGCGTTAGGGCCTACTATGAAAGCCAGCAACGCAGGACAGCTTATTTAGAAAATTAGTGTTAGCTGGGGGAAAGTCGCATTATTTAAACTCCACAACCGTTATTTTACTGTTATTATCTCTTTCCCATGTTGAGTGGTTTATTATAGTGAAATCCCCCCGGACAATAAATTTAATTACTACCCTTTTTCATCCCGTTAAAACCGAATAACGTTAAAAAGAGCACGTGGCAAATTCAATTTTCCTCCACTATAAACTTCCAAGTTTATTTAATTGCACAGTAGAGTAATTGAATTTTTCACTTCGCGGCTCAGTTTTCAACGCAATAATTTCGAAATATTATCAAATAACCGAGTGAAATGGGCCAAGGTCCAATATGCCATTGGAAGTTTGTACAAAAGAGCCTCGTCTACACACAGTTTTATGAAAAAGGCTACGTTCAACCTAAAACACCACTTTAATGGCACTGTAACGATGACAGCCTTTAAGTGTTATAAAGTTGATTCTATAGAAGCGTACATTGAGAATCATAAATGTTAATGGAAACCCTGTATGGACGCTTTTAAAACTTTTAAGTGTTTCCAGTTTCCACTGCCCACCAGATATGTTAAATTTACAAACATGATCCGAATAAATCAAGTTCTTTTGCCTACGATCAACTGCATAGTTGCAAAGACCTTCAAAATGTCAACTTACCTCCTTTCGAATCGTCTGTTTCTATGGGTTGTTTCAAAGCGGTGATGTCCCGGAAGGTAAGCAGGAACAGCACGACGAGGTCCCTCTCGTTTTTTATTGGAGAAATCTGTAGCAGCAGCCATAGCGGAGTCTCTAAAATGGGTAAAAAGCACGATAATTAACAAAACTAATACGGGCTGATAATTCTGGACTTAATTTAGCTGTTGTGGAAGGCGATCAGTCATTTTTGGGTCTCGTATTTACTGACTCTTCGCCCGGTTTTGGATATATTAATGAATTTTTAACCGGCTTGGCTTGTTACATATTTATGATGATAAAAGCCTCTGTTTTGAGGGTAAATAGTTGGGATTAGAGTTTGGCAAGTTATTTACTCGGCGGTATGTAGTTGAGGCAGGTATTAGGGCGTCTTATGCAAAGTGGAAGTTCAGGAGTTTGTCAGTGTGGATATAAACACGTCACGAGTTCTGAATATATATTTTTTTTTTTGGTTGGATACTTTACATAATTTAATGCAGAAGCTCTTTGGGCAATAAAAACTCACTTTTTATTCAGATAGAGAGAAAGTTTCCACGTAAAAGGAAACACAAGAAGTTTGAGAAGCGATTTTTTACACTGGCTTTTAGATTTTGCAAAATTGAGCAGGAAAAGAAATGATCGCAAAAATAATCATATAAAACTGCAAAATTGCTTGTAAATGTTTTTCTTCTTTGCCATCACTTTACTCCACGGTTTTAAGCACTCTCCTTGATACACGCCATTATTTTGATTTCCAGCTTCACTGTTTTCCACCTATTTTCCTTTTCGCTTCTTCGACTTGTTTTCTTTATCGTTTATCTATACTCTGTTGTCGTTTTCTTTGATATGCCTAAACCAATTGCATCTGGCACTGACTCTTCAAATAAGTTTAAAAGTTTAGCAGTAATCTGGAAAATTCACTCTTAAATTAATCTGTTTAAACCTTGAGAAATAATATAATTCTCTGAAATCTAAACTTGTTCAACTAGTAAAGCGACGGAGAGTGAAGAAAAAACTTTGAATCCCAAATAAACGACAAGTTGGAGTTTGTACAGTTTTGTGATTCACCGGAAACTCTTCACAGTTTCTCCATGAATGAGTTTCCAGTCGGGAAAGTGTCCGTGCTACTGGCCGTAAACGACTTTGTAGTTTTTTAGCTAAAAGAGCCCTAAAGGAAAGGAATTGAAAAGTTTCTTTCAAGGCAAACTGACTGTTCTCGATTGCAAAGCGAGAACTTCGAAACTGTAAGTAAAAATTTGGTTTTTAAATCAGAGCACAGAAACTTTTAAAAGGCCGCCAATGTAGCAAGAATGCCTAAATCAATGAGAAAAACCAGCTAAGAAAGAGAGTTGCTGTAAAGGTAAAAACATATTTTTCAGACGAGTTTATTGCATTTCCCTCAACCCACCCGAAATCAAAAATACCGCGTACTTTTGAAAGTCTCAATTGGAGGTTGAAAATAAGCAAAAGTTATGCAAACTAAACTAAAAAACAAGAAATTCGAAGAAAACGAAAAAACTGGTGCGTGCAACACGAAAATGCATGTTTCATATCACGACCTGCGTGACTCAATTGCTTAACTAACGGTGCCCTAATTTTCATTAGAACAACCAACCAATTTTAAAACGACATTTTCTTATTAATACATGCGTGTATTGCTTATTCAGCCAGGTTTCCTGCTTCATATCAACGCATAATGTGACTTCTGAGGTAAGTTTAGAAGTTTGCAGAAAAAGTCTGACAACTTGCAAAAACCTAAAATATGACTACCGAAGTGAAAAATTAACTTGCAGGGCAGACTTTCGCGAACAGTTAGGGAGACTGTTCTTTGATAAAAGCTTCGTAGTTGCTTTCATGTAAAACTAAAATCCCTTTTCAATGCTTTAAAAGCAAAAGTTTATGTTAAAGATTACGTAAAAAGTACAGCCAAAGACCCAAAAATGAAGATCCACTTGCATTTCCCATAGGATCATCTGATATACAAATAGCCGTCAGATGATTCCCAAAAAAAATATGTATCTACGTGTAATAAGGAGCAAATAGTTTAACGTTAGAATTTGAAAATAGAAAATCCTAGTTTTGTATATCAGATTCTACATCGGGAAGTTCACTTTAAGCCTACATTATCGTTAGGGTGTAATTTGTTAAACTGGCAATCGTTTCTTTTTACGTATTAAGTCTAGATTTCACGACACTAATTGCCACTAAACAGCCAATGCTAAAGAAGAACATTTTGAGCGAATCTAAGATCATGCATCTCAAGCTTTATACTGCGAATAAATACCACAGGCAGTCGAATCAACTGGAGTGTCTAGAATAATATGGAATAAATAGAATTGAAATTCATGATTTACTTGATGGGAAAGACCGCTAGATAGAATCATGCTGAGAGTGTTTTTGACTGTTTTCTCAAAAATGTTTCAAAGTAAAGCTGAAAAAACTGAATTTAGTTTGGCTTCCATTTATAAATTTAGACTCACTCTAGTTTAGAGATTCAATTTTTCATAAGGCATGGAGACGAAACTCTTGAATTTATGGTTGAATTGACTACAATTTCAATACAGTAGGAAATCGTAAATATGCTTCTGTGATCTCAAAGTTTTTTACCAGATTTCCTCAATGTTAGCCATTATGTTTTATGGGAAACAATGTGAAATGCTTTTAAAAATTCCGGCTGAAACGACCAAAAAAAAAACCAGAAAGGAAACTGTTGCTTAGTTTCCTTCCATCCAAAGGTCAAAGGTGGAGTGAAGCTTTAACCTTTCGATTGTAAATACCATTATCCTTTGATAAAGGAGGCCGTCCATGCACTGTTCGTCTTTAATGGAATAAAAAGGGGCTGAAAAATGAAAATTAATGATTTGGCAGTTAAAATGCGTGTCTTCTCTGCCCAGTACTAACGACTTCCGTCCAATAGTACAAAGCTCTTCTAGTAAATTGCCTTCTTTTGGTAAAACATTTATTTCGGCATCTTTTTTTTAGTTCAGAGATGTTCGAAATGCGTCAGGTCTGGGCCGACGCGTATGTTACGGGCGAAAACCAATTTTCTTTTCTCGCTTCTCACACGAGGAGAAAAATCGTATTAGTTTACCGGAAACGGAAAATGTTGGGTTGATCAATTCAGGGGTTGATTTACTTAGGCATTGAACTTTTGATAGGCACGCTCTGATATAGAACAGGTACATTCATACTGATTTTATTGCGATGCTACCGAAAGGTTTTCACATAAAAAAAGAGCCCGTTCAGCTTAAGTTTTTGCAAATTGAAAACTTGATGTATGGGAAATATTCGCATAATAATTATGAGTATTAATTAAAAAATACATCTAGACAGGAACAAAATCTCATTTGCGAATGATGCCAGCCACAAGTAATTTCCAGCGAACAGTGAACAGAGTTCATGACGAATATAATTAAGCACCGTGTTATCACCACCCCTAAATTGATGCGGTAGACTCGATATGGTTCAGAATAATTTAAAAACCATGTTTCGCATTTTGGCTTCTGGCGGTTACATTTATGGCGAGTTTTATCGGCAAATTCAAATTGGTTTTCATATTCATACATTTGAATGTTGCGTTGTACAGCTAACATATCAATAAATTTCAATTTAGAAAAAATATAAACAAATTTACAGTTGCAGAGCAATGAAACTTTCCTGCATACAGATTACGAGCCTGTTATCTCAAAGCTGGGTTTAACCTGAAATTAACACTCCAGAAACCTGTAGGTTTATACAAACAAAGTACAGGTTTCGGGAGTGTTGTTTGCAGGCTGGCCCCAGCTGGATGAGAACCAATGGGCTTGAAACCGGACCTGGGGGCGCCTGAAATTGGCACGCCTCAAAACATGTACTAGCTTGCAACAAATTTGCATTTAAATACACTTCTATAATAAAGCGTTAATATAGGTGATGACCGATTTATATTTTAAGTAAATTTGAAAGCTTCTGAAAAGTGCTAGGTGAAAATGTTATACCTAAGCGAATTCCACTAGGAAATAATGTTACTCTTTATGTGCCGAAACAAGATTAGTTAGCGCAAATCTACGAGGAATTTACGAAATGTTCAATAACTGATCTATCTACTCTGACACATTTAGAAAACTATCGGTAATTGTCTTGTCACCGACTACTGCATCATCGTCCTATATGAAAGTTACACCAAGTTGATATAAGTGGATTATTTCTTTATAAAACACATCGTCGCCTCCGCTTTTCACACGCCACATTATATAAAATTCGCTCGAGATTGTTGTGTTGCAGCCACCAAGAATAAATATTAATCTTCCTCAGGCCGCAAGAGTATTCGCTCACTTACAAGCAAAAACGGAACATTAAAACAAGCAAGCGCTGATGTTTCGGAAAATTGCACACAGAAAAATATTTTAGAGAATGAGCTGTAATTTTAAGTGACTAAAATATAACATTATTAATAAAGTAGATGTTGGTTAAAGCAAAAAAGCTATAGTCTTAGAAGCCCAATCGAAGTAAGGCAAAATATAGGCAATACAGCAACTAAACGGACAGTAAATATACGAATTCTTTATTCCCAATTTTAAATCAGCCACAACAAGAAAACAAATTGCTTATTTCAAATAGGCCTTCAACCTAGTTTTTCTATTACCAGTTGTAAACACGATTAAAGACAGATAGACAGATAAACTAATTATTGTTATGAAAAAATAAGTTAAAGCGCAAACACGAACTCATCATGTCATTTCATTCATCAAATCAGGCATTTGGTCAAAATTTCAACAAACGTTGTCATCAAAAAAACATTTTTGTGTTTTCCAATGTAGACAGGCTGAAAAATAATGAGAATTTCGTTGAAAAATAGCGATCCTAGTGTAACTTCAATATAAAGACTTGTGCATATAAAATACGAGGGTGGAAATGGAAAAGTGAAAAACTGTCTAGGAGTCTAAAAAAGCGAGAGAGAAAGAAGAGGAAAAGATCAATAAAGAGTCTAGCAACTTTTTACAGCAATTCAAAATTTGCTTAAAATTACGTACCTTCGGGAATACCTGAAATTACAAAAACACATTAAATATTGTTTAAAAAATTTCCACAAAGCAAAAATATCAATGACAAATGTTTTTAAAGTAGTAAATTTGAGTTCTAATATTACAGCCTTAATTATAGATGATAAATGATGCATAAAACACATTCTTTCTTCACCATATGAATGCCAATTTTTTTGCTCCGGTTATAGTCAACTGCTCGTTTAAAAAAACCCAATGAATGAAGTAAAGCTGGGATTACTCGCTTGTCGGAAAGCTGCATTTTTCCTAATAAAGATTAAATAGACAGATCCATATTTCGTTCGCGTAATTGAGATCAAGCCAGAGCCGAGAAAATTAGCACGTCGCATTTCCACCGACATTGTGCAGCCGAACAGCACAATGCAGCGCAGAATGTTCGTATCATTCTAATTTATGGTTCACATATGTAGGAGAAATTTTAAAAAAATTAAATTTAGTAGTAGAGTAGTTTTCGGTACATGCAGACATTGCAACAGTAATTATTTGGTTTAAATACACACCAATTACATCCTATTTCTAAACTAGGAGCCAGTCTATTTGAACAATCGGAATGTCAAGGTTTTTAGTTCGTAGTCGATAGGAATTTGGTCCTGACGTTTCGCTAGCATCTTCAGAGGTTCTTCTCGGGAAATGGCAGCCATGGATGCTAGCGAAACGTCAGGACCAAATTCCCATCGACGACGGCCTGAAAACCCGAAAGTCTTCAGTTGCTCAAAGGATGGTCGCGAAACATCAATTTAAACTTAGACGACAACGTCTACGTTTCTAACTAATCACGACTACACACAAACAAATATAATTTGACTAACAAATTTACATCTACGTCACCGCACTAGGACAAATCAATTAATTGTAAATTATGCTCTGAAGCTATTAATTGCCAAACATGCCTGAAAGTCGATTAATATTAAATTACCACTAACAAAAATGTGTAATTCGTGCTGAAGGAGCAGAATATAAAAAAAATCCTTTAAAAATGCACTTTTGATAAACGTTGGTCAAAGTAACAAAGTTTCAAGTGATTTAAACGTTAAAAGTTACTCTGAAATCCCCAGAAACAGTGACGAGCATTCAACTTGAGTGAGAATAAATGTGTGTCATACCATGTTAAATTATAACCTGTTGCTGAGAACAAGTGAAATTCAGAGAGGTAAAGATGAAGGAAAAAGTGGTAATTTGATATTTGCACATAGAATAGCAATTATTAACCATTGGCAGCATTCCAAGTAGGGAAAGCTACATACCTTTGTTTTCTATACAGAGCATGCGCGGGTGCAGGCGAACGGACCGAGCAAACACAGAGGAATTATTTACAGAAAAACACAGAAAATTGTTGGATTCAAAAACCATGTAAAATTTCCAAGAAAAAAATTCCTTAAACTGTATTTACATCTGCAATAGACTATAGCGCAAGCACTTGGCTGGTGTTTATATTTTTTTTTGTATAGAAGTGACTTTCAAACGATTCAAGAAAGAGTTGGGCTTTTGTTGCTTGAAACTTTTTGGACTTTTAGTCTGTGGTGGAAACGGATTTCTGCCCCACCTCTGACGATGCAGGGCACTCGTGCTTGCGAAACATCTGGAAGAAATTCTTTTCCACGACGTCCCAAGAACCCGAAAAACTCCCCAGTTTCAGCTCAAGAAAAGTTGCGCAAAAGCGTGGTGCTTTGCACACACAACTTTTCTTGAAACTTGCTCGCAAACAACAATTTTTAAAATTTTAATAAAATGCTCAAATTGATGTTAACCGGCTAACTAAAGTAAAACCCGAAAACACTTTATTAAATTACAATCATTCGATTGCACCAAGCATGACAACAAGGAGTAAAAGCTTCCAAAGTAGAGAGCTCGCATTTCAAAGAAAACCCTCTCCTCCTTAAAAGGTTTCAAATTCCACCCGCTTATTTCCGTTTCAAATCCGTTCTAATTTATAAAATAAACAGTACTAAACCAGCAAATAAATTAACTGTGGGCAAAATGCTCGACAGCACAATTCAACCCCAGAATTTTTTTATGAAAGGTGAATCGGGGATTTTGGTGGCCCGTCAGGGAGTTTAAAAATAGACTCTGTCGACATACTAGTATTACCGCAGATTGAGCCCACTGAAACTTGGCAGTTATTTGCACAAATAAAACGTTTAAAAGAAATTATGGCTCTAATAAATTGGAGGCTCTATTTTACTCTTGCTATTTGTCAGTTTAGAGCTGGGACATTTTGAGGCAGTGAATGATAAAGGATTTATTGCCTTGGATTGGATCGGTGGCAATATTTCAGTTTGGAAAATAGACGCTTGAGTAAAAATAGTTTAGAAAGTTAATTAGTTAGTTGAGAAGAAAACGGAAAAACAAAATTTCCAATCACGTCAAAATTAGTTAAACACTCCATTTCTTTTCTCCGTTTTTCTGGGCTACTCCATAAAGTAGAAGATTGCCAGGACAATTCATCAGAGAGTCGATCGTAACAAACCGCTAAAGAACAACTTCTATCCCATATAAGCTTGGTGAAGTTGCACCAAATTAACCACAAAACTTTCGACGCATCCAATTTCCACAGCGAGCGGAAATTACTGCTTAAAACTTATCCAATTTCCTCGCAAATTATTTAATCACTATCACAAATATTTAATTTGGAGGGACGTAGGCGATGAATGTCGGAAAAGATTACATGCTATTAATACAATGAAAGTGCTTTGACCCAAACAAAAATTATATTTAATAAAACGGAAAGAAATTGCAAATATGACACACATTTATATTTCCGTTTATAATATGATGGATATCATACATTAGAAGATTATGAACACTGTGGAGCATTTTTAGCGCAAATACAGTTTAAGGATTAGTACTTTGTGGTGCATTTACAAAGGAAATTTTAGCATGCCTTTTGGAATCGTTTAAATATTAAGACACAAAATTAGCGGTTCATTCGCCTTTCATCGTTATCCTTTTTTAAAAGTCTGACAGTTGCTTTCTCTCCTCGTTTAAATGTGTGGTAAGTCCTAACGAAATTGACCTAATTCTGCATTATAAATAATAATGGTGCTGCTTTTAACGGTCTTTTTCAATGGCGGAGTTTGGTTTAGTAACGGGATTTGGGTCGGAGAAAAACAAAAGCCTGGTTTTTTAAACTGGCGATTTTAATTTGACATCAGCGTACCGACCAAAATCCTGTTCTTAAATCAAATTACCAATAATGATGAAAACTTTACCAAAACTTGTTGTTAGAAGACCTTAATATTTCTTTTAGTTGAGATAGTTTAATTCAACGGGGTAAATCCTGATTCGACATTAATTGATGTTAAGTTTTCGATAAGTTACTGTGTAAGAACATATTTTATGAAAGATCAGAAACACCGAAGAACCCAAATATAAAATTCAATTTACTATGGAAGATTCTAATGGAATCGGGGCAGTAATTTGGGAATTGGGTTTTTTAGTGTTGCTTCCTAATAAAAGAATTTTGACCTGGAGAGCATGACTTTACGCCTCAGAGCAACTTCTTCCTCAAATAATTAACTCCCAATCGGTTTTTTTTAACTATTAATCGCTTCTTTTATGCCACATTCTTTGATCAAAGTGATGTAACTGAAGCGAATAATGGTAAATGGCAAATGGTAAATTTTTCATAAATCCTAGGTCCCATTCGATGAAAACGCTGTGAATAATGAACCAGATACTGACTACAAAAGAATAACGAATGAAGAGAGGAGAAGCAGTAGCTGATGACTGGGCAATCAAGAGCAAAAGTATTGTATTGCTTATGACAAGCTTTCGGGAATGTTCAGTTTCCTAAATCATTTTAAATTGGCCGAACAAATTTGTGAGTTTTTCGGGTTTTGAAAAATTCTTGTCAACGACGGCCTAAAATCCCAAAAAAGTAGTCATTTTGAAGCAATTTCCGCGAAATCTTAACTTTAAAGGAAATTAAATAACAAGGAATTTTATTTAGAAGCTCAACTATCACTGTGCAAGAATTCCATTGTAAACCTACATACAGAAAATCAATTGTATTCCAACAGCTAAGAAAATTCAGCGAAACAAGTTGTTACAAATATCATTTCCAGCAGCTGATGTTGTATATTCAGGGCGAAGGTAGAGGAGCAGACAGCAAGTTCAACATCAAACGGAATTTCATATCTAACGCAAGCACTAAGGAAATCTGGGAGCATTGCGAGTATATGCATAAATACATGTGAAAGCAACTAACCGGAAAAATGTAAATAGGAACGCGAATTTCTCAAACTTTGAGACTTGAGATTATGAAATCGGTTCAGTGAATACAATACCAGAAACAAATTATATTTTGTTGTTTCACGTTTCATTTACCTGCCATTAAAGGGCTGCAACCCTTATTAAAAGGCGGCAAATTATAAAGGAAATATAAAGTCGGGTCGCCTGATAAAACAAGAATTTACATAGAAGAATGTTCTTGGCAACTTTCCAGCCACCTCTACATGGCTCAAACAAACTTGGATTTGAAATTTTAGATGAGTACAATCCAGACAGAATTTTGAATTAAACGCCAGAACATCGTGATCTCCGTTACAAAGTGAAGGACAGGCTTGGAACATCAGCAAATCCTCCGTAAAATTGGATATTAGGGCGAAAGTCTAGCTCTTGGAAGTGTCCTGAAACCTGGAGCAGCTGAATAAATGCATACCTAAACAGGTGTGCAGAGAAAATAACCACCGGAAGAAAAATCCTGCTAAGCTACTTATGTTAAACAAACTGCATTGTCGCAACTTTGAGACTCATCAGTACATGTCCCCAAAGGTCAAAATCCATAGAAGAACTTATACAAATGATCTTCAAATGTAACCAAAGCAATACTCACTATTCTTCTTGTAGAGCAGGATCTCGAACTGATCGTAGAGCTGATGTTCCAGAACGTGATCCACTCTACTGATTGTTTCTTTGTCGGTCAGTTCGCCGAACATGAAGGCGCATCGGCAGGACTTCTGCATCACCTCCGCCCTGTTGTAGCCTGAGATCTTGCAGAAGGACTCGTTGCAGTACACTATCGGATAATCCACTATCTGTGCGTTGGCTAGAAGAAAGCTGCTATCGGCTGCAACAAACCATAGAAAATTTCTTCTAAAATTTCAACGATAAGTTTTTAAAGATAAAATTTGCAATATGCAGGGGTAGAAGATTGTAACGAGACCAGTTCTTGTAATGTCTTCGGTGTTTACAGTATCACTGCCTGCAGTTGAAAATTTAAGTGAAACTGTTGCACTAAAAAAAGAGATTACTCAGCACTCCTCTCATGTTCACTGAATGAAACAGCTAGAGATTAATAGATCAAAGGAGTGGCCCTCAGCCTGAAAGTGTTTCAGAATGCAACGAACTAGACGAGGATGATATTTCAGTCGCATTGTGAAAGGGCCTTTCACGCGAACAGTCTATTGAAAACAGAAAATGTCGATCAATTTTTGAAGTGTATATTAGAGAGCTTTCTAAACTATAAACACATCAAATTGCACCTGGAAGGTAGAGTTGGGTTTGAAGTTTTCGCAGAAATTGATGAAAATTGAACAACATACTTCAGCTTGACTTTGAGCTTGCAGGTTGTTTCACTCTGGCCTCAAACGATTTATAATTCATTAAGGTAGGCTGCCTGTGCCATACGGGCAAATTCAAGCGGTTCGTTGACAATACGCTTACTTTGCCCTCGCTTTGAAGCTGGTTAGATATTGGAATTTCCGTTAAAACCCTCAGAAACACTCGTGTGCTCGTATTAGCGATCTTACCTATGGGCTTTATGGGCTGATTTTCTCGATTAAGGGACACTCTTTGAAATTACCAGACAAGAACAGCGTTTCTGCAAATGGCGAATTGGAATTCTAGTTTGGTCAGAGACGGTTGCTTTGAACCGTGCTTGAACTCCTAATTTGCAATTCTTTACTTGCTCACAAATTTGTAGTGTGTAGTAATCTGCAGATTATTAGTTTAAGACAATTTATTCAATTTTCCAAAAATCGTTTTACTGTTTATTGACTTATAGTTCAAAGTTGCTAAACAAATAATAGGATCAAATATGCCACGGCATATTTCTAAATTTGGATTCAACCGAGTTAACTGGATTAGCTCACAATTCCTCCGAGCTAGAAGTTTCATGTGTGAAAAGCAAATGACACAATTTCAACTTGCAGAGCTTCTGGAAAATTAGCTGAATAAAGCGACCAGCGAAGGAGCGCCAAGGATTTACTTGCTGTTTGACTGGCGAAAACATCGCATACATAAAGAAACTCTGGATAAACTGGAGTAGAGAAAAAGTGCCTACAAAGTGGGTCGGTTTAAGCACCTTAGGATTTTCTGGTTGCAAATGTAAGCATTTCGAGCTTGGGGGCATTTTTCTAGGCTTGATTATCCATTGAGGTTTCTTATTATCTGCCTGTAAAAATTAACAGTGTATAAATCCTTCCACCAACCCAAAAATGGACTGGACAATACACAACCGAGCAATTACAGACCAATTACACTGCTACCAGTACTTAGCAAGGTTTTTGAGTACATAATAAGGCAGCGACTGGGAAAACTGGTCGGAAACTACATACCATCGTATCAGTTCGGATTCAAACATCAGCACTCGACTATTCACCCACTCTTCACTCTGACTAACAATATACAAACAACCCACCTAACTGACAGAAAGACAGCTTGCCTGTTTATGGACATTAACAAAGCTTTTGATAGTGTCTGGCATAGAGGCTTACTATACAAACTATACAAACTACATACACCAACATATCTACTACACACCATAAAGAAGTTACTAGAAAACAGACAACTACAAGTACGAATTGACAAAACACTGTCATTTTCTTTTCCCCCTGAACAAGGCCTCCCTCAAGAATCTCCGCTCTCACCGTTTCTCTACAATATATACTGCCATGACATATGCAATTACAACTTACCAGACAAAAATCAAATCGACAGATCGGCATACATATTTATATTACAATACGCTGACGACACGGCACTTATTGTATATGACAAAACTAGTGAGAGAGGAACTCAAAGACTCCAAACACTTACAAACAACACAATGACATGGTTTTATAAATGGAGACTAACACCAAACGCGTCAAAAACCCAACTTCTGCTCACAAACCACAGACTCAACGCTGACTCCCCTACAATAACTGCAGACGGCCAAACGACACAACCAAAAAACGACGTAAAATATCTTGGAATCACAATTGACCACAAACTTAAATTCACTAAACACATACGAAACATCAGAACAGAAACGATAAAAAGAACAGAACACTTTCGCTCACTAACATACAAAGACAAAGAAATTAGTACAAATACTGCGACAAAATATTCAAAGCGATCTGCAGACCCCTCTTGGACTATGGACATATACTCATGACCAACGGAACAGAAAGGACAAAACGTTATATACAAACAACAGAACAAATTGCACTAAGACTAATAACACGAATAAGACACCCCCAAAACCCACTACACAACCCCTCCACCCAACTACTATACGAACGCACAAACATGACAAAGATTTCGGAAAGACTCACACATCTACAAAAAAAAATGGACAAACAACCCCTACAACTGGACCATACTGAATCCCCTTTGTCTTACAAGACCAACCAGACAATCCCGCTTCCGTTTCCCTACATCAACGCTACTCGAACACTTACAAACGCAACTGACTACTGGACAATAAAATAATTTTTTCTTGTCATTAGAATTGGAAAGTTTATTTAATAAGATTATTAACCTAGAATAAGAGAATTTTCATCTTTGTTTTTTTTATTTAGACTAAGACTACATGTATTAAACAAGGGCAGAAAGACCGATAGGTCGATAGCCTTTTTTTAGAAATAAAGATGTTTACTACTACTACTCCTTACACCAAAGTTACGGTTAACAACTTGCTGAAGCCCAGATTTAGCTAGAAACTTTTACATGCTATTCTTCAGATTATGTCAATATAACTTCAAAAGCAAATAGACTGAATGCTGGATTTCCTTTCGACAAATAGAAGCCGTTCATAAAAATTTAACAAGCCCCTTTGTGCAGGGAATACCGTCAGTAAACTTCCCGACCAACCAAACGCCCTCAAACCTGACCCTTTTACAAACCCCGAATGTCCACTAACATGCTTAGAACAACTAAATCAAAAAAGTTTCCCAGCTTATTTTTACGAACAAAAGTACATCGTAAACTCGTTGTAGCTCCTTTTCTCTGCTCCTTTTATTCGACGCCCCGCTTTAATTGTTTGCCTTTAATTAAGATCCAAGTGTTTTGATTATGTCAATAAGGGCTCTAACTGAGACGTCTTGCCTCAAGCTCTAGATGGATTTAAGGGCCTATGCATAATCACCTGGATAAGCCTAATCGATTTTCGGCGGTGAAAGTTCATGGCTGACGCCAGTCAGTATAATTAAGCTAAATTACTGTTGAAACAACAGATTTATTGAAAAATATTATTTGGCATATGCTAATCCGTGGAAATCCCTAAAGGGAATGTTTTAATGTAACTGAATGATTTCCAGGTTTTTATTCTAAAATTTGCGACAACAGCAAAACCAAACCAAAAAAAGCTGAACGGTGCATATGTAAAATTTACATTCCGAATGTAAATTATTCAATATGCTCCAGGCTACTTGCCGGAGCGTGAATTGTCAGATTTGCCGAATTTATTGAACACTATTTGACGGTTTATGGAATTTAATGCTCGGACATAAAATATGAATGAATTTTCCTGCTCACTATGTGGGCTGAAATTTTCCCGTTTTTCTCACTTTTAGATCCAGAATTCCACTCATTTTGAAATTAATTTCAGCGCTAAAATGAGAAAACACATGCAAAGTGTAGGACGAAGGTAAAACGTACTGGAAAAAAATTAAAAAAACTGTCACGATACAAAAAAAACATTATTACTGGTATAATAAATGAAAACGGAACAGAAATGTATACAGACAAGGCCAAAGCGGACGCATTTGCCAGACATTTTCAACATGCCTTCACAACCTCCACTAACCCTAACTTTGACGACCAAAACTTTAACGCAATAAATGATTGGTACGAGACCTGCTTCACAAACGAAACAAACAATGCACATCAACTAATTACTGAAGCAGAATACGACGAAGCACTCGCACACATTAAAAACACGGCGACGGGAAAAGACAATATAAAAGGCAAACTACTGAAAAATCTTACTCCACAAACACACACACACACACATACGGAACCTATTTAACAACTGTATTGAATCTAACACGATACCAGATACCTGGAAAACAGGAATAATAATACCAATTCCTAAAACCGGACTAGACAATACACAAACACAAAACTACAGACCTATCACACTACTCCCTGTACTGAGTAAAATTTTTGAAACTATAATAAGAAATAGACTGCAACAATCAGTTGGACAACACATACCACAATACCAATTCGGATTTAAACCTAAACACTCAACTGTTCACCCACTTTTTATACTAACCAACAACATACAAACAACTCACCTCACGAACAAGAAAACAGCATGCCTCTTCATGGACATCAATAAGGCCTTTGACAGTGTCTGGCACAAAGGACTTTTATATAAACTTTACCAGCTTAAAACCCCCAAATACATAATTCACGCAATCAGAAACCTACTCACAAACAGACACCTAGAAGTACGCATAGACAACACCCTCTCCTTTGCTTTCTCCCCTGAACAAGGACTCCCGCAAGGATCCCTGCTATCACCCCTTCTTTACAATATATACTGCCACGACATACACAATCACAATCTCCACGGCAAAAGACACATTGACAAATCTGCTTACATACTACAATACGCCGACGACACTGCATTGATCGTGCACGACAAAACTACAGTAAAAGCAGTACAAAAACTTCAAACACTAACAGACAATGCAAGTGCTTGGTTCTACAAATGGAGACTTACACCAAACGCCACGAAAAACCAACTACTTTTACCAAACCACCAAATTAAAGACGACTCTCCATCAATAACAGCAGACGGAAACAGAATTAGACCAAAACAAGAGGCAAAATTTCTAGGAATGACACTGGACCAAAAACTAAAATTTAAAAAACACGCACAGAACGCAAGAACAAAAATCATTCAACGGACAAAACACTTCCGATCACTGACGTACAAAGGCAAAGGAATTAATACAAAGACCGCCACAAAAATTTACCAATCAATATGTAGACCTCTGCTTGACTACGGACATATACTGACAGCGAATGCATCTGGGAAAACTAAACAACACATTCAAACAACAGAACAGATTGCCATGAGATCAATAAGGAAAATAAGACCTCAAAACCAACTACCCAACCCCTCAAACCAACTACTCTACGAACGAACAAAAATAGCGCGAATAACAGAAAGACAACTCCAATTGCAAACGAAATGGAAAAACCATCCCTACAACTGGACCCTACTGAATCCCCTTTGCCTCACGAGACAAACGAGACAATCCCGCTTCCGCTTCCCAACAACAACACTACTTGAACACTTCCAACACGACTGAACCAACCTGCTAGACGATGAAAAGACATGACATAGAAAAGAGATTTTTTTTGCTTTGTAATAATTTTTAGTTTACAGTTAAGATAGTTTAAGTTAGAAAATTAATCCAATACATGTATATATGCAAGGGCAGAAAGGCCGAGGGCCGATAGCCTATTGTGAAATAAAGATTATATATATAATTATATATATATGAGAAAACACTGTTTAAAGTATACTATTAACTGTTGCTGAATTTGGTTTATTTTTATTCGCGCAAAAACACTACTTTGCTCTTAAAAATCTAATGCCCTAAATGTTCGATTTCCTGGAAAATCCAAACTGCAGTTCGTGCATTGAACTCATTGGCGGTCGTTAACATCCCCCTTCTAAAAATAGCGCTTCGAAAATTACTCTTTATTCAATTCTCTATTTTAACAGCAATAACATGGCATAGAGAGCCAGTTCAACTGCGACTCGAGACATGCATCAATATAAATCCAGGCATTAATAATTCAAACCCATTCGATGTTTGAACTCCTGTTCTAAATAAATTATTCGGAAATCGGCAACGAATGGTATGTGCGGTTCCCGAAGGAATCAATTAAATGTGTTGGCCATTAACAGAAAGATGGGATGTTGAAAAAAATGTTGGCGCTTTCCAGGTCGAGTTGAGCTTAAAAAGTTACTAAGGGGCTTTCATCAACCCTTTCAGAATCAACAGTAAATCAATTTCAAGTAGCAGGAAAACCGTGCCAAACGGTGCCAACCTGTTGTCGCAATACACACTGGCGAGACTTAAGGGGTGATTTAAGAAACTGCAAAAAATAACAATAAAGACAACATTGCGCATTATTTGGAATTTGATGATGAAATATTTTAAGCTTGATTTATGGTCTGGTTTAATTGAAAAAAAAAGTGCTTGCTGAGCGTTAAGCAGATATTTCTCATTGAGCCTCTAAACGACTTCAACAAGACATTTCAGATCTAAATTCAATTTCAAAAAACAATTTTCCGATTCGTATCTTTTTCCTGAATTTAAAATATATTGAGCTGGAAAAACAAACCGCAACTTGTACCAAAAATAGCGTTGTTTTCAACATCCACCGTATGCTAATACAATAAAAACATGCAACCTACGCTTCTATTTTCCCGTTTAAGTTGAGAGCCTGAGCCTGCTCCAATTCAATTATGATATTTTTCTGTAGAAATTTCGAGAACATGCACTTTATTTCCCAATGAAATGCTGACTTATTTGGAAACGGCTCTATCGCGCAATGCTCTAAATTTCAATTAAACACGAGGATTAAAATGGATCTTCGAATGGCAACTTTATAATCTCACTAATTTTATTTTCGCCCTTCTTCGCTTTGGTTTGGCCGCCAATCTCCATTGGCATAGAACAGTTATACCATAAAGAAGTTTTCCAGAAGAACAGGAAACGCCTGGCGAGCTAAAAGCTTTCGCACCTCAATCTTGAATATATCAGACAATCGGTATCCGATACTTATCATGCACACGTTTCAGGTTCAAGGCATTTACATGCCTTCGGCTTTTGCGTTGCCTATATCTATTTAATCTAGAGTTCAACCAATGGGCCTGAGCCGAATGCTAATTTTATACCACGCAAAGGTCAAATCCACCACATACAAAGTGTAACAAAAATGTAATTAGGTTGAGGCTAAAGAATGAAAAAGTCAACTAGAAAATGCAATAGAGATAATTCATACTCGTGTAATCGACATGAAATTATTTGAATAAATAAAATACAGTAGGTAGTGCAAAAGAAAGAAAAAAAGTCTAATTCTTTTCATAATTTGGTTGAGTTTTGTGCAAATCCAAAGTTTAAAGTAAACTGTTAGTAGTAGTAAACATCTTTAGTTCTAAAAAAAAGGCTATCGACCTATCGGTCTTTCTGCCCTTGTTTAGTACATGTAGTCTTAATCTAAACAAACAAATAAAGGTAAAACTTGTCTTATTCTAGGTTAATAATTTTATAATATTATATATATAATAAATCTTGGATTTATTGTCCAGTAGTCAGTTACGATTGTAAGCTTTCGAGTAGCGTTGATGTAGGGAAACGGAAGCGGGATTGTCTGGTTGGTCTTGTAAGACAAAGGGGATTCAGTATGGTCCAGTTGTAGGGGTTGTTTGTCCATTTTGTCTGTAGATGTATGAGTCTTTCCGAAATCTTTGTCATGTTTGTGCGTTCGTATAGAAGTTGGGTGGAGGGGTTGTGTAGTGGGTTTTGGGGGTGTCTTATTCGTGTTATTAGTCTTAGTGCAATTTGTTCTGTTGTTTGTATATAACGTTTTGTCCTTTCTGTTCCGTTGGTCATGAGTATATGTCCGTAGTCTAACAAGGGTCTACAAATAGCTTTATATATTTTGGTGGCGGTGTTTGTGCTAATTCCTCTGTCTTTGTAGGTTAGTGATCGGAAGTGTTTTGTTCTCTTTATTGTTTCTGCCCTGATGTTTCGTATGTGTTTAGTGAATTTAAGTTTGTGGTCAATTGTGATTCCAAGGTATTTTACGTCGTTTTTTGGTTGTGTCGTTTGGCCGTCTGCAGTTATTGTAGGGGAGTCAGCGTTGAGTCTGTGGTTTGTGAGCAGAAGTTGGTTTTTGGACGCGTTTGGTGTTAGTCTCCATTTATAAAACCATGTCATTGTGTTGTTTGTTAGTGTTTGGAGTCCTTGAGCTGCTCTCTCAGTAGTTTTGTCTTGTACAATAAGTGCCGTGTCAGTCTGCGTATTGTAATATGTATGCCGATCTGTCGATTTGATTTTTGTCTGGTAAGTTGTAATTGTATATGTCATGGCAGTATATATTGTAGAGAAACGGTGAGAGCGGGGATCCTTGAGGGAGCCCTTGTTCAGGGGAAAGAGAAAATGACAGTGTTTTGTCAATTCGTACTTGTAGTTGTCTGTTTTCTAGTAAGTTCTTTATGGTGTGTAGTAGATATGTTGGTGTGTGTAGTTTGTATAGTAAGCCTCTATGCCAGACACTATCAAAAGCTTTGTTAATGTCCATAAACAGGCAAGCTGTCTTTCTGTCAGTTAGGTGGGTTGTTTGTATATTGTTAGTCAGAGTGAAGAGTGGGTGAATAGTCGAGTGTTGATGTTTGAATCCGAACTGATACGATGGTATGTACTTTCCGACAAGTTTTCCTAGTCGCTGCTTTATTATGTACTCAAAAACTTTGCTAAGTACAATAAATTGTTATTTTTCGGACGATGCTGTTATTTTTTGGTTTGATTCCCTTTCCGTTTTGGGGTATATCGATGTTACCCACTTATATTCCCTCCCTGCAGCACAAATATTTACGGCTCAATTTGCCAAATATTTCATCACAAATAGCTCAAACCGCCAGGGCCGATTCATTAAACCAATTAGCCCTAAAGCACCTTAATAAACTAAGCTATGTAGAGAATAGGTAAACCAAAATGCCTAAAACGAATTAAATTGCCTGCATTAATCCGCTGATAAAGTATCCTTTGCAGTCGGTTTTATTTTTAATTGCTCCTTATTGCGGTAAAGCGCCTTCAGAATGGAACCCATTTCGCAGTGAAACCCTAAATTTATGAATATTTGCACTGTTCGGGCTTTGAGAATTTTCTACGAAATCAAATAGGATGTTAGAAAATCGTTATTTATTTGCGATCCCTTAAATCTCTAGAGGTATTTGAGCGCACTCCAATTATTTAAAAAATTTGCTGTTTGTAGGATTAAAAGAATTCATCGGTAAACTTGAAACTGGTGAGGTGTTGAAGTTTGAGGAATTTACTCAAATAGTATCTAACTCGTATTAATATTGTTATTTTTCAATTTTAATACACATTTTTTGGAGAGGGACCAAATTCGATTTCAATTATGAAAAAAATAAACCGAAGCGTATTAATTTATGCAAATGTAATTTAATATTGCCTCAAGTTTTTTCGGAACTCCTCGAAAAATGTGCTTCAATTTTAATCGCTTTATTGAACCTGCCTTCCAATTTTAAGTTTGCTCGGCCAGCAAATTCAATTTTATTATAATTATGCGCCGATTTATTCACGGCTTTTTACGGAAAATTGTGCTTACGCTTTTAGATGCATGATTAATTTTAAACAAACTCTTAGAGTGATTGTCTGCAACGGTTTATAAATATGACAACCGACATTTAAGCTTTTTGTGTGGTTTTCATATTGCTGAAAAGCTAAAGAATCTTGATAAAATGTTACATTTCAAAAGCAATTCTGTTTTAACCGTAATATGAATATCAAAAAATAAAAAAGAAGAAAGATTTTAAATCACTTTCTTAGCAGAATACAGGATGTCACTTGTAACTACTAAATTGAAAAATTTTGTTATTTTTTTTTATATTTATTTTATTCGTTAATTTACTTAAATTTCGAACGGAAAAGAACTGGTGATCAATTAATGTATCTTGTTAGGCTTCATATGAAAACGGGCAATATACGGGGTATCAATTTGAAAATTTCCCAACCGTAATATCTCTCTTACAGTTAAAAATATGAAAAACACGTCAATTTAATTTGTTAGGGGGACACTTTAAATTAATATTTTTTGCCTTCTTGTTTCAACCCCCTAGGAAGTATAGATGTAACCCTTAGAATCTTAAATGGGAATGGGGGTCAAGTAGCACATCGTTTTAAAGGGCCTTCAATTCTCCTTTCAGTGGCATGGCCATCCCCTGCCTTTTCCTTGCTACGTTCATGGGTGGCATCGTTTCAAACTTTATTTGAAAATTACATTTCGATGGTAAAAGAAATTCTAAAAATATATTGTTTTTTTTTTCCAAAAACATGGTCAGAAAATTTAAATGATGTAGCCAAAATAGGAATATTATTGTTAATTCGCTTTTGCTTCTTGGGCTGTTCAGTGATAACTTTTATTAAGTGCATAAAGTGTGAGAATGGTTTATTCTCTTCAAGAAAGAACTGAAATTATTTCCATTTATGGAGATGTTAGAAAGTGCGCACGAAAGACGGCATGGGTTTTCAATAAAAGAAATCGGAATCATGAAAAAGTCGGAAAAAAGTTCTCCGAAACTGGTTCGGTGAGTAATAGAAAATAAAACAACCTACGAGTGATGAATGAAGGAGCTCAAAATGACGTTTTGGGACTATTTGCTGCAGAGCCCACCTACTCCTTGCGGACAGTAGCAGGAATATCACACGAGACTATAAGAAAAGCACAGAAAATGCATAAGCTCCAATACAAAATGCTGATACTTCAAGAACTCTGTGACGATTATTTTGATAGAAGAATAGAAAGATAGAAGTTATTCAACGATTTTATCGGTGTTACCAGCTCTTCTAATCATTTGTACAGCAAGGAGAGCCAATGCAATAATTTTTGTGTAAACAGTAAGCTGGAAGCCAACATCGCAATGCAGGAAAGTTTAGTGGTCTCTGCAACTTTAAAACGCGATTAGTCGGAAAGCTCTGGACAAAAAGCAACAAAGTAGGATAGCACTGAAGAGAGAATTGAAGGCCCTTTAAAACGATGTGCCTCTTGACCCCCACTCCCATTTAAGATTCTAAGGGTGACATCTACACTTCCTAGGGCTAGGGGGTTGGAACAAGAAGGCTAAAAATATAAATTTAAAGGGTCCCCCTTACAAATAAAATTTACATCTTTCGGATTTTTAATTAATATTTCTAACTGCAAGAAAGATATTAAGGGTGGGAGGTTGTCAAATTGACAACCCGTATAAGTAAAGAAAACATAGTGGCAAATGAGCAGTTAGAGAAAAGGACAAAAAGACACTAATAAATCATACGGCAATTTGCTTTGGCGGCTTTATTGCTGGGCCTATAATTTTATCGTTGTCATAATTAATGTATGTGCTTGTACCTTTCTCATTAGTCTTATAAATTCTTTATCCATTCCTCATTAGTCTTATGGATGTGCTTGTAACATCCTCTTTCGAAACTTACGGAAATAACAATCAGAAAGCGCCTTTGCGTTTCGAAGGTAAGGCTAATATCTTGAAATTCCAGTCCGTCTGGGCATATATCCAGAAAATTTGGCAAACTTGTTTTAATTTATTCCATACTTTTCAAGGACTATTCGCAGATCCCGGGCTTATTTTATCTTCATAATGAAGAAAGTTCATAATTCATTTTTGCTACAAATATTCATAAGGTTTTCCCTCATAAATAATGCCCTTACACGCTTACACTAATAGAGTGGAGTTTGAAACCTTGACTTTTTATGATTGATTTTTGTTTAAAACTCTTGGAAATTTCCTCATAGCTTCTGCTAAATACTGTTTTGCGTTCATTGCAAACCCCCAAATAAAAAATAGGTCCTGTTCCAGATACCGTAATGGCCAAAATAAGGCGGGCAAAAAATCGAGCGAATCTCTACGATTTACGACCCCATGAATACAGAATAAAGCAAAGATATATTAGGGTCCAATTTATTTGAGTAGTAGGCGTTTAAATATGGAGTTCAAATCTTTCTGGATATCAAAACGTGATTGTTGGAATTTATGGATTCGACTTAAACACTATTTTTCAAAAAACTCAACTTTTAAAAGTTGAAAATTTGATTTCTTTAGTTCTCATTTTACTTATTTCTATCTCTTTTTCAAAGTTGGTTCAGAGGGAACTTTTTGAGTCATTAAATATTCATATCTCATACCAAATTGGATATAAATCATTCAAGACATAATTATAAGGCGAGGTGAAAACCGCACATGAATATGCATCAAAATTACTTAATGATATTGAATGAATTCGAGCAGTAAGGTTTATTTGGAACCAATTTTTCAAACAAGGTTTGATTTGCAATTAAATACGCCCAACTGCCATACTCAACGAATTGACAAAACACTGTCATTTTCTTTTTCCCCTGAACAAGGGCTCCCTCAAGGATCCCCCGCTCTCACCGTTTCTCTACAATATATACTGCCAAGACATATCCAATTACATCTTACCAGACAAAATCAAATCGACAGATCGGATACATATTAACAATAAGCAGACGACACGGTACTTAGTGTACATGACAAAACTACTGAGAGAGCAGCTCAAAGACTCCAAACACTAACAAACAACACAGTGACATGGTTTTATAAATGGAGACTAACAACCAAACGCGTCAAAAAACCAACTTCCGCTCACAAAAACCACAGACTCAACGCTGACTCCCCTACAATAACTGCAGACGGCCAAACGACACAACCAAAAAACGACGTAAAATACCTTAGAATCACAATTGACCACAACTTAAATTCACTAAACACATACGAAACATCAGGGCAGAAACAATAAAGAGAACAAAACACTTCCGATCACTAACCTACAAAGACAGAGGAATTAGCACAAACACCGCCACCAAAATATATAAAGCTATTTGTAGACCCTTGCTAGACTATGGACATATACTCATGACCAACGGAACAGAAAGGACAAAACGTTATATACAAACAACAGAACAAATTGCACTAAGACTAATAACACGAATAAGACACCCCCAAAACCCACTACACAACCCCCTCCACCCAACTACTATACGAGCGCATAAACATGACAAAGATTTCGGAAAGACTCATACATCGACAGACAAAATGGACAAACAACCCCTACAACTGGACCATACTGAATCCCCGTTGTCTTACTAGACCAACCAGACAATCCCGCTTCCGTTTCCCTACATCAACGCTACTCGAACACTTACAAACGCAACTGACTACTGGACAATGAAATAATTTTTTCTTGTCATTAGAATTGGAAAGTTTATTTAATAAGATTGTTAACCTAGAATAAGAGAATTTTCATATTTGTTTTTTATTTAGATTAAGACTACATGTATTAAACAAGGGCAGAAAGACCGATAGGTCGATAGCCTTTTTTTTTTAGAAATAAAGATGTTTACTACTACTACTCGAGCAGTAAATCACTTTTTGTTAATTCTATGTCATTTTCAAAACAGATTTTTGAGGTTTATTTGGAACCAATTTTTCAAACAAGGTTTGATTTGCAATTAAATACGCCCAACTAGAAGGAGGAAGGTTATCTTTGGAAAAAAATATAAAGCAGCTGCAGGAAGCGTGTAGGTCCGCATCCGCAGCGAATTTCCAAACTTTGTTTCGCTGCAATTCAATACAGACATTCATTATTCAGTTCTGTGTCACAAACGCAGCACTACAAAACCGTGCAAAATCAATAAAATCGGTTCCCTCAACCTGCGGTATAGCGCAAAACTTAGTATTTCGTGACATATGAAATTAAATAAAATTAAAGTCCCCCAAAGCCGGATAATTACTTGGGGAACGAATCAATGCCGCCCCACTGACCCATTTCCTTAAGTCTCCCGATTCACAACAAATCGTTCCCTGGAAGCGAAAAAAACTTGGCTCGCTAAAAGCTTTCGAGCCGCATATCCAGATACCATCATCGATCCAGGATGATTGTGGCAAAAATGCCCATGGTCAAAGGTCGGCCTAAGGCCATGCCGACCATTCATCAACTTTAGATCTTCATGGAAGATAAGCGAAAGAGTTACCTACCAAACACTCAAATCTTGATTAACCACTTGTTCGGTGAGCACAAAGCGGGCGGAAAATAAAACCTAACGACATATCGATTTGAAGGAGGTGGAAATTTGCGTTTTGTTAGCTGACGTTGATTGCAGGCAAAGTTTTACAATATCAATTGATTCGGATAGTTTATGTGTTACTTCACATTCTACCGAACTCTCTTCAGAAGTAATTCATTGACTTGATATTTCAAAGCTTTAGTTTTTGTTAAGAGAGCTTAGTAGTCATATTGGCATCTCTCTGTGGGCCAGTGAAGGTTCTACAGGTGATGAAATCGGGATATTAATTTACTGCTGGCTAACTGTCCACAATGTCTCAGTTCCTCACTCTTTATCTTTTAAAATTTGTTATAGGTAAGTGTGTCTTCTCTCACGCTGGTTTCAAATTGCCCAGCCAGCAATAATCACGAGCAAAAGACGTCAAAGTCACCTATTTCGTCACGTTATATCGACGTGATTGCTGCGGCAAAATGCCACAGTAAATCGACGTCTGAAACCGACAAAACATGTTGTTACATAAATTTCAATACAATTATTTGCAGAAGAAGACATATTCCAGGATGTCTGTTGTGAGAAGAGCTCCTACGCTTCTAGCTCGCTTCTAGTTCGATTAATCGCTGTTGGATTCTTCATTGAATTTAACGCTGCTGCTTTTAAATAACGGATAATTAAAATTGTATGCATTTTAATGCCGCATTAGCGATTTGCAGACATTAAACATTTAAATTTATTCATTAGAGTAAATATCGCGTTCTGCTTCCGAATGGAAATAATTTTTTTTAACAAAAAAAACAGTTTTTCAGTAAATTTCAGTATCTAAAATATATTGTTTTCATTGTTTATCAAGAGCCTCACAAAATTTTGGTTGCAAAATATCGATTCCTTTCTTTACCCATTGTTTTTTTGCGATGCGCTTTTGCTACTTTACATTTAATACATTATGTTGTGGCATCTTTTGCATATGATTTGTCAATATTTCCAGACACTCTCGATATCGGAGGACTGATAGTGTACCAGTCAATTTTACGTTCCACCAGCGTCTTTCTTGTCAAACATGATTTATGGGTTCATATGGCGTGTTGGCATCTTGAAGCATGCATTTGATCTATTACGTCTTCATCTTTATCGGAAATTTGTCGGCCGCATGGTTAAGCATGCCTTAACCTACGGTTTGCCCCGATTGCACCTCAACATTCTTAATGGGGGTTTATTAAATTTAGGTTTCCTTTCGATGGTCATTAGTTTCAATTATTGTTCAGTGATGGGCTTATTCCGTTCTTTCTGCCCATTAGCGAATGGGGGCTGTATAATTAGCTGTTTTGTTGTTCAGTTGATCATAAAATGGTGCGAGAAGAGCAAGAAAAGAATAGTGTTTGCCTTATTTGCAGCAAAATATTTAATCACTTTTTCCGTAGGTATTGAAAATCTGAATAGCACGAAACTAATGGTTTGCTGCACTGTTCATTTATTATGTATGGCATGGCATGTGAACATTGTCCTACAAGTACGAGCGGCTACTTACGTTGTTGGTTTGACCTACGGATAATGTTCTCCAAAAAAGTGTTCTGAGGGGCAACCAGCCCCCTGCGACCCCCGGGCATTGTAGCGGAAATTTTGCCGGTTTTCACCACTGTCACCTTAAGAGTATTGTTTCGGGCATTGCGCGTACCTTCGCAAAAAGTACCCAGACGAGCGCCAAAACCGGTTCATCTTACCCCCCTTTCTCGTAATCGAGACACTGACCATGCATTTCAATTTCCCAATAATCCCGTTACGGTGAAAAATCACGTGCATAACTAATGTTGGAAAACTCCCTATCAAGCGAACATTCTTGGACCCGTTGAATGGAATAATGGGGCGAAAAAAAAATTCGATATTTTGCCCGCGCGTCAAGTGTTACGTAAACCTGTCACTTCTGGTCTGACCATTATCGAGATCTCTTCCGTTCAAACCAACCCAGTTTCTCAAAATATGTCAGCGAACTAAGGGGTTGGAAATCAGCCGCTCTTTCAACCCCCTAAGCACTGTTGCCACATTTTCAAGCACTATTTCTTCAAGTCTACCATTTTCGGCTTAGAATAGTGTTGACTCTTCTAATCGTGCCGCTTTCTTCATTTACTTCTCTCATTTCTTCAACGTTTAAAAGTGTAGAAATCATTTGTCGCATATCTAAGAATCATTTAGGTGCTTCCACTGAAAATTTGCTTTGCTCGTTTAACGCCTACCGAAACTACTGCAAGCATATTTGAAAAGCAGATAAGTTTAGCCGGAGATGAATGTACTCAGCCTAATTTATCTGACTGTTTCAATGGTAAGAGTGACTGAAGGCTGTTAAGGCGCAAAATACTTTCTACTGCTGATCAGAACGTTACTGAAAATGTTTTAAATTCCTTTTAGTTTTCAGTAACTTACCAACTCATCATCAAGCGGCGTTTTGCGTTCAAGCGTTTTTAAAATTTCTTAAAGTTTTAGTTTTTAATTCGATTTCTAAGACAAAGCAAAAATTGACAACTTCTTCTTTGGCTAAATTACCAAATTGAAGATCATTATCTTCAAGATATTTCCACATTTGAGTTAGCAATTTACTTGAAATTGTGCCACTTCACTAGTTTTTGTAATATGGGCAACATTGCGAAGCAAGGTAGAAAGGAAAATCGAACAGACTAGTGGCGCGCCCAGATCGTGCGGTGGTGTTTTCTGCAACTTGCAGGAAAGGCATTTTCAACTAGGACACCAAAACAAACACATCAACCTTTTCTTTATTATTCTTGATTTATATTTTATGTTTGACCGGTTTTCCGCCGGTCTTAATTCCCTTAGTCTGCAAATCGCGCGATCGTTAATTTTAAGCGATTCCAATCTCGAATTGATCGCAATTTTGGCACTGGATCTAGAAAAGCCGAGATAAAAATACTTGCATTTACTTGTATGTAACAAATTTATTTTGTGTCGTTGTTTTCTCTATCGTTATTTCAGCATAAAAAAGAGCTTCAAAAGATAATTAATAGTTTTGGTGGTATAATAATGTCTACGCAATACAAAATGTACTAAAATAATATAAAACACAAAAAAATAAATAAATAAAGAGCCCTGATTCGAGCCTTCATTCACTGAACAAAAAAAAAAGATTCAAGTTTTGAATATTTCTAGATCTGTTGCAACTTCAAAAAAAAATCAATTTTAAGGCGAATGAACGTTAAAATCTCCCAAAAACATCACATTGTGTCCCCTTTGGTCGATGTTGTGACTCACTTTTCCAGCAATACGTGGACACTTCACCTTCTAGGAAGATGCCGCAGATATCCGTAAAAACTATTTGGCAACGCCGATTGAAGCAAACGGCTGAACTATAGAGGGCGCGCCATGACCTAATCTTGCACCTCTTATTGCTGCTAATAAAATGGGGTAATCGACCTGGCTCGCATTGGCCGTTATTTCTATGGGATACATTTTTCGGATTGCTGTTTATTCCACCGAATTAATACCGATTTGGCTAATTCAGCAAAAAAAATATCACTGACCTGGGAACCATTGTATGGTTTCCAGGAACAGTGACTAAAAATTGTGATTTTCTGACGCAGAAAGAAAAATCCGAATCTAAGAAAATGGGGACAACAGAGCCCTAAAAATATCTGCGGCCGATCATCTGCCGATATACGCAGGTTGCGGCTTAAAGATATTTACTGATCGCAATAATCCATTGCACCGGCTTTACTAAATATTAATTCCTGATAAACAGGCAGCTGGAATATTCGGGCATCAATATATGATACCCAGCAGACCTCAAACATCAAAATAAATAGAACGTAAATAATAAATCAGAACAGATATCGACATGCGCTCTTAAAGCTCCAAAGGGCCATTTGTGAACATCCTGCAGTCAGTCGATATCCGTTGAATTATCAAACATTTAAATTCAAATCGATCCAAAAATGTGCATGCAAAGACCAAACATTTCAATGTTGCCTTGAATTTCCTCCTTTTTTACACATATTGACTCCATTCTTCCGGAGCGGTTGTAGAGAGCCCCAAAACTCAGAAATTTGCAAAAAACTACATCTTAAATAGGGCAACAGTGTAACTTTCGCACTTGAAAGTTCTGCTGGCCATGAAAATATACACATCATGCGCTAATTATAACGGTTATTTCAATTTTTCGCAGAAAAAAGTTTTATCATTGACATGAGTGATTTTTTTACGTTAAATTTTCCCAGTAATAAACCAGCCAGGAATAGTCAGTTAATAATAAAAAGGACAATAAGAGGCTTGAACTAAATGGAAAAATTCGGCGGCGCAAGAAAGTTGCAGACTCCCCTGGAGGCAGAAGGGTGGCTGCGTCCTTCGAGGGATATATTACAGCCCTAAAACGACGGGTGGGGATGAGAATCAACTCTGTTTGTGGATATTGGTTCGAAAAAAACAAAACAAATGAAAGTTATTGGCAACTTTCTTCGTTTGCCTGTAAATATTTCAACAAACTTTTCCACACGATAAGTCTGAACAGTCATCATCAATTGTCTCAATGAAACATCAGTAGAATTTGGAAGTTGATCGGAAGCAATATTAATACTAATATACATGGCGAAGTGACTTGGAGTGGCTTCGAGCATAGAAGAGCAATTGGAGCAAATTAAAGGGCCGATAACCGGTTATTTACCGACATATGAGGGGTGGGCGACCATTTAAAAGGTCCCCTCGTACTGCATGTGTTTTCACCTGTGGTGCAGCTGTTTCCACGACCTTTTGTCGCCCCATCCCGGACCGTAATGCCAACACAGCGAAGTCTGTGCCGAAGTTAACTTGCGTGCTACAAGTGTGCTTTAAATTTCGTCTGGCGGAAACATTTCAGTCAAGGGTTTACGTAACTCTTTATGACGACCCGAAATTGTGTCACACATTAATACGATCAAGATGACTTTTATTGGTGTTGCTCGGCTGAGTAATTTTTTTAATAGTGTAATCAAATGCTTCAATCAGATCCACGAAAGCTTCTCACTTTTCACCCACGATGTTTCCGCATTCAAAATGGTTTGCTGTTGAAAGCAGCGAGGGAAAGGCAGCGAAGCAAAATGGACAGATTTCAGTTGGAAAATTCAACAAAAAACCTTCCTAATCAGCATCCTTCTTTAAGAGTGGTTATTGATGCATTAATCATCTAATCTCTCCATAAATTTCGCAACAAAATGAAGATTGAGTGTAAAAATAGTAGACAACCAAGCAGAAAATCAGCCGAGTAATTGCAAATATATACAGGGTGGTTCTGTGACGGACAGAGAGAGTTTTGTATGGAAACTTAATAACTAATAACTAATATAATGCCCCTACAATAACTGCAGACGGCCAAACGACACAACCAAAAAACGACGTAAAATACCTTGGAATCACAATTGACCACAAACTTAAATTCACTAAACACATACGAAACATCAGGGCAGAAACAATAAAGAGAACAAAACGCTTCCGATTACTAACCTACAAAGACAGAGGAATTAGCACAAACACCGCCACCAAAATATATAAAGCTATTTGTAGACCCTTGCTAGACTTTGGACATATACTCATGACCAACGGAACAGAAAGGACAAAACGTTATATACAAACAACAGAACAAATTGCACTAAGACTAATAACACGAATAAGACACCCCCAAAACCTACTACACAACTCCTCCACCCAACTACTATACGAACGCACAAACATGACAAAGATTTCGGAAAGACTCATACATCTACAGACAAAATGGACAAACAACCCCTACAACTGGACCATACTGAATCCCCTTTGTCTTACAAGACCAACCAGACAATCCCGCTTCCGTTTCCCTACATCAACGCTACTCGAACACTTACAAACGCAACTGACTACTGGACAATAAAATAATTTTTTCTTATCATTAGAATTGGAAAGTTTATTTAATAAGATTATTAACCTAGAATAAGAGAATTTTCTTCTTTGTTTTTTATTTAGAGTAAGACTACATGTATTAAACAAGGGCAGAAAGACCGATAGGTCGATACCCTTTTTTAAAAATAAAGATGTTTACTACTTACTACTACTATAATTCACGAACATGTACATAATTTATGTCTGGAGATGCTCCAATAGGGTTGAGATTGGGAAGAGGAAACGCGTTTGTCTGGTCGGTCTTGTTAAGCAGAGGGGGTCCAGGAAGGTGAGATTGTGAGGGTTGTGTTTCCATCTTGATTGCAAGACGAGTAGTCTTTCCGAGATCCTTGTCAAGTTTGTGCGTTCGTAGAGTAGTCGGTTTGGTGGATGGTGTAATGGGTTTGCTGGGTGTCGGATCTTCGTTATCAGTCTCAGTGCTATCTGTTCTGTTGTCTGTAAATGCCGTTTAGTTTTGTCAGTAGCGTTGGCGAATAAAATATGAGCGTAGTCAATTAGAGGTCTGCAGATCGCTTTATATATGATAGTTGCTGTCTTGGTGCTGATACCCTTGTTTTTGTAAGTAAGTGTGCGGAAGTGTTTTGCTCTCTTGGTTAGATCTGTTCTGATGTTTTGTACGTGTTTTGTGAATTTTAGTCTATTGTCCATTGTTATTCCTAGGTATTTCACATTGTCGGTGGGTTTGATTATTTGACCGTCCGTGGTGATGTTTGGAGAGTCTGGTTTAATTCGGTGGTTTGAGAGGAGCAGCCGGTTTTTTGATGCATTTGGTGTGAGCCTCCATTTGTAGAACCATGCTGTTATTGTGTCTGTTAGTGTCTGGAGTTTGTCCACTGCTCTGGCGGTCGTTCTGTCATGCGCGATAAGGGTAGTGTCGTCAGCGTATTGCAGCAGGTAAGCGTTTTGGTCTATACCTTCTTTGTCTTGTCTGTTGTGGTTGTATATGTCATGGCAATATATGTTGTAAAGCAGGGGTGAGAGTGGTGAACCCTGAGGTAAGCCTTGCTCAGGTGAAAAGGGGATAGAGTAGTCGTCGTTGATTCGTACCTCCAGTTGTCTGTCTTCGAGTAGTTGTTTAATAATATGTATTAAGTACTTTGGAGTGCCAAGTTTGTGTAGTTTGTACAGTAAGCCCGCGATCCACACACTGTCAAAGGCCTTATTTATGTCTAAAAACAGGCTGGCAGTTTTTCCTCCGGTCAGGTGTGTGGTTTGTATGTTATTAGTAAGAACAAAAAGTGGATGTATAGTTGAGTTTTTAGTCTTGAAGTCAAACTGGTATTTTGGAATATGATGTCCTATTAAATTATGTAATCTGTTTTTTATTATGTGTGCAATCAGTTTAAATTATTCCTCAACTTGTCTTTCTGTAATAGTCCGTCATATAAAGCAATATTTAAAAGAACATTTATTGCAAAAAATTGCGCCGAATTCCTTTTAAAATAGCGCATCACATGTTATAAATCATTTTGTTTTAAATATGTAAATTCTAACTTGTTTTGTTGACAATTCAAACATTTTCTTCGGAAATATTGATAGCGATATCGAGAATTATACGTATATGTGTATTCGATTACCATAAATAAATTATAATAATTAATAATTGCTACAAAGTAGTACAAGGATTTGAAATTGATGAGTGATTTCATCGTTTATGTAAATATCTCCAAAGCTCCAAACCAAAAGCTAGCAGTGGGTATTTTCAAAGCATAAAATTTGTTATTTATTATGCAGACGTTTTAGTGTTCTATTTTCAAAAAGAGAAAACTTAGTTCGGAATTTTGAAAAACTGATGCAACCACTGGTGAAATTGTAAATCTTAACGTCATTGGACTAAATTAACAAACACACCAGTTTTTTTACCTACAAAATTTTATCTCCATTTACTCGAATTTATTTGAAATAAAAGTGGCAACGGAAAATACAAGCTGGCGCATTGTAAAAGCTCTTTAAAATATTGGAGAACGTAGGAATTGGTGCAACTCAATATCCAAGAAAAGTCCAAAAAATCAGCTAAAATGTGAAATAAAAATTAACTTTTTTCTACGCAACATTTTTATCGGTTGTTAAAGCAGGAAAGGAGTTTACTAGTCAATCTTTTAAGCTTTTCGAAAATCTACTTACAGTTTTGAGTTTTCCGAAATTAGAAGTTTAAAATGAATAAAGAATTAGTCAAGAAGTAATAAATAAATAATTTTTGGAAAAGTTTGCAAATGTTACACAAGTGAGTGTTTTATAATGTCACTCATTTTTTTCATAAACGGCTGATAAGCAAGGGACCCTCTTACCAAAAGAATTAACAAAACCTAAATTGAGAACTGAAAAAAAACCATTCAAACAAAGCAACTTATTCCAAGGTTTTGATTTCAGATTTTTAACATTAGTTTGATCGATTGATTTTGAGCATGGAGTGAAATACTTTCAACTTGCCATTGAATCCCGGCAATTTATTAATTCCACACCAATTTCGCCTAAACAAAGTACAATAGCAGGCGGATGCCTTCAGGCTAGAGTGTATTTAAATGCATGCTAATGATGTTTGACAAATATGAGATTTGATACACAAATTAGTTTTTCGTTACTTGGCAAATACAAACTGTTTGTGTTGGGCAAATTAAGATGATTCACAGAACTGTATTTTCAGATAAAAACGGTAGCAGCAGATCAGCAGGAAAACTAACATATTGAAATGGAAAATTTGCATTTGGAGTCTCAGGGTTGAATTCCGGATCACCACTCATACGTAACTAATCTCAAATCCAACTTTCACTCATCTGCCACTCATGTTAGGGTGAGATGAGTGGTCCCTAACTGATGCCAACTTTCGGTATTCAAAAACGAACTATATATTGTTTATTAACTATTATTTATTTATTTATTAACTATTATTTATTTATTTATAATTTTATTTATATATGCGGTATTTACGTAATGTTAATGAGGCAGATTACTTAGAAAAATATTGTTGCCATCCTTCTGATCTAGTTTTCTGCAAATATCTCAGTTTTGAATAACAATTAATTTTTTAAACTATTTTCCTGTTTTAGACAGACCCCAGACAACACCCCAGAGGAATGACGCCAATTTTGAATCACCCTGTATATAACAAGATGGGTGATAAGCGCAGTTTCATGTCGGATTCTGAGAAACAAGTTCAGAATGGCAGAATGTTCGAATAGCCATTGCCAAAGAAATTCTAAAACAGGAGGAAGTGAAACCAAAAAGATTAAAGGAAAATAAACAAATTTAGAATAAATTCATGTTTTACTATAATACAAAATTGATTGCTCTACCTCTCATACTTCCACCCGCGTTCAAAAACATTCCTTGTTAAAATCTGTGCGTTGTTATATCGCTGCTCGGCTCTTCTTATTGGGTTTTTCATTCTTCTTCTTAGCGTGCCTATCCGTTCCGGATGTTGGCTATCATGTTGGCAATTCGAATATAGCTGAGTGGTGGATTGGTTGAACCACGTTCTTAAATTTTTCAACCACGATATTCTCCTTCTGCCCACTCCTCTAACTCCATATACCTTGCCTTGTCGGATCTTCTGCAAAAGGACATATCTGCTCTCATTGCGCATTATATGTCCCAGATATTGTAACTTTCGAGTCTTAACTGTATTCAGGGCTTCTTTTTCCTTTGCCATCCTTCTCAGCACCTCCGTATTGGTCATTCTCTCTGGCCAAGGTATTCGTTGGATTCTTCGGTACAGCCACATTTCAAATGCCTCGAGTTTTTTGGAGGAGGCCTCCGTAAGCGTCCACGATTCGACCCCATAAAAAAGGGTCAAAAACAAGTCGCAAGAGGAGAATTTTCGTTGTCGGATGTAAGTGGTGGCTGGTAAAGACTTTTTTCATCCTGATAAATGCTGTTCTGGCTTTTTCAATACGCGTTCTGATTTCCACAGATTATCCAGTTATCATTTACGTTCGTGCCCAAGTATGTGTATTTGTTGACTTTCTCTTAAGGAGCTCCGTCTACCAATAAAGTACCGCGGGTGTTTTCCTTTTTACTGATTATCAAGAACTTTGTTTTGTTGGTGTTTATTTCCAAACCATATTGTCGACCAGAGGATGTAACACTGTCCATTAGGAGTTGCAAGGAAGCTAGGTTGTCCGCAAAAATAACGGTATCGTCCGCATACCTTATGTTATTCAATCTTTCTCCATTTAGCAGGATTCCGGCTTCAGTATCCTGCAGGGCGTCTCTGAAGATGCCTTCCGAGTACAGGTTGAAAATTACAGGAGACAGTATGCATCCCTGTCTCACACCAAGCAATATTTGTATCTCCTCCGTTGTCTCTCTGTCTACCCTGACACAAGCCCTCTGATTCCAGTAGAGATTTCTGATGATTTTTGAGGTCCTTCCTTTTTGCAGAACGTCCATCATTTTCGTGTGTCGCACTTGGTCAAATGGCTTCCTGTAATCCAGCGCTGAAACAGCATCTAGATCGAAAATAGAGCCTTTCTAGTCCCTACCGCCCTTCGAAAGCCGAATTGGTTCTCAGACATCTGTTCCTCACACAGTTTAAATATTCTACTGTGAATTATCTTCAGGAATATCTTCAGTAGATGGCTCATCAAGCTTATTGGGCGAAACTCGCTACATTTCCTAGCATTAGGTTTTTTGGGGAGGGTAACAAATTCAGATTTCAGCCATTCCGTGGGTATGACGCCCGTATCATAGATCACATTGAACACCCTTATAAGCCACCCTAGATGCTTCCCCTCGATCAACTTTAATATATCAGCCGGAACTCCATCGGGACCCAAAGCCTTTTGCTCTTTAGCATTTTTCAGCGCTGCCTGTAGTTGTCCTTCTAAGATTAGGGGACCATCTGTTTTATCAATATTGGGTGGCACCGTTCTCACGTCATCAAACAGTTGTTTAATGTACTCTTCCCAGGTTTGCTTAATTTCCGACTTCTTTACTATAACTCGGCCTTGGTTACTAAGTACATTAACTGTTCTTCTTTTCACTGTTCCCGTCATTTAAAAAATCGTCAAAATGCACCAAAAAACTTGAGAGTTCGCTATAAGGGGCCGAAAACCAACACTAATTTCTTCAATTCAAAGTTAGGGACAGTTTAGTCCCTCATTTAACAAAATGGTTTCTGAATACGGTTAGGATGAGGTGAGTCTGACTTTAGTGTGAGTGATGCTTGAGTGTCGTTCTTGAATTCGGGCCTTCTCCGCACAGAATTTGCGAGTTTTTGGTAACAGTTTTTAGTTATAAGTTTTTTTCTTATTCTCTCTTGCCCTTGCCAGGATGTCAACTTAGCAAAACGCATTTGTGCGACTAGAACAAGCAGGACGAAAAGAAACGAGATCAGAGAGTGCATAAGAGAGAATTTGAGAGCAGAGAATGGACAACGAAAACACGTTCTGTCAAGTTGCATATTTATTTGATTGGGTCCTTACGAAAACGCACATTAAGCAAGAGTATTTTCCAATTTTCGAAAAGCCCGTCCATTTATCCGCGGAAACCGGTTTTTGATAAGTGTCTAAAAATACATTTCGGAACAATAAACAGTGATTTGGCCAACGATCGTTCTCCAGAGCGAAAATAAGCAAAATGGAGGAGCGGAAAGTT
Organism: Dendroctonus valens; assembly: GCA_024550625.1. Taxonomy (NCBI): domain Eukaryota; kingdom Metazoa; phylum Arthropoda; class Insecta; order Coleoptera; family Curculionidae; genus Dendroctonus; species Dendroctonus valens. The sequence continues at coordinate 1,562,213 of JAJTJO010000036.1, forward strand.
AAAGCGCTGTCTGTAAATCATTGGGCTTAGCAGTGGTAATAATACTGCAGCTGTATGTCAAATCCGGTCGCTCGTTATTAAACAAAATACATGAGCGCATAATCTATGCACTTTGTTCATTTTGATATTGGTCTCGAAATTCGCATGGACGTATTTTATCCGGCGTGCATTAGCTACCTGTTCTATACAATTTAATAAGCGGAGTAATGGAAGGCGATCGAAATTAACTTTGAATGTATACGGTGGACGGTTTTAATTTACTCCGAATGAATTAAATTGATTATGTTAGGGGCTAATGTGTCCGTGATCGTACACTTCCTGATACAGAACATCGTGCGCTTTAAAAGCTTTCCAAGATTAAAATGCTAATACACCAGCAAAGGGTAAAAGGGCAGTTAACACATTTCAATGCACTCATTTTCATAACGCAGCTATCTGGATAGTGTACGATTTTAATTAGATTTGTGGTCAATCCTTGTCGCAACTTGCCACACATTCAAAACAGCGTTTATCGATTAAATTTACTGAAAAATATACAACTACCCACCTAACTGACAGAAAGACAGCTTGCCCTGTTTATGGACATTAACAAGGCTTTGAAAGTGTTTGGCATAGAGCTTACTATACAAACTATACAAACTACACACACCATAAAGAACTTACTAGAAAACAGACAACTACAAGTACGAATTGACAAACACTGTCATTTTCTTTTTCCCCTGAACAAGGGCTCCCTCAAGGATCCCCGCTCTCACCGTTCTCTACAATATATACTGCCATGACAGATACAATTACAACTTACCAGACAAAAAATCAAATCGACAGATCGGCATACATATTACAATACGCAGACGACACGGCACTTATTGTACATGACAAAACTACTGAGAGAGCAGCGCAAAGACTCCAAACACTAACAAACAACACAATGACATGGTTTAATAAATGGAGACTAACATCAACGCGTCAAAACACCAACTTCTGCTCATAAACCACAGACTACAACGCTGACTCCCCTACAATAACTGCCGACGGCCAAACGACACAACCAAAAAACGACGGTAAAATACCTTGGAATCACAATTGACCACAAACTATAAATTCACTAAACACATACGAAACATCAGGGCAGAAACAATAAGAGAACAAAACACTTCCGATCACTAACCTGAAAAAAGTGAGTCCACTCTGAAAGCTTTCCTGCCCTATGTTCCCAGGGTTACGGACAGAATTGGGAGGCTCTTGAGGAAACACAACATAAGAACGGTCTACAAGCCCACAACAAAGATCCGAGAATGTCTAGGGTCAGTTAAAGACAAAAGACCTCAACTAGCAACTGCGGGAATCTACCGGATTCCATGCTCCTGTGGAAGCATCTACATAGGAACTACTAAGAGATCGGTTGCGACAAGATTAGAAGAACACCGACGGAATTGTAAACTGGGACATGTGGAGAAGTCGGCAGTGGCGGAACATGCCCTCAGCGTGGAACACACAACATCTATTTCGGAGAGGCACAGGTCCTGGCCACGACAACAGGGTATCGCCCCCGACTAATACGAGAAGCCATTGAAATCTACAAACACGACGACAATTTCAACAGAAAAGAAGAGACAATGGCGCTGAACAGGATAAAGTTTCCAGCACTCACCAACGCAAAAACAGCACGAAAAAGCAACAGCTCAGGACAGGAGAGAGAATCCAGTACACCGGACGATACCAACAGCCAACAGAATGCGCAGGCTCCGATGACACAGGCCACGTCAACACAAACCACGTCATCGCAACCGGTCCATAAATACGGACTGCGCCCGAGGAATCGCATCAGAACAGTGTAAGCGTTCAAGCAAACCATTTCTGAAGATGCAAGCCGTACGTGCTTGCGAAACGTCAAGAAGAAATTCTACCGAACGACGGCCTAAAAACCCGAAAAACCCACTTGTTTCAAGGAATGGCCTCGAAAGTCTATCTCTTTTGATATCCAAACAAATATCCCCTGGACCTGAACGTTCCCAAGCATTCGAATGGCACATAAGTTCCTTTGATCAGCATGCTTTAACATCATATTCAGTCGATTTCGACTAATTTCCAGAAGGTAATTTACAGTCGGCATGTAAAATGCTGTTCCCTTGCCGTCCCAAAACCTGGTGTTCCATTGCCGTTTTATGAAACTGATAGAATACATGATAGCCCATAAAATTAACGAGATCCTAATTGCCACCTCAAGTTTGACACTGAACAGACTTGGCCTAGTTAATCTCGAATTACAATTATGTTGAGTACAACAGCTTTGTGTCGGCTGTTATCATGCCAAAATTCGGTTCATTTACGCCATTCTAGCGGACGCTAATTCCTTAGCAAGTTTCGGCTTGATGGTGCTTTTCCTGTTCTTTGATATTTCAGATATTTAGTTAAAACTTGTCTATGGATGACACGGCAATTTTCCGGCTAACGATTTTCGTCCATCAGATATCTATTTTCGAAGCGATTCAGATGCTTCCAGAGTCATTGCTGATGGAATAAGCAGTTGTGTATTGACATGAAACTGATTTCGATTCTACATTCTACTCAACTTTGACTGGTTTCAAGTGAATCAGTTTCCGACTGTTGAATCATCTTCAGCCATCTTATGCAAAATAATCATCTCAAAATGGATCTGATTGGGTTAGAAAGTGCGAATCCGATGAAATCTTGAACAATATGGATTGTAAGTCATCAAGCCACTAATTCTAATCCTTTTCCTTAAGCCGTCTTACAAATCGGATATTCAGAAAAATCCTTCCTAACAGAAAACTCTTTGTTTCCATTATCATATGTAAAAATAGCAACTTAATTAACATGGCATTGAGTAGAACTAATAGGAGATTTTAAAGAGTGACCCTGTACTTTGAAAGGATTACAGTAACGGCCAGTGTTCAATTCAAGAAATTGCCACCATAATCAATCGATTATGCCTGACACGGTGAATAATTGGTCAATCTTGCCGATTGCAACAGCTCGCCATCATAATTTGATTAAATTCAAGAAATGCAAATTGCTTACTTACTTTTGTACTGGAATGATTTTGATTATGTATATTTTCATAAAACGCCTTTAAATAGTAGTAGTAAACATCTTTATTTCTAAAAAAAAAAGGGCTATCGACCTATCAGTCTTTCTGCCCTTGTTTAATACATGTAGTCTTAATCTAAATAAAAAACAAATATGAAAATCCTCTTATTCTAGGTTAACAATATTATTAAATAAACTTTCCAATTCTAATGACAAGAAAAAATTATTTTATTGTCCAGTAGTCAGTTGCGTTTGTAAGTGTTCGAGTAGCGTTGATGTAGGGAAACGGAAGCGGGATTGTCTGATTGGTCTTGTGAGACAAAGGGGATTCAGTATGGTCCAGTTGTAGGGGTTGTTTGTCCATTTTGTCTGTAGATGTATGAGTCTTTCCGAAATCTTTGTCATGTTTGTGCGTTTGTATAGTAGTTGGGTGGAGGGGTTGTGTAGTGGGTTTTGGGGGTGTCTTATTCGTGTTATTAGTCTTAGTGCAATTAGTTCTGTTGTTTGTATATAACGTTTTGTCCTTTCTGTTCCGTTGGTCATGAGTATATGTCCATAGGCTAGCAAGGGTCTACAAATAGCTTTATATATTTTGGTGGCGGTGTTTGTGCTAATTCCTCTGTCTTTGTAGGTTAGTGATCGGAAGTGTTTTGTTCTCTTTATTGTTTCTGCCCTCATGTTTCGTATGTGTTTAGTGAATTTAAGTTTGTGGTCAATTGTGATTCCAAGGTATTTTACGTCGTTTTTTGGTTGTGTCGTTTGGCCGTCTGTAGTTATTGTAGGGGAGTCAGCGTTGAGTCTGTGGTTTGTGAGCAGAAGTTGGTTTTTTGACGCGTTTGGTGTTAGTCTCCATTTATAAAATCATGTCATTGTGTTGTTTGTTAGTGTTTGGAGTCTTTCAGCTGCTCTCTGAGTAGTTTTGTCATGTACAATAAGTGCCGTGTCGTCTGCGTATTGTAATATGTATGCCGATCTGTCGATTTGATTTTTGTCTGGTAAGTTGTAATTGTATATGTCATGGCAGTATATATTGTAGAGAAACGGTGAGAGCGGGGATCCTTGAGGGAGCCCTTGCCTTTAAATAATTGATTAACATTGATGAAAGGAAGACCCCGTTGATATTGAAGCATCGGTAGAAGGCAAGCCAGTTTGAACATTTCACTGAAGGATTACGAAATATAGTGATGAAAATCCCAAAGTTCCTGTCGGAATATGATGCATAGCACCACAAGCCCAAGTTGTTGATTCATATTTTTAATGTCCTCAAAAATTACTTTTAGCAAAAAACAACTAGCAAAACTACCAATATACTCAAAACAATTTTTGATAAAACCGAAAATGATTTAACAGACGATATATAGAGGTGGGCAGTTGGATAATAATAAATCACCTGCACAAATTCGATACCGTCATCCTATTCGCTCTTTACATCCAGCGCACGCTAAAGAATGGAAAGTACAATTCTTGCAGACTTTTAGGGCTCACCCGACTTTTGTCAATGCGAACAATGTATTGGATGTGGGTTGTAAGTACGATGTTGCGTTGTATTATTTCATTGTTAAATAATAGAGTAAAAGATCGAGGAAGATATGATGAAAATGCGTATTTTAAACACACGTTTCATCTAAATTGCATTATTTTGAAAGTAACTTTTGCATCGAACTGAACGAACAGAATCTATTCGAAGGAGAAATTCCGTTGAATCAAGCAGAGAAAAAGAACATGTATTTTCGAGACAGAAATGCGAATCCTGAGCAGAGCATATTAAAACTTAACTACTGGGCCGTCGAGCCAACTTCAACTCCCAGCTCGAACTTTCCGAGAAATTAGTTTAAATAAAAACACAACATGAAATAGAGTTCAAGCCACATTCCGTTCGGATAAATCAAAGCGTGGTTCTGGAGCACCGTCTAATTTATCAACACGTGGCTGCCCTCCTACAATATATACGTTCAGTGTGTCTCTTTAAACGCGTATAAAATTCAAATTGTCTGTTGCTTTGTTTGAAAACTACATGCATTTAAGCGGATCGAGTTGTGGAAAAATTGAAATATTCTAAGTAAATCCGAGATATTAATGTCTCAACCTTTCATAACAAGAAATAGTAATATTTATATTTTGAAAACTTTAAATAACGATTGGAGATAGAACGGGTGTTTGAGGGTTTGATGGTTTAATAAATCCTCAATCCTGAAGCTCACTCAATCTTAAACGAGTGCTTAAAATGTGCATTTTTAAGCATTGAGAGAATCGAACACTCCTGAAAGTGTTTCTTCGATATTAATGATCGATATCTTTTGATCTTAAAACTTCTCGAAAATAGAGCCAACTTGAGACTTGGATTAAAAGGAGAATAAAATTAAATATTTACCGTTTAATATTTCCAAAGTAACGTCGGATAATTTATTCATTCATGAGTAACGATATTTTCAAGATTAGCTGCCATTAAAACAAATCCTCTTTTAGGGGTTCATCTGCTTTGTGAATAAAATAAAATATCGACTGAAACTCAGTCCAAGTCTCTCAAAATGATTTGAATCCTACATCATTTTCACCAGAAAGAGGCGTAGGATCTCCTTAAAAAAAAACGCGAGACTTCAGATCCGAAATAATCTATTTTTTTTGTCCATTTTGAGTCGTTTTTGAGCGGTCACGATCTTTAACCGACCATATCTTCTTTATTTTAAACCCAAAAACTTTATGTATGTATATTAGGGAGCTTCTTAGGTCGGAAACAATCCAATGAACGCAAAAAACACAGGGTTGGAAAATTTTGATTTTTGATCGAATATTTGATATCTAAGAGTAAGAAGGGTCGATTTCGCAAAAAAATGTAAATCTCTCAAAATATCTTGGAATTCTACATTATTTTCATCGGAATGAAACAAAGAATGCAACATCGTCCTTAGAAAAAAACGCACTAGAATCTTCAATTCGAATAATCCAACAGTTTCTGTTCATTTTGAGTCTTTTGTGAGCGGTTACGATCTTTAACCGACGATATATCCTCATTATAAACCCAAAAACTTATACGTATGTATATTAAGGATCTTCTTAGGTCGGAAACAATCCACGAGCGCAAAAACAAGGTTGTAAAACTTTTCGATTTTTATCGAAAATTTCATAAGGTTTAAGGGTCGATTTTAGCAAAAAAAATTAATATCTCAAAATATCGTGAATTTACATCATATTGCATCGGAAAGATACAAGGAATGCAACTGCGTTCTTAAAAAAACGCACTAGAATCTTCAGATTCGAATAATCAACAATTTCTGTTCATTTTGAGTCGTTTTTGAGCGGTAACGATCTTTAACCGACGATATCTCCATATTATAAACCCAAAAACTTTATGTATGTATATTAAGGAGCTTCTTAGGTCGGAAACAATCCAACGAGCGCAAAAAACAGGGTTGCAAAACTTTTTGATTTTTCATCGAAAGGTCGATTTTAGCAAAAAAATTAAATATCTCAAAATATCTTGAATTTTACATCATTTTCATCGGAAAGAAACAAGGAATGCAACTGCGTCCTTAAAAAAACGCACTAGAATCTTCAGATTCGAATAATCAACAATTTCTGTTCATTTTGAGTCGTTTTTGAGCGGTAACGATCTTTAACCGACGATATCTCCTTATTATAAACCCAAAAACTTTATGTATGTATATTAGGGAGCTTCTTAGGTCGGAAACAATCCAATGAGCGCAAAAAACAGGGTCGTAAAACTTTTTGATTTTTCATCAAAAATCTCATAAGGGTCGATTTTAGCAAAAAAATTAAATATCTCAAAATATCGTGAATTTTACATCATTTGCATCGGAAAGATACAAGGAATGCAACTGCGTTCTTAAAAAAACGCACTAGAATCTTCAGATTCGAATAATCAACAATTTCTGTTCATTTTGAGTCGTTTTTGAGCGGTACGATCTTTAACCGACGATATCTCCTTATTATAAACCCAAAAACTTTATGTATGTATATTAAGGAGCTTCTTAGGTCGGAAACAATCCAACGAGCGCAAAAAACAGGGTTGTAAAACTTTTTGATTTTTCATCGAAAGGTCGATTTTAGCAAAAAAATTTAATATCTCAAAATATCTTAAATTCTACATCATTTTCATCGGAAAGAAACAAGGAATGCAACTGCGTCCTTAAAAAAACGCACTAGAATCTTCAGATTCGAATAATCAACAATTTCTGTTCATTTTGAGTCGTTTTTGAGCGGTAACGATCTTTAACAGACGATATCTCCTTATTATAAACCCAAAAACTTTATGTATGTATATTAAGGAGCTTCTTAGGTCGGAAACAATCCAACGAGCGCAAAAAACAGGGTTGTAAAACTTTTTGATTTTTCATCGAAAATTTCACAATGCTCGATTTTAGCAAAAAATTTAAATATCTCAAAATATCTTGAATTTTACATCATTTTCATCGGAAAGAAACAAGGAATGCAACTGCGTCCCTTAAAAAAACGCACTAGAATCTTCAGATTCGAATAATGCAACATTTTCTGTTCATTTTGAGTCGTTTTGAGCGGTAACGATCTTTAACCGACGATATCTCCCTATTATAAACCCAAAAACTTTATGTATGTATATTAAGGAGCTTCTTAGGTGGGAAACAACCCAATGAGCGCAAAAAACAGGGTTGTAAAACTTTTTGATTTTTCATCGAAAATTTCACAATGGTCGATTTTAGCAAAAAATTTAAATATCTCAAAATATCTTGAATTTTACATCATTTTCATCGGAAAGAAACAAGGAATGCAACTGCGTCCTTAAAAAAACATACTAGAATCTTCAGATTCGAATAATCAACATTTTCTGTTCATTTTGAGTCGTTTTTGAGCGGTGACGATCTTTAACCGACGATATCTCCTTATTATAAACCCAAAAACTTTATGTATGTATATTAAGGAGCTTCTTAGGTCGGAAACAATCCAATGAGCGCAAAAAACAGGGTCGTAAAACTTTTTGATTTTTCATCAAAAATTTCACAAGGCTCGATTTTAGCAAAAAATTTAAATATCTCAAAATATCTTGAATTTTACATCATTTTCATCGGAAAGAAACAAGGAATGCAACTGCGCCCTTAAGAAAACGCACTAGAATCTTCAGATTCGAATAATCAACATTTTCTGTTCATTTTGAGTCGTTTTTGAGCGGTAACGATCTTTAACAGACGATATCTCCCTATTATAAACCCAAAAACTTTATGTATGTATATTAAGGAGCTTCTTAGGTCGGAAACAATCCAACGAGCGCAAAAACAGGGTTGTAAAACTTTTTGATTTTTCATCGAAAATTTCACAAGGCTCGATTTTAGCAAAAAATTTAAATATCTCAAAATATCTTGAATTTTACATCATTTGCATCGGAAAGAAACAAGGAATGCAACTGCGTCCTTAAAAAAACGCACTAGAATCTTCAGATTCGAATAATCAACAATTTCTGTTCATTTTGAGTCCGTTTTTGAGCGGTAACGATCTTTAACAGACGATATCTCCTTATTATAAACCCAAAAACTTTATGTATGTATATTAAGGAGCTTCTGAGGTCGGAAACAACCCAATGAGCGCAAAAAACAAGGTCGTAAAACTTTTTGATTTTTCATCAAAAATTTCACAAGGCTCGATTTTAGCAAAAATTTAAATATCTCAAAATGTCTTGAATTTTACATTATTTTCATCGGAAAGAAACAAGGAATGCAACTGCGTCCTTAAAAAACGCACTAGACTCTTCAGATTCGAATAATGAACATTTTCAGTTCATTTTGAGTCGTTTTTGAGCAGTGACGATCTTTAACCGACGATATATCCTTATTATAAACCCAAAAACTTTATGTATGTATATTAGGGAGCTTCTTAGGTCGGAAACAATCCAATGAGCGCAAAAAACAGGGTCGTAAAACTTTTTGATTTTTCATCAAAAGGTCGATTTTAGCAAAAAAATTTAATATCTCAAAATATCTTAAATTCTACATCATTTTCATCGGAAAGAAACAAGGAATGCAACTGCGTCCTTAAAAAACGCACTAGACTCGTCAGATTCGAATAATCAACAATTTCTGTTCATTTTGAGTCGTTTTTGAGCGGTAACGATCTTTAACAGACAATTTATTTCTTATTATAAACCCAAAAACATCATAGTTGTATATTCGGTAGGTTCTTAGGTCGAAAACAAGCCAACTCTTACAGCTAATTAGCTGTAACATGCTAAAAGCCAATGGTAAATCGACACTTATCGACTTACTTAAGGTAAATGAAAGTGGTAAAAATATATCTATAAAAATAGCTAAATAATAACAAATAAATAAGGATAAGGATAAATAAATAAAGATGCTTAACGGGAAGGGCTTAGGGCTTTTTTGAAACATTTTTGAGCTTTTAGACCGCAGTGGCAAATAATGTCTCTGCATCTTCAGAGTTGGTTTTTGTGCCGAGGAAACGGACTCGGAAATTGTTATTTCTAATTTTTTGCAACCAAATAATTTACAGGAATCTTCAAGTTTCCAAGAAAAAAATGCCGGATAATGTTTCGAAATAATGAACAAAAGCCAATTGTATCTTAGAAGCTGATGCTTCGATATATTTAAATAGTCCATACAGTTTCAGGTTCCAGAGGAATTTTGATTGAGAACCCGACATAATGGCTGAGGTAAGTGTCGCGAGCTTATCGAAGCCGACCACGAAATATCGAAAAACCAAATCTATTCGACCAGAAAAACACAAGACAAACAAACAAAAGCCTAAGCAAATAACAGGTCCCGTCACACATTAAAGCACAGAGACCATAAACATGTCCGCATGTCGCCTCTATACCACACACAAAAATAAAGTTTATCATCTACAGATAATGGTCTCAACAAAAATCTGTCTGAAATACACTTAATTCTGCTAAAACGAAGCTAAGTTTTGATTCGACCATTCGCGCTCTCTATGCAGGATGACACGTGCGCGCACTTCAGCCATCGAAATCGCTTTCTATTTCACGGCGCTCACTGGAAACAAATATTAGTACCAGTGATCCTGCTGCAGCTAACCGTGAATAGTCGAACATATCAATAATTTGTTCCTTTCAGCTTCAAAGGTGAAGCAGGAATATCGCGCAAGGCAACGCCGCACAAGTCGCGATTCTCTTGTCCCATGTAGACGCGTTAAGCCCGCTTTACGTTGATTAAGGAAGATTTGAATTCTTCAGGATTTGTCCGCGTTTTTCCGTCGGGCGCCGATTGCGCCCCGAATCCTAATCAACCGCGCTTTTCACATTTTTCTACTGGCATTTCACTGAAATTGCCTGGAAAAAACTTTGTCGTTTTTGGTGCGAGTGGACACTGCTTTAGTATTGTTTGGATTATTTTTTTAATGCTTTTTTGAGGAATATTTATTACACGCAATTCGATGCACGTAAGTTTCATAGTTGCTACTTTTCACTGTTCTAACACTGAAATAAACCAAAAAACTTGATTTTTATAACCGTCATTTTCCATAAAAGTTTTTTTGATGCGACACCGAGACAATTACTGTCTCTCAGCTTCAGCTGCGCTTTGCTATTTAAATTACGTCGTTACTAATCGAATTAACCAGTTTGCTGTAAAAAATCAGTCGACGCAGTTTTTTTCCGTAAACAATCATCAAACTTATGCGAGTATAAGTTCACATGCTCGCTACAATTAATGCGAATCAACTTCCTGTTATACATATGTGATGCCATTGCAGTTCCTGCATACCGTGCTAATAGAAAATGGACATCTTGAAGCGCAAGCAAACAAAGAAATAACACGGACCGCTTACGCAACGTCAAAAATACTTTAAAGCTGTTAATGTTTACAGGAATTTGAAAGCTCTAAACATGATGGATTGATCCTGATTTACAACCTGCATTGAATTTTGACTGAAGTAGTCGCCCAAAGTTGCCGTTATTTACTCTCCCAAATGATCTCTGCAAGTTAATTAACTTTGTTCCTGCAATTCATTTTTTTGCAATATTGTGCGCACTAAAAAAAATTTATTTGGCAAGCACAATTTGCCCGTTATTCTGTTGGCAATGTTAAGAACTATACTTGAAAAAAATCCAGTGCTTCCAAGAAAAAAGCACAGAGTTCGGATTTGATTGAAAAGCTCTCGTAAAATATTTGGCGAAGTCATGACAAGGGGATACTCGACGTACCAATAGCGAAAAGGCAAATATTTCTGACTTGCTTTGAACAATTTCTCCAAAGAGTTTATTGGATATTAACTATTGAGTAGGGAAAAGTCTGATTTACACCCTCTGAATCTGAGCGCTGATGTGTTTCCATCATCCGACGCTGAAAGTTGCGCGTTGCTAGTTTTGACATTTATTAAAGTTTGAAAAAGCGCCGCTGTAATATTTTAATATTCAAATGTCTGTTAGTAATTTAGGTAAATTTTATGATAAATTCGACAAAACTTCGGGTTGAGTGTGAACCTGCAAATGTGAGTAAAAGCATCCAAATTAAGTAAATTTTTGACAAAAAGGTACATAAAGGGTTTATAAATGAATACAAAGTTCCAAATATTTGAAGAACTTCAAGGGAATGTCGACAATACATCCACAGGTTTTAGGGATCACAAAAAAAATTACAACATGACTTTCCAATAGAAGAATAAAGGAACAAGAAAAATCCTTGGAATTTTACATAGAATCCATAAATCCAACAAAACACTGGGAGCCTCACGTTAATAATTCGCCTTGACATGCGACTCTTAAGTTAATTTTGTTCCGCGCTGTAAATTACAATTTTGTGTTAAAAAAAGCACATTAAAAAACCCATGAAATTCCCCGAATTTTAATTGAATTTATTCCTTACTTTACGAACTTTTACAGTGTGTCTCTAGCTTGATTTTTTTGTGAAATTATGCTAGTAGTAAACATCTTTATTTCTAAAAAAAGGCTTTCGACCTATCGGTCTTTCTGCCCTTGTTTAATACATGTAGTATTAGTCTAAATAAAAAACAAAGATGAAAATTCTCTTATTCTAGGTAATAATCTCAATTGACCACAAACTTAAATTCACTAAACACATACGAAACATCAGGGCAGAAACAATAAAGAGAACAAAACACTTCCGATCACTAACCTACAAAGACAGAGGAATCAGCACAAACACCGCCACCAAAATATATAAAGCTATTTGTAGACCCTTGCTAGACTTTGGACATATACTCATGACCAACGGAACAGAAAGGACAAAACGTTATACACAAACAACAGAACAAATTGCACTAAGACTAATAACACGAATAAGACACCCCCAAAACCCACTACACAACCCCTCCACCCAACTGCTATACGAACGCACAAACATGACAAAGATTTCGGAAAGACTCATACATCTACAGACAAAATGGACAAACAACCCCTACAACTGGACCATACTGAATCCCCTTTGTCTTACAGGACCAACCAGACAATCCCGCTTCCGTTTCCCTACATCAACGCTACTCGAACACTAACAAGCGCAACTGACTACTGGACAATACAATAATTTTTTCAAAATAAACTTTCCAATTCTAATGACAAGAAAAAATTATTTTATTGTCCAGTAGTCAGTTGCGTTTGTAAGTGTTCGAGTAGAAGTTGATGTAGGGAAACGGAAGCGGGATAGTCTGGTTGGTCTTGTAAGACAAAGGGGATTCAGTATGGTCCAGTTGTAGGGGTTGTTTGTCCATTTTGTCTGTAGATGGATGAGTCTTTCCGAAATCTTTGTCATGTTTGTGCGTTCGTATAGTAGTTGGGTGGAGGGGTTGTGTAGTGGGTTTTGGGGGTGTCTTATTCGTGTTATTAGTCTTAGTGCAATTTGTTCTGTTGTTTGTATATAACGTTTTGTCCTTTCTGTTCCGTTGGTCATGAGTATATGTCCATAGTCTAGCAAGGGTCTACAAATAGCTTTATATATTTTGGTGGCGGTGTTTGTGCTAATTCCTCTGTCTCTGTAGGTTAGTGATCGGAAGTGTTTTGTTCTCTTTATTGTTTCTGCCCTGATGTTTCGTATGTGTTTCGTTTGGTTGTGTCGTTTGGCCGTCTGCAGTTATTGTAGGGGAGTGAGCGTTGAGTCTGTGGTTTGTGAGCAGAAGTTGGTTTTTTGACGCGTTTGGTGTTAGTCTCCATTTATAAAACCATGTCATTGTGTTGTTTGTTAGTGTTTGGAGTCTTTGAGCTGCTCTCTCAGTAGTTTTGTCATGTACAATAAGTGCCGTGTCGTCTGCGTATTGTAATATGTATGCCGATCTGTCGATTTGATTTTTGTCTGGTAAGTTGTAATTGTATATGTCATGGCAGTATCTATTATAGAGAAACGGTGAGAGCGGGGATCCTTGAGGGAGCCCTTGTTCAGGGGAAAAAGAAAATGACAGTGTTTTGTCAATTCGTACTTGTAGTTGTTATTCTAAGAAATTATGAATCTGAATGAAGAAATCTAAGAAATTATGCTAATTAACATCGATTAGTATTTAAAATTGAACGCTTCCCATTTCCAAACAAAAGCTGCCTTTTATTTACCAAATTTATTCCAAGTTAGAGACTCGCACTGTATTATTCGATGACTTGATGTTGATAAAGTAAACTTCGCCTTGGGAGGTAAATATCGGCTACTGGCACAGATGAGACTTCATGATTTTAACGCTAAGAACAGCATTTTCAACACACATATAATTATTGTACAGAGAATCGCAAAAATAAATGATGAAAATTTCCAACTAGAGTTGTGCTTTGCGCGATTAAATTAGCCCACCTTTTGTGCACTATAATTATTCACCGAATGTAAAGGTGCCCAACGAACCAGAAAAGTAACTGGAAGCAATTTAAAGGATTTCACATAAAATGTCATCAGCAATAAAAGTTTTATTTATATCATGCTCATTTGAAATTAGTTATTTACTGCTGTTTCCGTCGACTGAAGAAACGAAATGAAGCTATTGGATTTATAGAAATAGATAGCTCATCGTTCGTTGTCTTGTGTAAAAACACTTCTTTCAATTAGGATTTCCTGCCAAACTGCATCTCAACAGCCGGTTAAAGCAACAACAACAACAACAAAACAATTTTCAAAACCTTTTCCTTTAATTAGTTGACTTGAATTTCGAAGTTCCACTGGATAAACGGCCCTCTGAATTGAAAAATGAACTATTTGTTGAGCGGCCTAGTCGAAAAGCTATTAATTACGGGATAATCACAAGCGCTGAATAAATTACTTTATCGCTGTCCCGATTATTTCTTTATTGTTTTGTTCGTTCTGTGGTATTTAAATCGTTTAATCTGTTCGGTTTCATATCGGCAACCGAGAAATTTACTTCCCGTGTTTGTTCATGAATAAATCTCGAAGAAGTTGTTTGTATGCATTTAAATTTGCATTGCAAAAAACTGAAACAGTTGACTGAAGCGAATATTGTTGATCGGTAAAACTAGGACAAAGTGGTTACATACAAAAGTCCAACGTGCAGTCAAACTTACGTTTCCATTTCAATGTAAATTTGAAGAGATTTCGAAATTTTTAAAACTGATCTCTCCGCTGCAGAGGAGGAACATTGCACGCCATCGATTCCCTTACTTTGTTGACTAGCCAAATTGGAAAATTATTCTAGGTAATTTCTGTGCAAATTCGCAACACAAAAACTACACGATTTAGGGGACTAATACTTATTATAGACTAGACTGAAAGCTTTGCATTGTTTTAAAAAAACACTCATTTTATTTTTTTGGGTAAACTCAAATCGCCAAATGAAACATCATTTTTATAGCGAGGAATGCAACGAACTCATTGAAAATCACGTTAGGCTTTTAGCGTTCGGGTTTTTATACAGCTATTGCCTGAGGAAAACTAAAGGATGTTATTGTCTTCGATGGCTTCCTGACTACGTTCCGCAATATAATTCCTGCAACACCAGTACCTTATTAGTAGCTAAATGCGATTCATTCACTAATTTGCATTGTGATGTTTTGCAACTAAAGCATACAGACGTACAACCATTAAGCATTTACGACTGCTGCTTAGTAGTCCAAATAGAATATTTGCTAGGAATTCCGGACGAAATACCCGTTTTTCCTCTAATTGTTGCAATATATTTGCCCATTAACATTGAGGCTTTTGATAATTTTTTTTCTGATCGAGCTTCGACAAGTAATTAATAAAATTTCAAAATGTTTATTAAAAACAGTTACTTATTGCTTCTTTGAATGGATAAATTGTAACATCTTGTTAATTTTTAACCTCTGGGCCAATGCTAACCATGTGGTGTACTCTTCAATTGTAATTCGCTAAGTAATCGACAAAAGTATGGCGTAAGCCAGGCTTAAAATATCCAGGAATTTTATAAATAACGCAAACCCACTTCGTTTAGTTAGTAAAAATAGAACTCTTTTTGTTGATCGAAAATAGCGCTTTGAATAAATAAGTGCAATGCATGGTTTGGAATTAATATTAAGAAGCAGCAATTAGGCGCAACTCGCAGTGCATAATGGAGTTATTTGCGAAGCTAAACAAAGCAAATTGTAAAATTTCTCTCTTATTCACTAGCGGTATTTAAATGGCTGCTGGACTTGAATAAATAAATCAGTGTGAGTTGGAGCTTCCGATATATTTTCAAGTGCATTTTATGGCCTTTTTATTTTTACGAGAAACGTAACATTGCCACTATCCAGATTTAAGTGCAAGGTATTTTGTTCATTGCGTAATGTTCTATTAGTTTATTAGGCTTCCAGCTATATACATACATTCCAGATGCGTAATTAGCGAAGCACTGTTTGCTTGAAAGTTCGAAAATAATAAGATTTATATTTGATACATGTGGAAGCAATAAAACTGAAAGTTTCCACTTTAATAGGCCAAAAATAGCATTTCGAATACAACGCGATGAAAAACACGTTGAATGGAGGCCCATATTTAAAACAAATCGCCTCCGAAAAAACACTCTATCTGTCCTATCTGTTTAGGAACGGGGGTGATAGCTTTATTTTTACAGGAAAATACTCTAGAATGCTTTTTACTACTTAAAAAACGTATCGGTTCTGATGTCGCCTTAGGTGAAACTATATGGGGGGGCGCCTTATATCGCAGAGCGAATTTTGGATTAAAACCAACAGGAAAAAAGCATTAGACAATTTTCTTGGCGATTTTTTGTTACGCACTTTGCTGCTCAATTTCAACGGCGCTCATTAAATTTCTAATGCGATGTATAATTATGCTAATATTGTGTTCATTTCCTTTAGGCGATCGTATAACTAGATGTGCGGCACATCGGTGCCATAAAATCGATCTATTATCAATTAATCTATCGATTCTAGATATTTTATTCACTTGCTTAGGGTGCTCGTGTTTTATTAGATAACAACCAAAGCTTATTTTGAATAATTATGTCTTTATCCACAAGATCTTGAGCATAACATTATTCCGGAAACGGTAAAACTAGTTGGGAGTGATTTTTCTTTATATTTGCAGGTTCTCTGTGGTATTTTGCAACGTAATGTTTCCAGAGACGCCAGACACTATCAAAGGGCCTTCAGCATATCGACAAACCCTAACTTCGACAATGACAACTGGAACTTGATCAACGACTGGTACTTGAACTATTTCAACAGCTCACCAAACTATACATACAAACTGATCACAGACACAGAGTACGATGAAGCCCTAGCGCATATCAAAAACACAGCACCGGGAAAAGATAAAATAAAGGCAAAACTCCTGAAAAGCCTAACTCAAGAAACACACAAACTGATCCTAACTGAATTGAACAACTGCATCAGAAATAACAAAATTCCAAAAACATGGAAAAACGGCTTAATAATCCCTATACCCAAAAATGGACTGGACAATACACAACCGAGCAATTACAGACCAATTACACTGCTACCAGTACTTAGCAAGGTTTTTGAGTACATAATAAGGCAGCGGCTGGGAAAACTGGTCGGAAAGTACATACCATAGTATCAGTTCGGATTCAAACATCAGCACTCGACTATTCACCCACTCTTCACTCTGACTAACAATATACAAACAACCCACCTAACTGACAGAAAGACAGCTTGCCTGTTTATGGACATTAACAAAGCTTTTGATAGTGTCTGGCATAGAGGCTTACTATACAAACTATACAAACTACACACACCAACATATCTACTACACACCATAAAGAACTTACTAGAAAACAGACAACTACAAGTACGAATTGACAAAACACTGTCATTTTCTTTTTCCCCTGAACAAGGGCTCCCTCAAGGATCCCCGCTCTCACCGTTTCTCTACAATATATACTGCCATGACATATACAATTACAACTTACCAGACAAAAATCAAATCGACAGATCGGCATACATATTACAATACACAGACGACACGGCACTTATTGTACATGACAAAACTACTGAGAGAGCAGCTCAAAGACTCCAAACACTAACAAACAACACAATGACATGGTTTTATAAATGGAGACTAACACCAAACGCGTCAAAAAACCAACTTCTGCTCACAAACCACAGACTCAACGTTGACTCCCCTACAATAACTGCAGACGGCCAAACGACACAACCAAAAAACGACGTAAAATACCTTGGAATCACAATTGACCACAAACTTAAATTCACTAAACACATACGAAACATCAGGGCAGAAACAATAAAGAGAACAAAACACTTCCGATCACTAACCTACAAAGACAGAGGAATTAGCACAAACACCGCCACCAAAATATATAAAGCTATTTGTAGACCCTTGCTGGACTACGGACATATACTCATGACCAACGGAACAGAAAGGACAAAACGTTATATACAAACAACAGAACAAATTGCACTAAGACTAATAACACGAATAAGACACCCCCAAAACCCACTACACAACCCCTCCACCCAACTACTATACGAACGCACAAACATGACAAAGATTTCGGAAAGACTCATACATCTACAGACAAAATGGACAAACAACCCCTACAACTGGACCATACTGAATCCCCTTTGTCTTACAAGACCAACCAGACAATCCCGCTTCCGTTTCCCTACATCAACGCTACTCAAACACTTACAAACGCAACTGACTACTGGACAATAAAATAAATTTTCTTGTCATTAGAATTGGAAAGTTTATTTAATAAGATTATTAACCTAGAATAAGAGAATTTTCATCTTTGTTTTTTTTATTTAGACTAAGACTACATGTATTAAACAAGGGCAGAAAGACCGATAGGTCGATAGCCTTTTTTAGAAATAAAGATGTGTACTACTACTGTTTCCAGAGACCTGAACAATCCAAAAGATTTACAAGTTTTACGCGATTAATCAGTAACATTAATTAAAAAATGATATACATACAGTGAACTTTGCCAACAAAAGTTGTTAAAATTTAATGAGCGTACGGGGGCGCATTTGCAAAATGTTTGTGCTTTTATATGTAATTAGAAAGGTGCTGGCAAGTCTGATGAAACATTAAAAATATTTAATAAGCATCAGTCCGAATGACGTTTAGGGAAACCAACATTTGAACCCTTTTTGGAGCCGATTAATAAAGATACGCCACTCTAAATATTAAGCCAATAAAAATTAATAAAGAACTGAGGAAAAAAGGGTCAATCTTTTTACACTCTACTTTAAAAATGGACGATTTTCGCGGCCTTTTTGTGTAGAAAGCTATTAATTATGGAATAATCACGATCTCGAAATAAATTACTTCCCCGACTTCATGCTTTCTTTACTGTTTTGTTTGTCCCGCCGTATTTAAATCCTTCAATATATAAATTTCATGGAGTTACTCGAGAAGATGCTCTTCGGGAAAATGCATTCTATATTTATTGGATTACAACTTGAATTCTTTTATTTGGAATTGTTCCTTTTGAGACTCCGTTTGATCAGATAAAGCCAAGTTATAGAATAAACTGCGAATATTTTGGACGCTGGATTTCCATAGAGTTGAGTAACGATGCGTTCTTTGTTATTACCGAAAACGTTTATTCAACGCAACCTCCAAAATGAGTTTTAAATGATAAATTTATGTGACTTCCATTATATTTAATAAAATGGTATTGACGGCATTAAATAGTCTTGAGGCATGTTTACACTTTAAAATTGGTAATTGGCCAAGGTCTTTATCGGCGATTAAATCAGTATTGGTTTGAATATATAATGCTCAGCTGGCTGAGTGGCTGCGGTTGGCTGCTGTCCTCTAAATTTTCATTCCGAAGAAAAACAGCAACGAAATATTGCAAATCAATTATCTTGAAGCCATCAGCTTTGAAAAATTCGTCAATATGGCTTCGGTTGTAAAAGCGCACGGAATCGGAGGTAGAACTTCCTTTATTTACTTTACCTTTCATAACAAAAGTGTGTTTGAAATCGTCATAGTTTTATTTTACCATTCACTTCACGGAGGAAATCAGCATAGCAGAAATAACATTTGGATACATTTCCTAATGTGAAACTACCTCAGTGAGGATATAAAATATTAAATTTTGTCATAATTTCTATGTGGTGTGGTTGAGTAATAATTGTCTTGAGCAGCTTTTCAAATGTCCCTCAAATCGAGTAATGATTTTAAATACCCGTAAATATTTACATCAATTTACAGTGAAAGCTCCGATAAGCGGACAGTCACGGTTCCACATAAAATGTCCGGTTATGTGAGGTGTCCGCGTAATAGAGATGTGTATTTAATTAAAAAGCAAAATTTATTTTCAACTTCTTTATTGTTTTCTCATGTTTTATAACATTTTTCAACATAGAAATGTAGAATGTTGTTGTGCCGGTTTATTAACATATTCTAAAATACTTGTTTGTCGCATTTTTTGAAATGTTTGTTGAATACTGCAATGTTGAAAATGTTTTTAAAAGAAAAATTACATTTATCACACGATTTTATGAGTGAATCATTAGGTGCAAATGTCAACGTTTCTTCTGATTGGTCATCATCACTACTCATGGGAAGTTCAGTTATGGAAAGAGCGGTAGTATCAGGATGAAATGTTTCCTCTTCAATCTGCACCATATGGTCCATGTTTACAAATCCTTATGCTTGTGGATCACTTGCACCTAAGGTTTTTGCATGACGCATTAGTCCAGCTACTAGTGACAAAGGCAGCTCATTTTGAAACAAAATACGAAATGGCAAGTACTAGACACAAGGGCATCTAGAGGAATAGAATGTGGTACGGATCATTATCTCTTGGCCTCCAGACTCCATGCCCCGTTTAACATATCCAATAACACACAAAACCAGGAAAGTGTGAGTCGGTATCAACTGGTTGAGGTTAAATTCAACATCAAAAGCCTCCACGAACATAGAATTAGACACCTATACCAAAGCCGTTTGGATCAAAAGCTGGATAATGAATATCTAACACGTCAGACCGACGATCTATATACACATGTTATGGAAGCCTTAAAATCAGGTAGCCAACGAAGCACTAGGCATGGATAATACCCGCGGGTATAAAAACACAACCTGTCCTGGAATGCAGAGCTACAGCAAAACACAGAGAGACACAAGACAACAGGCATATCATAAATGACTTAATACACAAAATCCAGATGATAAAATCACTTACAAACGAGAACAGGCAAAGTTTAAACACATGATAAAGCAGATTAAAAACGACACATGGGAACGGAAATGTAAAAAGATCGACAACTTCATAGGGGGAACTAGCTCGTCTGAAACTTGGAAACTTCCAGCCTATACAGATGAATAAATAGCACCAAGACTACTCACAAGAACTTAAAGAAGATAGAGCACCATATCTGGCAGCATCTCCAAAAACATATCGAGTAGAAATTAACGAGGAAAAGATGCGGAAAGTAGTTCTCTTTGAGGAAAACTCATCAAACACATTCAAGAACTCTTTACTGGATATATGAATGGAGAGAGAGTACCTCGGGTGTGGAAAGAAGCTTGGGTTACTCCCATCCACAGAAGGGAAGGAGAGATGAATGTTCCAACTATAGGTGTGTCTCCGTTCCCAGCACCATGAACCGTCTCTATGGAAAAGTCATCCAAAGTTTAATAGAAGAAGAATGCGAACACCAAGAAGTTGAAGAACAGGAAGGTTTTCGAGTGGGTCGCTCATGCATAGATAATATCTTCAGTCTGACCCAACTAACCGAGAAGAAAGTAGCAAGAAACAGAGAGGTGTACCTTCTGTTTGTGGATCGTACGAAGACATATGACACCGTTCCCGTACAAAAACTATGGAAAGTAATGGAGAGATCCAGGATAAGTTATACATTAATAACAGCTGTAAAACAACTTTATGATCAAACAACATCAAAGGTTAAACTAAATGGTGAATTATCAGAAAGTTTTCCAGTTAGAAATGGTTTAAGGCAAGGCTGCCGTCTGTCCCCCACATTTTTTAAGATATACCTCAATGAAGCACTAAGGAAGTGGAGAAGAGCATGCCTCGGAATGGGAATAACCATTAATGAAGATACAACGCTGTATTCTTTACAATTTGCAGATGACCAGGTTCTTATAGCGCAGGACAAGGAGGACCTGGAAATCATGACAAGAAGCTTATTTAAAGAGTACGAAGAATGGGGACTGCCGGTGAATCGATCGAAAACAAAATATTTGTGCATCCGAAACAACAGAGGTGACCTACACCCAGAAGAAGACGAAACAATAGGAGCATGCACCGAATTCGTATATCTTGGAACAAAAATTGAGACTGGAGGCCGTACAGAAAAAGAACTAGAAAGATAAAAGGGAAGAAAGTGATCGGCTGCCTAAACTCCATCTTATGGTCAACATGTATATCCCGAGAAAGGAAACACCTCCTATACAACTCTATATTTATAGTGCTGTATGGATGCGAAACTTGGCAACTTACTACCCACCTAGAGCTGCGGTTGCGTTCTCTGGAGATGGACTTCTGGCGTAGAGCACCAGGAAAATCAAGGTTGGAGAGGATAACTAATGAGGAAATCAGAGATATCATGAACGTCAAGACAGACATAATAGAGGTAATCCAACGAAGACAGTTGACATGGTACGGGCATGCTGAGCGGATAGATGACACAAGAATTCCCAAACAAATCCTCAGATGGGCACCAACAGAGAGAAGGAAAAGAGGAAGACCCAAAACGACATGGATGGATGGAATATAAAAAGCCATGTCGGAGCGAAACCTACAACCAGGGCAATGGGAAGACAGAAGAGGATGGAAGCGAGGAACCGGGAGGCGCAAGACGCTAGGACACCGGATATATACTATTTTCAGTTTCGGCTCACGAGGATGGCATCCTGCGTTGTCTGGAAATAAGAGCACTCTTCTTTTCTTTTCTTTTTCTTTCTATGGAACTGAAACAACAATTCTGACATAATCTCTTGGGTCATCCAAACTTTCTTGTTTGATTTCCATGTTGCTCTCAAATCCTTGATGGCAATATTTTTCAAAACACGAAGGCGAGCTGATTTTCCTATGACAAAAAATCCTCCTTTTCACCAGCCATTGTTGCGCAAAACAAAATGGTGAGTCTTTCTTTAGAGAACTCACCGCAGGTGCATTTCTCAGACTTGAATGTTAAATTTTTGTCTGGTAATGCACGAAAGAAAAGTCCGGTCTTATCTGCGTTGAAATCGTCCTCCCAAAACATCTAAAACGGGGAATTACCAAATATATGAAGGAATTCCCCGAATGAAATTGGCTTATTTTCGATAACGGTTTTATTTGTCGGCCGAAAGAAAAAGTCCGGTTAATAGAGATGCCCGCATATTAGAGCTGTCCGCAAGTAGAGCTATCACTGTATATAGTATTTTTAAACGAAAATGCGGATATAATTAAAATATTTATATTAAAACCAAAACCTCGTATTATGTGTGTAGATCGAGCGCCATAAAACTTTAAACTTATTCAGCCATGGATGGTAATAGACGTGTTCATACCGACAATGAGCAACAATTAATTCAATCTCTTGACTTCAATGAACACATTCTCATCATAATTAAATAATCAACGAATCAATTATCAACAAAATGAATCGTCGAGTCTCGATCGACTTTTACCTGCAAAACCGTTAAACAATCTTGCAGGAACGCAGTGAAGCAAACATTTTTAATACCCCACTGTTACGTAAGCGGGAGTATTGAATTTCTCTCTGTTATCCATTGTTCAGTCGAATGCCGAAATTGACCGAATAGTACCTTTAATAGTAAGTTTGTCAATTTCATCGTTCGATTGGTTTAACCTAGATGTTGTGGTAATGTGCAATCTACACCATCAATGTTGCAAAGCTTGTTGAAATCTCTTAGAGTTTGATTTATTGCAACTGTTATCGGTGTGGGAAAATGTCTTTTTTATTATTTTGGGTCTTCACCATTATCCACATTACCCTTTTTCCACTTGGTTTATTTTCGTGTTGAAACGCTCTTTGTTTTCGGAAAATGCCCGTCAAGGTCCATATAAGTATTTTATTATTTTTAAAATTCCAGCACATGGAACAAAATCCTTTCATGCAACACTAGCGAACGTATGGATTTTGAAAAACGCTGTTCGATTATTTGACAAAGTTACACTCAAAGGCGATATTGTCAATTAAAACGCAAACCGGTGACATTGTAATTAACAAATCAACAAGTTTTTAAATAATCGGGGTTTGAAAAATTGCTTTGGAACGAGCCTGGACGTCGCTAATGAAACTGTATAAAATATCGCAGCCATGTTCCCAGAAGAACTCTGCAAGTGCAGTTTGCAGTCGTTAAGATTAATGTATTCGCATGCGTTTTTCATTTTTCGTTATAGTGGAAGCTTTATTATTTATTATTTCAAATTAAGGAAAGATGCTGGTTTAAATCTACTGCGAAAATATGCTTTAGAACGAAGTAAATTCTTCAAAATAAAAACCCGCATGTTTATTCTTGGTGGTTGTTTTTTTTTAAATCACTCCTGAAGTTTAGCTTCGTACTTAAATAACATCCTGCATAGCAAAACGTTGACTCAAATTGGGACACGCTGTACTCCCATGAGCACTTTCTCTTATACCCGACCTTGTTAGTAGCCATCCAAATCGACACACAAAGCTGAGGAAGGAAAATAACTTGAATCGTTTTGGTACTTGCACAATAGCGAATTACCAAATGGATATTTAAGTGAGTGCGGTAATAACCCTGATTAATTCCCAATTGAAAAAATTCTTCTGACGTGAAAATCAGCACAATAACAGCGGTTGGCTGTTATTGAAAATTCCGAGCAATTTCAAAATCGCAGAAACCAGCTGTTGCTTCAAGTCAAGGACCAGACAATTGTAGGAAGTCGCTCCATCGTTATTTACACCACGCGATAGCACTGCGTCTACCTTGTGAAGTAAATGGTAAATTATTCATTATTAACCGAACATTTAAGCAAACCCATAATAATTGCCGCTTAATATTTCGTATTTAGCTCACCCAGCTCTGGTTGGATTCTTCTCTCTCTCTATGCAAATATCCAACAGTTAAACGGGTCTAGCGCAATAATGATAATAAACGAGAGAACGCATCGAACACCTTTCAGGCTTGTATGCAAATTAACCTGTTTACGTTTTGTTAACTCTGGTTAAGAAATACTATATTGAGCGCTTTTAACTCACCTGCGTTTTTAATTGTTTTCGCTAGGAATTTATTAGATTTTTTTGTTATAAATTTAATTTAATTCTACCGGCGTTCAAGGACGTGCACTGTTTGCAATCGAAAACATTCAGCGCGGCAGATAAAAGATTGCAAAAGACCAGAAGCGCAAAAGTACGACAAGAACTGAACCATGAATTACATTTAAAGAGCATGATACAAATCGACACAAAATATACACGGTGTCCCTCAACTAAACTTCGACTCATGATACTTTGCCTCATGAACCAACGAGTCAGAAAATAGAAATATCTTTCTCGCGTTTGCACTGGTGTGCACAACCAACACCACCTTAAGAACAAGGCCCAAGCGCTTACGCGTGACGTCATCCCATGTAGGCCAGTTTATTGCCCATCACGAGGGCGTTAGTATGGATTATATTCCCTGTTAATTTTGGTAATTGGTTGATTTTTTGGTCAGTTTCGGATCACAAGTTCACTACCTGAAGAAAATGTAAATTTTCCAAGGAAAAGTACATTTTCTAGTAATTCAAAGCCGGGTTATAAAATTGATTTACGGTCGGGAAAGTTGTCGATTTTGGTAGTCGTAGCTAGAACTAAGTACTAGTTCTTATTTACTTGACAAAAGTTAATAATTTTCTCGTTTTTTTTTGTTTTAGCCAAAATGATCTTTTTTAAAAGCCTCTGTAATTAGATCTTCACAATCCTGAATTTTTTTATAATTTATGTAACTGAATAGCACCATGTTTATTACTTCTTCATGGGGCTACAAAAGTCCTCCACGGTTTAATGCGTTAATTAAATCAAAGTGATCGTCTACAACAAATTAATGTTAAAGATTGTTAACGAAACTCTGGCCGAAAACTGGCCTACATTGTCTGACGTCATCAATCTTTTGGATTTCAGCACTGAGTGACCTAGGGTGGTTTCCAACAGTTTTTTAACACATTTTTTATTAATCTTCATGCAAGCTTGGTGGAACTTTCAACATTCATAACTTTCACAGTTAGCTCACGGACAATCCACATCCCTTCCGAGAAAATCAGTTTCATCATCAATTTAAGTCAACGTTTGAATAGGGATAATCAGGAAATTATTTGCA
Source organism: Dendroctonus valens (assembly GCA_024550625.1). NCBI lineage: Eukaryota > Metazoa > Arthropoda > Insecta > Coleoptera > Curculionidae > Dendroctonus > Dendroctonus valens. Next base: position 1,587,931 of record JAJTJO010000036.1, read on the forward strand.
TTTCTGAAGAAATGTAGTTCCAACTTGGGTGCCCTTGCCCCAAACGCCTGGACGCTATTGGACTAGGCATGGGTAACACTGAGTTGAAGCTGCTTCAATGGCGCTTTAACAGCGCATTCCCCTTAGAACTGTAACTGAATATGTGTTGCAGAAAACATACGTTTTCTTTTATTGACATATCAGGCTGATAACTGTTTGTGAAACTTGCAGTTTTCGGCTAAATGCTATCATTCCAAACGTTTCAAGTTTCGCGCTTCGGACATAGGTGGCGCAAAAATTTGTTTCGAAATCTGGCTTGTCAATTACGGTTTGTGTGCCGATGTGTACAGATGCGCTGTGAAACTGCCATTTAACTCAGTGTTACCCACATCTAGATTGGACGTCACCGATCTATTTTTTGACCTCCACCCTCGCCGGATTTAAATCCACTAGATTTTTTTATTGGGGTTGTCTGATAGAAAACGTTTACTTTCGGCCATTGGGTGGATTTTCCACAAAGTGTAAATGTCTGAAAGCTATGATATTTTCATTAATGATTTTTTTATTTTCTAATTTGTCGGGGATTTAATCAGGCAAATACGGCACACTCTGCATACAAAGGCTTTTCCATTTATTAAATATTACCACCATTATAAATACTTTTTTAACTAATGTCTTTTTGTTTTTAGATACTGCCATTAATTCCAATGTTTCGATCACTTTCTTCAAGTTGGTAGCCCCAAAAATTTCAGCATAGAATTGGGTAAGTATGCAGATGTTTCGGAAGTATCAACACTCTAACACGGGCACCTTCAAACACATCTGCATGATAATTCACTAAGTCAAAGAGGAAACAGCACTCGAAAATGCACTTTTCCATTACGAGCTTTTTTATCAGCTTCCAAGAATGAACTGTTTTATTTGGGATTGTTTAGACGAATAAAAACCCAAACAACAAGTGTTACATGCAAATATTCGGCCCATAAAGTAGACCACTGCGCCAATTCAGCCTGAATAACTCAAATACGGTTTAATTTAAATCCGGATAAGGAAACATCCAATCGTAAATATTTGACAAAATTGTTCCCTCAATATTTCCTCCTCTGTAAAAATGTGAAAATCTGTTCCGTCGGGATTTCTTTGCTGAGCCCCATTTGATTAAAATAGAATATATTCTGCATTGGAACATTTGAACCTTGAAGACATTGTTACGCACCCTGATAGAGTAGATAACTGCGTTTGATGACTTTATCGGTGCATGCGGGTTTTAATTTTTTATCCTTAAAAAACACTGATAATTACATCCCGTTCCGCCAATAAAACAAACTTGATAGCAAAATTGCTTGAAATATTCCTGCACGATTGTTTGATCTTTGTGGAACATTTTGATCTTGTTCACATACAGTGGAGAATTCCTTCCCCATTTGGGAACCCACAAAATCCACATTGAAAGTGAAAAAAAAACGTCCTCGTTTGGAAGTTTCCTCAATATTAAAATCGCTCGCAAGTTCTGCGACAAGCACTGTTGACAAAGAATTTTTATTTTGCTTTAAGCAGCAGCAGCAGCCGCGTGCCTTCAAAGGAGAACCAATCTCGAGTCCAATGCATTTAAAATCCAATTTAGGTGAAACGTCAAACAGATATAGAGAAACTATCACTAGGACCGAATGGAAGAAGAGTTCAGTAGAAAACTAAATGTGCATTTGATTGCTTTGCTTCCAAAGTCAAGTTGACTCGTTTGAATTGGTTTAGAAAGCAAAGACATTTGACTTCGTGGGCGTAATTTACGATTCTAATTAAAAAGCAGGTCTCGGTAGCCGTTACAAATCAATTATTAAATTAATGTGGTGCTAACGAATTATGTTGCTGGATAATTAGCCAAGACCATTCACACGTTTAGAATGAAGCTAACGCCGTGAGAACAGAAGACAAACGAAACAATGTCAAATCGGAGGAATGCCGCATGTTGTTGGTATGTAGTAATAACCTCAACATTAGAGCCATCTCAGCTAATAAGCAATAAGTGTTTCCATTTACTGGAGTAGTAAAAGTTTAAATTCCTGTTGAAATAAGTGGCATGTCAGATGTTCATGATGAATCGCATCATCGTCCGAATACCCGACCCGAGCAATAATAAAGAATGATTTCCGCTGTGCGGTTTTCTCAATAGTTTATCTCTTCCATCTAGCATGTTACGTTCGAAAAATGACATTGTATGCGTTTGATATTTTAATACCATTTGTAATTCTGTCGTAACTCCGAACTACTCAAAAGATCCTTTAGTGTTCTTGATCACATTCCAACTTCCACTTGCCAGATATTTCGATTTTTTAAGCTTCTAATCGAGGACAAATTTTATCAATTTTGGTGACAAAAGTTTTCAAAATATCCAACATAATAACCGAATATTTCACTTCAATTAATTAATGAGATTAGTTGTGAAGTGTAAAAACCCAATCGGCTGAAAGTGTTTTCGTTCATTAAGTATCGCAACAATACAAGTGTTTTGTATCAAAAATTCGCGCGATCGGCCATTTGAAGACATTAAACCGGGGCTTTCAGCTATAGTCCATGAGTGAAGCTTTAACAAATATCTCCTTGAAAATGATTAAATAGGAAACGACTCGAGCAAATCTACGTGGAGTGGGCAGCTCTAAGTAAAACGAACTTCATAGGGAAATAGAAATTGGAACTCCTTCAAATAGTTGGGCATAGAAATACCAAGTTTCAAAGTTAAGTCGCAAATAATTGGATTCTTTGAAAGTTGTGTTGTGCCCTACAGATTAAATCCTTAAAATTTAGTTCACGACGGAATTAATCCGGTTCTCCAGTAATTATTTGCAGTCAACCTTTAATTTTTCGAAAGCGAAATACTTTCTTGTTTCCTACAAGTTAAAAGTTACCTAAATGAATATAAATGTTTAAAATTTAGGTTTATTATTACCAGAAGTTGCAACACTCTCTTGGAAAGTAGCTCGCCATGAAAGTAATGAATTTTTTTCCTCTGGCAGTTGGTTAGACAATTTAATCTGATATCAATCACCGAGATACGAATCTAAGTATCACGCTGAATTTGCCATCTTCAAGTCATTCAAATTCATAATACCGTATTGTGTAACTTCTAGTCCACTTACTTTCTCTTAATTTTTTTCAGCCTGCACTCATTTAACGGTGCATTTATTGTATAACATCAAACAGATCAGTCCGGTATCCACAAAGTTCATTATAATTTCACGAACACCTTGATGCCGCTCACCGATTATTCACGTTAAATGTTAGTTTAAAGCTCGAATTACAAATTTCCCACAAGAAATGCGCTAATCAAGTATGATTTTACGGATGCAGCTTTCTAAAAGTGTGGCTATCTACTGTTAATTGGACAATTGGACATCACTTACAGGATCTGCGATATGCACTGACCCGAATTTACCGAATGGGCATAACAACTGGATTAAACCGTAAAAACCTGCCGGGACTCGTTAGTGTTTTACTGGAAATTTGCGAATTTGCATGGAAAATGATACAGACTTTTAAAGCTTCGCCTATTTAGCTTTGAGTGCGCGTATATTATACGGGAAATTAAATGGTGGAGATCTTGACTCAAACACTGGAAGGTATCAGAAGAATAGCAATATAAATAAAGACAAATAAGTGTAGTTGTTGGTAAACAATGACTGAGCAACTTTCATATGTATATTGTTTGCATTGTTGGGAAGGACAAAAAGATGGGTATCATTGCGGCCTATGCCAATTGATTTACGAATGCCGGGTGTTTTTTAAGAAGTGTCCGATATTTCACAGGGCGTTTCCATATAGGCATGGGTCCTCAAAGCCTTACTTATCTAGCTACAGTTTAAATTTGTGTGGAAGCACAATAAACCACACAAAATGATCCCCTAGCCCTAGAAGAATACACGCAAATCACGGAAGAGCAAGTAAGGGAGACAGTGAGGACACTTAAAAACAGGAAATCTCCAAATGAAGATAAAATACCGAGGAACTGCCATCATAGAAGAATACACAGAACTGTTTAATATCATATTCAAAGATAGAAAGATTATAGAAGAATGGAATAACATTACCCATCTTTAAAATTGGAGATAAAACAGATCCAGCAAACTAACGAGGTATAACATTACTAAGCACCTCTCTAAAACTTCTAACTAAGATAATTGCCGAAAAAATAACCTCAATAACGCCAATAAGCGAAGAACAACAATTCCGAAAAAACCGATCCCCTACCGATGCGTTATTCATGCTCAGACAACTAGTAGAAATATCCATAGAATACAGCACCCCTGCTTACCTCTGCTTTATAGATTTAACCAAGGCATTCGACAGAGTACAGCTCAAAGACGTTACCAGAATCTTGGAAAACAGTAACACGCCGAAAGAATATATAGAACCCATTGAGGGTCTAAATAGTAACACACAAACTCAAATACGAGCAAACTCGACACTAACACAACACTTCCGAACAACAGCAGGTATTCGCCAAGGCGACAGCCTCAGCCCGGTGGTATTTAACCCAATCATGGACGAATTAGCAAAAGCCGTAAAGAACAATGGATTAGGATATCGAATGGGAATATATAAAATAAACATATTATGCTATGCCGATGACGCAGTATTTATCGCGGAAGCAGAAGATGATCTCTAAAGGATATTGCAAGCTTTTAACAAACAGGCAGGAAAACTTAACATGCAAATCTCCATAAACAAGACCAAATGCATGACTATAGCAAAGGAAGCTCTGCGCTGCAAACTGGCAATAGAAAATAACATTATAGAAGACATCATGTCATTCGAATACCTCGGATGCAAAATCACAAGTGCCGGGATTTTGGAAGATGAAGTGAGAAAACAAGTCAATAAAGCTGCCGCAATATCAAGACATCTTAGATATCCAATCTGGAAAAACAAACACCTGACCATAAATTGCAAATCGAAAATATACAAAGCGCGTGTTCGGCCGGTGATGACATATGGTGCGGAAACAAAAGCTGAAACATGGGTAACAAAGAGATCCTAAGAACAACTGAGATGAAGACCCTAAGGGCAATAACGGGACACACACTAAACGATAGGCAAAGAAACACAGACATCAGAGAAAGATGCCAAACCGATGTCGTAGTCAGATGGACAAGGAAAAGACGAAGGGCATGGAACAGGCATGTCAACCGAATTAGTCCCAACAGAATAGCCGAGATAGTACGAAACAACACACCACAGGGAAGAAGACCACCAAAACGATGGCAAGACAGTTGGCATTCAACCTCGCAAGAATTGATACAATGAAACCGGAACTAAACAGCCTATATAAAGAGGAAGATGAAGAAACTTCAAGGATCGAATACATACATTGAACATACGAAACTGACCGTAAGAGAGAGTAAATAAAGTGCAAATAAAAGATACCGCAAGTATCGCTGTTCAACTTCTTGTTTCGGACATCACAGATTGTCGATTTACGATTTTCATTTTTCCAATCTTAAGACGATTTTCCAATGCCAATAAATGAATTTATCAATCCATTATGGATGCTAATTTGAGGAGGGTCAAAAAATATGGCTGATATCGTTCGATCCTGCCTACTTGCTTGGGAGCTGAGTTTTAAATAAATAACCGTTTGAAAGTGTAGCAGGTTTGACTGAAAATGTTGACGCAATAAAAGAAAATCTTAATGCCTTAAACCCATTATGCTTCTACTAGATTAATGGCAGAATATTTCATATAAGGAAACTTCCACTAAAGTGGCGTCTAATTGCTCTATTGGAACCAGAATTAATATATTTATCACTAACGAGTTTTGCCCAATGTTAAGGAAACCACCATATGTAAAACCGACGGAAATAATACACAATTGAAATTCATTGTTGTCGTGCAGCTCCACAGCCAGCTGATACCAGCAGCGACTTTTCCATTCCAAACAAAACAAAATGGCATTTTTCCTCTCCCTTTGCTCGACCAGAAATTCCCATATGAAATCCACCCCAGAAACAATTGAAACAAAAACACCGATTCAATATTGTTTTGGAACGAGTCAGGTGGGCCTGGTGAAGTGTGTTACTACCTGCCCATTCGCTTACCGGTCTGTGACGTCACATGGGTTGAATGGTAACCAATTCGGGCCAACAGCTGTATCGGAATCCGTCCCCAGACAATGGCGAAAGTGATCGTTCTTTAAACATTCTCTTAAAACTATCAAAAACTGATTGTAATCGACAAATCAACACATTTTAACTACCTGCTGAGCATGCACTTATGCAGGTAAGAGCAAGTTTCATCAACAGTGATTTTGATTCGTTGCAATTGAAGCGATATATCGATAATATCGAAGACTAGAGAATTTACGAAATCGAATTATTGAGGCTTTTAGGCTTGGAATGAAGATTATTTTGCAAGAAGCCCTAAAGTCGGAAAAAGTTGCCAGTTGCAATTTCCGAAATTTCAGTGTGGTAAATTTGTTTTGGTTTGAATTCAGTCGAAAATCAGCTTGAACGATCAAAGCAAGCTATCGATATTGCCCAACATATTTGCTCTGTTAGGCATTTAATATCGATGAAATAAACAAATTTTACAATGAGTACTGGCTCTACCCAATCCATTAGTAGAGCCAGCAGTTTTAATCAAGTTTAAACTGCAAACGGGCAACACTCGCATTACTATTTATTAGCTCCGTCCGTGCAGTCCATATTGATTCAAAATAGATGCGGTGGTAGTAGCATGCTGCATTGTTTCCAAACGGATAGTCAAGTTGTAATTAAAAACGAAATTTACGTCAACGTAATTATAAAAGCTGAGTCCTTTAACTGTGCAACAACTAAACGCTCGAATGTTAGAGTTCAATTTAAAAAGCAAATGATACCGATGAGAATAAAAAAGTCGGTTGCAATAATACAACGAACTTAAAAAGCGGTTTTCATCTTTCCCGATAAAAAGTTGTCTTTGATCAGCAGATAATTACACTTTACGTCTCAGTTAAACCCATCAAACATCAAACACCGGCCCTTAATCCAACAAAATTCTATTACCCCCATTTAAATCTCAACAAATGTATATTATTTAAAACAACAAGTCGAGAGCTTGTAGCAAATGGCCGTTTTAATGATTAAGTAGACTGAAATCGTTTGGGAAGTGATTGTAATGTGATAATTCACGATGGAAACGTAGCCAAAGCCAAACTTCGATTTTGCCGCCAGCAGATGTTTACTTGGGGGAGCTCCTCAGCTAGGGCCCATGTTGCTGAACTCATTTCAATAAGTACTTCGACCCGAAACAGCCCTTAATATTTATTTCGGCCCGAATAGTGGGATATAAATAGAAACTTTTAGTTATTAAATTGGATTTGGAATACGTTATGAGGGACTGATCGGTATCTTGGCAGTGTTTCGGTTGTTAGCCGGTTTGGCGTGAACCAGATCATATCAATACAGTTAAGTAGTTTCAACTTCATTGCCGCAAAATCCGAAAGATCGATATCTCTTTGTTCGGGAAGTTTTAATTAAAATAAGTGGAGGAATCTCGAATTTACAGCTTTGCTAGATGGGTTAGGGTCGATGCTAATGGGAGCTGAATGGGAGGAAAAAATCAACCTGTTGCATTTACTGAAAAAGTCCATCTCGTTTGGCCAAATTGAAATTGAACCATCACTACCTCAATAACCTTCGAAAGCTATTTTGCAAGAAACAAATAAAGGTTGGAAAAGTTGGTTTCATTAGCGATTTAATAAACTTCGTTAGAACGCAGACATAAATACGGAAAACTGAGCGGTTAAGAATGAGGGCTCCAAGATCGATATGTACATAAAAGGGGCATCGCAGAATGGATAGAATTACAGCCAGCAACGAGGGTTATACAGAACGCGTTGCTAAATCAGAGGGAGATTATAAGGATGTTTTATCGGAACATACTTGTTAAGAAGTTATGCCACGCTTTTGCGTCGCAAAATTGGATTCTTATAAAGGGATTTTTCCGAAACTTTTATTAGTAGGACGACCATCTTACAGACTAATATCAAATTGGCACGGTTTTTCGCAAACAAATCCTGTAAACTGCAAAAGTTGTATGTTTTTCTAACCGATAGCAAAACACTTGTATTATCACTTGCACACTGGCTGACTTTATATCAATAAAAGCGGGAGAACAACGATGCGGATCAGCTTAGAGTGAAATTATTAACGTTGCTTTAGCATTAACCGCAAGCTGTTTGTACAGTCGCTTTTTGCTTCATCGTTCCAGTCGAAAAATTAATTATTTGGCTATTAGTACGATTATTATTTAAGCTACTAAATTTTGCTATGAATATCTTCAAACCCGCTGATTTTATTAGTTTCAAATTAATTAGGAATCCGCAGTATTTATCTTCAATCCGCGATTGGATTCAAAAGAAGATGATCTGGCGCATTTTAAAATCATTACAACACTCCATTTACTTTAAGCGAGTACAATGTCAATTTAGTGGAGTAAACCGGCACTGTCTTCGATCTAGTCTCTCGATCTTCACTTTGGGGTAAAACTAGATTTTAAAGCGATTTGGGTGCGGTCGCAAATTTAAGCTCGCTTGCGTTCCAAGCAATGCGCTAAAGTAAATCTCAAAGCTTTTGCTGGCTTTTAAAAACAGCAACCAGTTGGCCTCACTCAAAGCGAAGTCTGTGGAAGAATGAGAAGTTTTTACTTTTTCATTAATTACTTTAATTGATAGAAAAAGCGGATGATTATCAAACTGTAGGTGGTCCAAACTACATGCTGGTCTGTCCGGTTACCACGAAACAAAGACGTTGAGATTTCCTGCAAGAACCCGACCTAAAATATGCATTTAATCTGTTGATGAAATTCTATATCTGACTTTTGGTCGAATCTTCTCAAATACTGGGGGGGGCGGGGGGGGGGGTTCGACTTGGCTTCTAAACGCCCTTTTTCGGTTAATTCTGATCAATTGGGTAACATTTTTTTTGTCGATCCCAAATCGTGTTTGCTCGAGTATCGAATAAATTCAAATGAACAGAATCCGAGTGTCGAATGTCGTGATTCCACATCCCACTGCAGGCAGGAATCTATTAGTTCCCAATGCATCTGCTGAAGCCCCTCCAAAGTGGAATTTTGATTTACTTCGCAGTAATCGATGTAAATTTAAAATATCTGCTTCTATTCTTAGATTATTTGGTCGAACAGCAATGAGAGACAGATTTAATTATGTTGGGAAATTGTTATTTCTTATTATTTAAAGAATTTTACCAGTTCCGACTAAAGTTTTGCTATTAATTTGGCCAGTGACAAATCCGAGAGTAAGTAGTGTAAAACTCCAGAGTATGATGAAGTAAATCCGGCTGCTGATCCGAACATAATCCGTTAAATCCAAAAACAATTTAATGCGTGATTTCCATTAGACCTCTTTCCAGGGTCTTTACGGTCGGATCGCTGAGCATATTTACACGCATTTCGATACTCATAAGTTACGCTATTAATAGCTGAATCTATTCGGATTCTCGACTATTACCAGAACTCTCTTTATCAGTCAAATATCGGGCAGTAATCGATCCGTTCCGCATTTAACATGCTAATCAACCAGTAATTATTCCGTATTTTCCTCTAAACGTAATTCGATGAAATCAGCTCCAAACCCTACGCCGTCGAATAAACTATCGGGCAAAATGCGTTAATTAATTATGAAATGTAGTGTTGTTTTATGGCCGCTGCAATACTGCGATTTATAAACACGGATTTCGCAGTCTGATTTTCAATTCGGATTTGGTTTTAGTTTCGCATTTATTCTTTTACAAGTGCGTTTCCTAACTTGTGGTGAAGATTTACAATTTTTATATAAAGCACAAACGACGGTTTCATAGTGATTTTCCATCTTTCCTTGTGGGTAATTGCAAATGCAGTCAGTTGTTCATCAAGGATTGGTATTGAGCGCAAAGCAAATAAGCTTGCAATATGTTATGGTTGGTTCTTCAAATTATTTATTAGAAAACTCGTGAAGACAGTACATAGTAGTAAATACTAATTGCAGTAATATTCCACATGTCGACCATTCATACCTTGACAGCCTTCAAACGTATGCCGTAAATGAATGTCCCTCGAAAATGCCTCCGATCGTCTACTAACCGTTTTCAGCTCGTTCTTTTGACTCGTCTCCGGCATGAATAGAATTTGCATGAAACAGGACATTTAAATGGCCCCAAGTGAAAAAATCTAATAGATTCCGATCGGGACAACTACGAGGCCATGCCAACATTTACCGTTGGGCTTTTTATTGAAGCAACTACGGACTGTAACAGAAAACCACAAAAAGTCAAAATGTATTTCGCGACATGCATGAATTCAACGAATTTAAATGCGGAATGTTTCAACTTAAAACTGTGTAATTAAAGAATTTGTATTTTACGTTTCGAAATATAAGCACGAGCTGCCATCTTCAGGGACGCTGAACTTAGCTTTCTTTATATTGAAAATACGTAAGGATTAAGAGGGTTAACTCAATCCCACTGGAAAAGTTTTCAAAAACCCAACAGATGAGATTCTTTTTCTAAATATAACAAAACCACTCAATCCTATTACATGGAAATCAAATAACTGTGTGCCATGATTGCCTTTCTGGATAATTGCAAAGAAATAAACACGATTTTAAATCAAAGCAATGGTTTCGATCCGTTCACGTCTTTACCAATTTCAAGGGAGGAATTTTCTATTCATATTTAATACACAGTCGCTCTATCCAGAAGCAATTTCGCTCATATATCCTGAGAGTAATGAAAGCCAGAATATCGCAGCAGCCAGAACGAGGATGCGACTGAATGTGTCTATCGATATAATGTTGTCTGTTGCTGAGTGTTGAACTTTATTTGCAAAATTACGTTTTGATGGACTAAATGCTTTATGTTTAAGAAACTAGTTTTATGCTTTTTATGTAAGTTTTGAAAGTTTGCTTATTCAGACCGGAAGATGTGTTCATATTTCGATTTGAAAAAGCTGGACGCAAAAAATTGTTTCGATTTTAAACTTATCTACAACCCAAAAGCGAAACTAATACCAAAGTGGCCTTTCCGATCCGACAGTATCCCAGTAAATCTTCGACAGATTTCCTCTGTCACGATTTAAATACATAATGGAATTCGGAAAAGTTTTTCCTGAAAATAATTTGGCTCGAAAGAGGAACAAGGAGTGGAAAATCGCCTTTATTACGCGAAAAATATAATTCCGAATGCTTATTTAAATGGAGCTAACCGCTAATTTGTTCTGATGAAAGCACAAACTTTTGTCCGACATTATTGTCTTGGACGGGTTCCAAGTTAAAGAGGAACAAAATAATGGTCGGTCACATTTCCTTGAACTTCATGATTTCGCTGTGACAAGGATTGTTTGCGGAAAATATTTACTATCATTGTTATGGGAATTTAAAGAAATCATAAAGCTTACAAACTGGTACACATACAAAACGGATATTTCGCTACAATCTAGAGTCTACCAAATAGAGTTTTAGAGGCGTTATTTGCAATTATTTTTGTTTGAATTAGGTACCACGACACTTTAAGGTATTTAAGAGATAATATTCTTCATACTCCCCTACGATAACTGCAGACGGCCAAACGACACAACCCAAAAACGACGTAAAATACCTTGGAATCACAATTGACCACAAACTTAAATTCACTAAACACATACGAAACATCAGGGCAGAAACAATAAAGAGAACAAAACACTTCCGATCACTAACTTACAAAGACAGAGGAATTAGCACAAACACCGCCACCAAAATATATAAAGCTATCTGTAGACCCTTGCTAGACTATGGACATATACTCATGACCAACGGAACAGAAAGGACAAAACGTTATATACAAACAACAGAACAAATTGCACTAAGACTAATAACACGAATAAGACACCCCCAAAACCCACTACACAACCCCTCCACCCAACTACTATACGAACGCACAAACATGACAAAGATTTCGGAAAGACTCATACATCTACAGACAAAATGGACAAACAACCCCTACAACTGGACCATACTGAATCCCCTTTGTCTTACAAGACCAACCAGACAATCCCGCTTCCGTTTCCCTACATCAACGCTACTCGAACACTTACAAACGCAACTGACTAGTGGACAATAAAATAATTTTTTCTTGCCATTGAATTGGAAAGTTTATTAATAATATTGTTAACCGTAGAATAAGAGAATTTTCATATTTATTTTTTATTCAGATTAAGACTACATGTATTAAACAAGGGCAGAAAGACCGATAGGTCGATAGCCTTTTTTTTTAGAAATAAAGATGTTTACTACTACTACTATTCCTCATATTTGCTGTTGAGGCAAAACAAAAAGAACAAACAAATTAAATTGACTAACTGACTGAAAAATTTGGATAATGTACAAATTTTGGGAGTTGTTCATGTTACTTTTGACGCTTACTTTCATCATGTTTTCATGGTTTTAGCATGATTTGTCCCCTTTTTTCAATTCAAAGCTAATGAAAACACATTATCCCTTTCATCATGTCTTGATGTTTCATTGAAACTACGTTTTTTCCCTTTCGTTTCTTCCAATTAATCAACTTTTAAATATTTTATGATTGTTCCAAACTTGTTCCTTTGCGCTCTCGATTTTCATTCTCCCGCTCTTTCCTTCGTTTCGTATTAATTATTAAATTCAATTCGCTTTATTTATTGGAGCTTCCTGACACAGTCCCTCAGTTTTATTTTTCATCTCTTTTCTCTTCCCACCACTTTTGCCTTTCCTATTTCCACTATAAAAGCTTCAACATCTATGGAACAAAACCACTTAGAGAAGATCATAGAGTATCATCATCCAAGAAAAATTTGAAAGATTCCGACTTGCATGGAATATCAATAAGTATAAGATGAAATTCGGGATTAAGATTATAATTTGTTAGTCCGTGGGATCTTATTAATCATCTTAGCGCTTGATTTTTACCCCCTACTGAAAATCAGGCAAAATAATTGGAAAACGAAGCAGAAGTACTTAAGAAACAAAACAATTTAAAAATTTTAATAGTCGGTTTTTAAAACAGCTCCAAACAACGCAATGGCGTTTTTGGTCACAAATTAAAACTCGTTAAATGCTGCTGCTAAACCGATATTTGGAATATCTGTAAACAGATACTTTAGTAGTCAAGTCAGTAGAGTAAATCGATCAAAGGTCCCCAAATAGAGCTACTAAACATTTTTTAATGGTTCCGATTAATAGTTTATAAACCAGAACTGTTGCTGCGAAAAGTTGTTCCAAAGCCCTTCGGCCTCTGAATCGAACGCGATTAAACGCTGAAGCCTAATAAATTTGTGATTGAAGTTTTCATCTACCACTGTAGGCGAAAATCACCGTTTTAAAGCTGCTATAAACTTTTCAAACCTAGAACGAAATAAACTTTTATATATTTATACATCTCGGCATATTTCTGATGCTACTAAAAATGAAGATAATAACGCAGGTAATAAGAAGAAAGAACCAGATACAGATAAAGGCAGTGAATCGAGTGGAAAACGGGGAACTGGTAGATGCCGCCCTTTATAAAGTCGTAAGATCTAACCTATCGATCATTGATGATAGGAGCTTAATGAGGAACCTGATGATTAAAATGTCAAAACATTTTCGAAAAACGATCAGAACTGGTTTAATTCGGCTCTCAAGCAACACGAATCGGAATCGAAGCGCGATTTGTCCCGGTACAAAGCCTTATTAAGCTGCGGATCAATAAGATTTAATCAGTCGAAACTGCATGAGACAAGAGCCCCTTGAAAAATAAACCGAGGAGGAGGCCGTAACGTAATAATTCCGACATGTAAACACGTGTGGCTCAGCGCCAGTGAAAAGGGTCGGGTTGTCGTCATCCGAGATAACTGTTAGGGTTCAATAATCTAGCAAACCAAAAGAACTTCGGCTCGGAAGGGCGAGAGCGAGCCGAATGCAATATTCATGTCGAGACCGTATTTTTCTCGCGACTTTATCGGAGATATTTTTAAGGGATATTTGTCTAATTTGAGGGCTTTTTGAATAAAAAAACGTCTATCAGTCTGATGCCACCTACGAGCAGGAGTACTTCCAAATCCCGAATCCTCTACACGCTTTAACTTCTATCTACGTCACGGAAAAGGGTCAGCCTCAATTGACTTAACTTTAAAATTAAAGATTTGCCAACAGTGGGAACCCCCTCAATTATCTAAACCACCAGCATTTAGGTAGTTTATATGCAGACCTTCAGTCGACTCCTAGTCCTGAAAAAAGTGCCTCTCAACTTGCCAGGGGCGCGAATTAAATCAACTAACTAAGCGACCGACTACCAAAAACCTTAATTAATTATATGCAACAATATATTAATAGTTTATGTAATTAAGCCCTTCAATCTCTAGGATAATTAGTGCGCTCAAGCTCAAAACCGATACACGAACAAACCCACGTTTAGTGTTTCCTCAAAGCCTCTTCCATTATAAACGGAATGAGGGCATAAAAGGAGGAAAAAAATATGAGCCAGTTACAAAGGAAGATGAGGAGGATACGCTTTGAATTGCTTTTTATAAGGTTTTCCTGTTCGAAAGCAATTGGTGGGGTTTTGTCATTAATTTAGGTTTTCTGCCTTCCAGTTGAAACAGGTGTATGCACGGATGGCTCAATTTTTGCATAAAAAGATTTATTTGCCATACAAGTTGTGGCTTACGTATGAGTTCGTGATGGAAATAATGGAGCTAAACAATAAATCGAATTATTCGATTGTGAAAAGAATTTGATAAACTTGATAAAATGGCTCGGTTTAATTATACCTACACCAACGTGGTTGAATTCACGGTCGCGATATATGCGTTCGTTGATATCAAAAAGAGATCTAATACCAAACGTTTTATCGGAAAGCAGTGACTTGATTTACTGGAGGCTCGGGTGGCGAACAAGAGGGAAAGAAACCACAAATTTATTTACTATACCCTAAATACTAGGCTGCTTTTCAGACAAAGCAGTTTGAGTTGGGCGGCTGAAAAAAACGAGCTACTTAAAAACACGCTAAAATCGTCAGATCCGAAAAAAACACGGTTGAAAAATTTTGATTTTTGATCGAAAATTTGATTCCACCTTTGGTAGATTTTTGGCAAAAAATAAAAGTTTGAGTACCGGTTTGAGTAGTAGTAGTAGTAGTAAACATCTTTATTTCTAAAAAAAGGCTATCGACCTATCGGTCTTTCTGCCCTTGTTTAGTACATGTAGTCTTAGTCTAAATAAAAAACAAAGATGAAAATTCTCTTATTCTAGGTTAATAATCTTATTAAATAAACTTTCCAATTCTAATGACAAGAAAAAATTATTTTATTGTCCAGTGGTCAGTTGCGTTTGTAAGTGTTCGAGTAGCGTTGATGTAGGGAAACGGAAGCGGGATTGTCTGGTTGGTCTTGTAAGACAAAGGGGATTCAGTATGGTCCAGTTGTAGGGGTTGTTTGTCCATTTTGTCTGTAGATGTATGAGTCTTTCCGAAATCTTTGTCATGTTTGTGCGTTCGTATAGTAGTTGGGTGGAGGGTTGTGTAGTGGGTTTTGGGGGTGTCTTATTCGTGTTATGGGTAGTCTTACGTGCAATTTGTTCTGTTGTATGTATATAACGTTTTGTCCTTTCTGTTCCGTTGGTCATGATTATATGTCCATAGTCTAGCAAGGGTCTACAAATAGCTTTATATATTTTGGTGGCGGTGTTTGTGCTAATTCCTCTGTCTTTGTAGGTTAGTGATCGGAAGTGTTTTGTTCTCTTTATTGTTTCTGCCCTGATGTTTCGTATGTGTTTAGTGAATTTAAGTTTGTGGTCAATTGTGATTCCAAGGTATTTTACGTCGTTTTTTGGTTGTGTCGTTTGGCCGTCTGCAGTTATTGTAGGGGAGTCAGCGTTGAGTCTGTGGTTTGTGAGCAGAAGTTGGTTTTTTGACGCGTTTGGTGTTAGTCTCCATTTATAAAACCATGTCATTGTGTTGTTTGTTAGTGTTTGGAGTCTTTGAGCTGCTCTCTCAGTAGTTTTGTCATGTACAATAAGTGCCGTGTCGTCTGCGTATTGTAATATGTATGCCGATCTGTCGATTTGATTTTTGTCTGGTAAGTTGTAATTGTATATGTCATGGCAGTATATATTGTAGAGAAACGGTGAGAGCGGGGATCCTTGAGGGAGCCCTTGTTCAGGGGAAAAAGAAAATGACAGTGTTTTGTCAATTCGTACTTGTAGTTGTCTGTTTTCTAGTAGGTAAGTTCTTTATGGTGTGTAGTAGATATGTTGGTGTGTCCGGTTTGAATAACCGGTTAATAATCTAAACGGTCGTCATCTTTGGATTGCAGCTAAGAAGTAAAACTATGAAAAGCAAACTGATAAATTAAGTGAGGATCCCGATCAACATTAATTTTCTGATATCACTGAGCCCTTTTCGAGCAGAGTGTTAAATAATACTGCTTTAATTACCGCTCATTTTAATATCAGAAAAATTATTAATTATCCCCATGCAGTGGCCGGGCATGTCTTCCAGCCGACACCTACAAAATGAATTCGAGCCAAATGAATTTAAATTGCACATTATCAGCTTTGAAACAATGACAAATTAATACGGCACCAGATATTCTCAAGCAAGATTGATTAAAGTCTATTTCCAGCTCATAACTATCAAGCAGCCATGAGAGTAAATTACAAAGGCTTTTATAGCTCGCGTTGACGTTTATGACTGAATCGTTGTTTAAGGCAGTTCGATAAAGCCTGTTTGCTACACATTAAAGCTTTTAGGACGTTAGCTGATTACACTTGTTTAGTAATTATTACTCGACGTAATTCGTTTTCGATGGGAATCGCATTCGCTACTTTCTCTAATTCGCTTGAACGCAACCAAAAGATAGATAGCTTTTTTTGCACCGGAATTTTTGAGCAGTTCTATAGAGCATCATTATATGTTTTTACTAAGAGGATTTATTCAGTCAGGACAAGCAAATATGGCGCATTTAATCGCTAAAGCCGTGGCAATGTAAATGTCTTCGCACTTGTCGAAGGTGTTTAGTCTTTTATATAAAAAAGCTTTTCCGATAATCACATCGTTAGACGATTAAGAAATGCTGCCTCCACCAGTTCATATCTCATTTCAAGAGAACAGTGATCGTTGAAATAGATACGGACGGTAACAACATTAAGTTTGATATTTGCAAAGTGCAGTTATTATTCCGTAAGCAATAGCTATTTATAGTTTAAATAATCGATGTAAACTTGGAAATTCGTAGTAAATTGGAAATCCCGTAATATGCTGTAACTTATTGCTGGGCGGAGGACCAATTTCTGAGCTCAATCAATATAATGGATTAGCGTTTAAATCGGCTAAGGCTCAGAAATACATTATACCTGAATAACATCGAGTCAAATATTCGAAGAATTAGAAAATGCAGGTTTAACTAAATCGAAAAATGCTAATGAGCATTTAGCAATATTTAGTTTCTGGGTGTCGCTAGATGACAAAAAAAGGTCGAGTCTAGGAGAGTATTGAGACTTAAATACAGATTTCGAGATTATGAAATAGGGCGATTTAAATTGGTTAGGAAAGCAGATGTTCCACATGATCGTTCTGATGAAATTCTGAATGAAACTGGCACAGAAGTGAGGATGGGAGAGTTGGAAGAAATTCGTTAAAGTTTGAAGGAAAATTCGTTAAACTTTGAACCCTTTTGGATAAAAGCTTTGATTTTTAGTTGAAAAGACCATTTTTATATGGAAAATAACTCAATAGAAAACGCAATTAAAAATCAATTTCGTAATACTTTCCAAAAACAACTGAAAATACTCCCAAAGTTCTTGTTTCTAAAGTGCTACGCGAATATTCCATTCTATTCCATGCTGTTTGGTGGCGTTATTCCTTAGCACACTTGCAGTGTAGAATTTTGCTTAGCAGGAAGTACTGTTGGTACCGCATAGTTGCCACTTAACCCAGATAAAAATTAACACACTTCGTGGTTTAATAAGTGAAAGGAGAAGCGTCCAAACAAGTTCTAATCGTGTAGAAACTTGGCCAAGAAGGTCGGCGCTTTTTGGCTTGACTATGGCTAAATATCTGTTTTATTGTATTTGTGTGGGTTCGACTATCTAATCCGACGGTTAGCTTTAAGCAGCTACCTTTTCGTACCGCTTTAGGCAAGGTCGAAGCGGTATCGGTAGTTCGCGTTAGGTACACACATGGACATGTCTGTCGGCATGTAGTCTCAACCAGATCAGTGGATGTAGTGCAATTATTTGGTGCTCCAAAGTAGTGTTTTGTAAATAGTTCGTATACTGGCTGAGCTCTTGGAATTGATTGTGGTCACAAAGAAACACTTAATCACCTGTTTACTGGCAGTGAAAGTGCTGACGCGAGATTGCAAAATAATAACACCCGTTTGTTCTTTTGCAGGCAACGACACGGAGACCCAGCTGTAAAAGGTAAGCAACAATCAACAGTTTTCTTCCTAATATGTCTTCATTCTTTTTTACAAAAACACACTCTTCAATTTGTTTCGATGCTATTGGCCTTTTACTTGGATTGAACGATACTTCCTCCTTCTACTCCATATTCGCTTCCACTTTGGCCTGATTGATCCGCGGTAACACCCCTATGTCTCCTCGCACACGCGGCAAAAACGAAATGCCGAAAGTCGAAACAAACAACCTTTTCGCAACAAGTCGCTCACATTCAACTTTTAAAAGTATCATCAAAATTAATTATATTTAGCGCAACGTATTTGGTCGCGGCACTAGATGCAAATTTGCTCGGGACGCAAGCTATAGAGGCTCCACATCTCTTGAAAATTAAAAAGCGAGATAAAAGCTGTTTTAGTTTTCCGCATCAAAGGATAATGTACACCAGGAATGGAGAAGGTTTGCTCTTTGATAGGCGGTCGGGAGTTTCAATTTTGCCGACAGGTATGTGTTGAAAGCGGACCGTTAGGAATCGGTTTAATATGTGAAGATGAACTGAACATTAGTGTCTATTACATCCAGGCATTTTGCTTTGAAATGGGGAAATTCCTTTCCTAATATTAAATAAATGCGGTTATAATTACTAAAGGGAATATTTGTTCGGTTCTAAAACAGTTAAACTTTCGCGGCTATTCGCGACTTCGGACAACACAACTCTGAAGATGCTAGCCCTGCGTGCTAGCGAAACGTCAGGACATTCCCATCGACGCCGTTCCGACGATTGTTCACTTCTTAAACCATTTATTAAACAAGAGATTTTTTCACCGATTCATTCTCTTTTGTTTCTATAGATAAGTTGTGAACACGCTTGTTTTCTTCAACTCGAATGAAAAATCTTTGGTGCGGTTGAGATAATTACCTCAATGGTAAATTGAGGTATTGAGGTTCAAAATGTTTTCCAAATTAAAGTGAATAGCGCTTCTTTATTGAAAATGTCTCAATTCAAAGGCCCCAAAAGGTAAAACGATAGTTAAAATCCGATATACTAATGGCGTGTACTCGATAGGAAAGATCGAAAACATATATTGTTACCGATCGAAACGACGGATCCTGTTCTTGCAACGATGCTAGACAATGGATATTTCTGATTAGCCGTAATTCCGCCTTTCTTTAATGTGAAGACAAGTATTTTCGAAAAATCAAGTTCGACTTTGTAAATTTTAATTTTTCAATTAAAATTGTTCTTTATTTTATGTTTGCCATATATATAATATGGGGCGAAATCCAGAAGTAAAACGCAACTAAATAATGCCTGTTTTGAGATAAGAAAAAGGGAGTCGAGAAAAAATATAAAAAGATTATTACAATAGCAAAACATATTCAGCTATTTTTATATTAAATTGAAGTTCAAAAACATGTATTTGTTAAAAACTGTTTAACTTCTATAAATATTTCGTTGGTTCGCTCAATAACTCCTTCCTTAAATTTTTAATTATATTTCTTATTGGATCTCATCCGTTTTAAAGGA
Organism: Dendroctonus valens; assembly: GCA_024550625.1. Classification (NCBI taxonomy): domain Eukaryota; kingdom Metazoa; phylum Arthropoda; class Insecta; order Coleoptera; family Curculionidae; genus Dendroctonus; species Dendroctonus valens. Next base: position 1,607,850 of record JAJTJO010000036.1, read on the forward strand.
ATTTTGAACATTTTAAAGATACTGTCTGATCTGAAATAGCAACTTTAATTTGAAAATTCCGTTTGTTCGCGATTATTTTGCTATTGATATTTGAGATACAAAAGAACTGTTCCTTATTATTTTTGACATATTTGTGCTTGCACAATAGATCGTATTTTATTCTACATAAAAATAGATCGTTTAATTTATATTTAGTGGCCTTTGACCAGCGCTAAAAAAATTTTCACGGAGAACTCAACAAAGTCCATCCACTTCACTGAACCGAAGAAATTAATAATTTTGCTTAGAAGCAAGTACAATTTTCTACAAGACAAGTTTTCTTAAAGAGTTAATTAATAGAGATTTTAATAATAACTACTGACAAAAAGTTGATTTTTTTGCAACCCAAACGCAGCAATGTCAGAAGAAATCCGCTTTAAAAGTAAAAAAAAATAAAAGCATTTAAAATTGAGCGTTTGTTTTTTCGGAAAACGCTCGGACACGTCGATTATAGTTTTTGTCTCCCGTTTTTCTGCTCCTAATTTCATTGACACAAAGTAACCCAAAAATTAGTTACGATCTTTAACTTTTTGATTTGAAATGAATATTTCTATTTTGTATTCTGCATTGAAATGTAGTCATCGGTAAATTTACGATTCAACATACCAAGAGCTAAAGTTGTTGACTTTTTCAAATTTTCAATGAAAGATCGACGTATTCAAGCACCAACAACAAATCAAATTCAGAAGAAAACATTGAAGTTCTCTTTTATTTACATTAAAAAAAATTGACAAAATTTCATGATTTTTGAACAATTTTTGAACAAGCATTTCATTAGGTTTGTTTTCTGCGAAAACCGGTTTTATTTAGACCCACAAAAGTTGGTATTCGATGCAAAATTAAAAATTGAAACTAAAATTCAATGTGAAAAAATGAACTTGAGGAATAAGATTCGACCTTATTTTGAGGCCATCCTGTTTTTAAAGAAATAACCATCGGAAAAACCTTGGTTAGAAATCAATATGGATGTGTCGAAACATTTTTCCGCGGTTTTTCCACCAAATTTCAAACGAATTGAGCTTTTACAATTATATACAAAGTAGGAATGTCTGTTACAAACTGTAAAGTTGATAGTTGTAACTTGTTATGGTTATATAAAAACTGGAAAAAAATCAAAATTGACGTGTCGAACTCCACAGCTTGTTACAACCCTCTCGTACTCACTATCCTGTTATTTTTCATTTCAACTTCATTGTATCGTTGTAATAATTTCTACTGCATTAGAACATTTTTCTATCGCAATGATGGTCGATCCAGATTCAATCGGTGTTATTTATTCTTTGAGATGTACCTGCCGGTAAAAACGACGAAGCGTCGAAACCAATTTAGACATTCATATTCTCACTCTCAACCCCCTCGAAAGAGGTGGCATAGCTCGGAGGGTAGCCAGCAGGCTGAGCGGCTACCGATTGAACAAGAAGTTAGGGAATTCGAAACGTGCAGTGCCAGTTTATTCACGGGCGGGGATACACTCTGAGGACGGTACGTTTCGATTTTGTGTTACGGGGTTGTTAGTGGAGTTTGAGACGGTTATTATCCGCGAATTTCGTTCCGTAATTGGTTTACTCCGTATTTATGGTGTAGCGAAGGATGGATGGAGGACGAGGCGCTATTTACTCGATTTTCAATGTTTTGCCAATGATAACAGCAATTTGAATAGGTAGCTAACTAAGTAATTCTACCACTAGATAATGGAATCCACTTTGTAGTTCTTTGCGCCAAATTTCCTCACGAAGGGGCTCCAAATTTTAACCCGAGAATCCAATTTTCTAAATCTGCAATAAAAGCAGTTCGTATATTCATTAGAGCGCTCTTTCCAGAAATTATTATAGCGGGCTGGAATGTAGGTATCTTTTCTCCGCTAAACACAACCGCCATTTCCTGAAAACAAATTCCACCCCACTAGTTAAACAATGAAATATTTACAAATGAAGTTACACGTGAAATGGCTTGACTTTGCTGCGCCGAAACGATCGCGGCCCAAGAAGTTGCATAATTTAAAGACGTTTCAAAGACAATTTGTTCAATTGAGACTGGGACACTTCAAATGTTAAGTACAAAAGACCGGAGCTTCGTACATTCAGCGTATGGCTGTGCTGATTACAGGGATTACATGAGAAAGGGGTAGTATTTTATGTTCATCACGTTACGGTGTATATAATGGCAAATTACTACTTTGAAGGGGATGGCAAATTATAGGAAAATGAACCTTCAACACTATATGAATACGTCTAGACATGGCAAGAGAGTGTAAATGCAATCGAAAATATATTTAATGTACGATTTTCAATGTCGCATTGCTCTTGAGAAACCCATTGAAATTTCAAGAAAGAGAAGGCGAATCAAATAAATATTCAAACGGTGTCCGATTCGTCGTTGTTCCATTTGTTAATTGGGACTGACCAACAGCGGATTTCTTCAAAATCGCTTTCAGTATTGAATGTTGGTGAGTTTAACGTAAAAACGTTCTTGGGAAGTTAGATGAAGCGATAGGGCAGGACATATAAGTGAGTAGAATGTGATTAAATCCTAAACGAGCGGCTGGATCAATTCTAATTTGAATTTGTTGGCAAAATAGATCGTTTACAGACGTGATTAATTCAAGCGGCTTGGCATTAATACAGTCAAAACATGACAACGCTAAACCGATAGATTTCGGAATGTTTGAAAAAAAACATTGATGCTTGGTCAAGGCAACCGAAGTTAATTAACACATCAGTCATCATTATCAATGCTTTAAAACGTTGGAAGAAAAATACTCTAATTACCTGAAATTTAAAATTAATAAAGTTTGTGCTTTTCTTGGCAATTAAAGGGCGTTTGTAGGTAGCAACAGGCTCAGTGATCGCTACAAGGTTAGCCAACATGTTTCCCCCACTAATTGACTTCAACATTAAAACTGTTTGCCCAGAACATGTTAAAACTAACGTCAAGAAGTTAAAATAGCGACTTAAATCCCAATTTCTTCTAATTGGTTTGCCAATAAAACATAAAATCGATTTAGTTATTTGACGCAATTATTTTACTGGGACATCGTTAAGCAATGGGATGTATTTTGCAGTGTTGTTTCAACTTCAATGAATACAGGTTTCGATTGTTTTTATTCATTAAAAAAAATAACGAATTGTAAAAGAATAATTCAGCCGCTCCATTTAGCTGAACGGTAATTGGTAAACTGACATGGCTAGTTGCAGTTGTTGAAAAATTCAATATGTCCCGCTGTGAAATTATAATCCCCTTATTTCACTAGTGGTGTTATGTATGTAATAGTTGCGCTAACACAGACATTAATTTTAAGGCCTGGCGGCCAACAAAGATGGAACCATAAATGTTAAGACACTATAACTGTTTACAGTTAGATATAAACTCTTATACGGAAGCACCGGCGTCTTAATACATTTAATTTGGTCATGATTTATTCGGCTCCGGCTCTTGACGAATAAAAATAATAAGCAGCAAGTTGACACAGCGCTCGGTGTAATGATGGGAAAATACGAAACAGTGCAATAAAACCAGAAAACCTTAGCGCGCATTACATTTTATGCTAAAGTACGTGACCAAAAGCCCAAATGCTTTTGACTTAATAACGTTATACGAAGTTCAAAGAGCTCGAAGCTGTTGCTGGCGGACGCATAATGGACGCCTCACTGTTGGCTTTATGCATTAACTATTAGAAGCTGCTTATGAAGATGGTTTGAAACTTTTCTCTAGTCATAGTGAATACTCATTCGATTACTTTTACGGCGAATCGTTTCAGCAATTAATGCCACTTTTATGTTTTGCAGCGGTACGGTCTTTAAGTTGCCGCGATTCAAAGCAGCATTGCAAACACGTTGCAGTTTATCAAATAAGCAAAATTAGCAATCTAATAGTTTGCACTTCTGTCCGCAATGCATCCAGCATATTTTAACCGCTAAATAACAAAGTTTCAGATAATAAATATGCACTTCCAACGCAAAGCTGCACAAAAGCAATAAACTTCGAACGAAATCAACGGCTATAATCTACAAGCTAGAACCTGTAAAAACGTTTTATTTATTGCCAATTTAGCTCTCGAAGCAATTATATGTAACTTTAAAAAGCCATTAAAGTGTTACAGTATATTGTGAAATTTAATTAAATAAAATAAGATGTTAATTAGCCTTCCTGTACATCGGCCCGTTATATCTGAGCCACGTCCGCATCCCATATCAGCAATTTTAATGAGCAACTTATGATTTTAATTTTAAAAGCACTCGCGAATTACGACTCATTTCGCAAGCTCGTGTTTGCTGGAGAACAATAGAGGCACGCTAACTGGTTTAGTGTATTTCAGTTTGGAACTATCTGTTTATGAGCTATATACTTTTTTATTTTACTTTAAGACGTTTGCGCTCCTTACATTTTAACACATTCGAAAGTTCGGTCTGTCCAAAACGCTTTAATAAACGGTTCGAGGAAATACAGATCGTTAAAGAAATTAATGCGGAAAATGGAATTTTATATATACGCAAACCTGCAGTCATTTTTTCCGGGTACTCAGTTCATTTTTAGCCACAAATGTAAGGAAACGAAGTGAAAAAGATGAGTGAAGTCCTATTTATTATTTTGCAGTTGTGACCTGTTGTAATGTTTGTCTTACAATCCAGTCGAGTTCTGCTTTTCGGGCTTTTAGACCGTCGTTTCGTGTGTTTGCTGCGGGCGACACACATCTGAAGATGCAAGCCACTTGTGTCTGTGAAACGTCAGGAAGACATTATTTTCCACGACGTCCTAAAGGCCCTTAAAACTCTGCGAGGTTTTTACGTAGTAGTATGAAATCGATTGATTTGTATTTTTATTGTTGAAATCTACTCGCATTATTTATTACTTTTAATCGTACAATTCCTGCGTTCTTTTAATAGTCGATTTTTTTCGAGATTCGTTGATGAAAACCTTAGTGGGTGATAAAGCCAAGAAGGCAAATCAACCAGAAATGGACGAAAGTGATTTAATTCCATCAACCTTTCTAGGTAGGTACTAAGCGTGAAGCATTTCGCATCGCAAATTGGTCCAAACGTAGACAGTTTTTGGATATTATCGGGGGACCGATCCGCCGTCCCTCTTTTTGGCACTTATACTTTTTCCAATGTATTTCATTGTGATGTGCAAACGCAAATTTACTTTCATTTTGGACCTTTCACTTTCCATTTCCAATGAATCAGTCGCATCGCCATAATAGAAAATCGCTTTTAATATTTAAATTGTCTTTGCCGACACTGACTGACCCACTGACACAGAAAAGAGCAGTTCTTCCAAGTCGATTGTGCTGCCAGATTCAACCAAGTCAATTTATTCGCAAGTATTTCGAATAATTACTATTTCGCGAAAAAATACCAGCAACCAACACCTTTCAATTTTGCTCTAAATAATTAAACTTGCCGTCTTCAAGTCCGAGGTTTTTCCCAATTAAAACTCTTGTATTGTAGTTACCGAATCTGCTGTTAACTGCCATGAATTCTGAAATTTGCAGCTTGGATTATTTAATTGTTTATCGCGCCCTGAAGCTAACGAGGAGAAAGTATTGTACCAGCTAAACTTCTCACTATTGTATTACCTCAACATCCATGTGTGGACGTTTTTATAAGTTAATACAGTTTTTTCAACGTGTTGAGAAACATGTTTGCGTCTGCAAAATTAAACATTTCAATTTAAAAGATAATGGAGTGTTACCGAGCCTTGCTAAACTGCAAAAAAGCTCAACAATTTAACTTCAGCCGACCGTGACAAAATGTTATTAAGATAAAATGTAAATATTGGGTAACGATTTATCACTTTATATTGCATTTTTAATTTGGCCAGCAGTTAATTCGTTTTTTCTGTTCAACTTTGAGAATACAAGTCGCTAATAATTACCTATCGAGAATTATGGACAGAGAAATTAATCTATATGGAGAACCGTGTGCAAAGCGCGAGCTTTAAGTGCTTTTAAAATAATAACCAACTGTGTTAATTCTTTACTTCCTTTAGACGACCTTAAATTGGGTAATGAGTTCAGGATTTAAACGTTACTGTAGCAGTTAATGTTCTTCATCATAATTGTTGTCCTGACTAGTTTGCCCCGGTTCTGCAGAGTTTTAAAGCTAAGGAATTAGTCGTTAACAATATGCAAGTTAAGAAAAATCCATTAAAGTATTTCCAGTGTCCGGGGCACTGAAGAACATCTTAAACATCAATCTAGCATGTTTCAGCCAATTGCTCTACTTTACGATTTTAAAGACTAAACTTACTATATATAAAAGAGCTATAGAAAGGAACTATGCTAGGAAACGAAGTTGCTCACCATGTGTGTATTCAATTCAATTTCATTCGTTCGTTAATCAGTTACATCAACATTAAAGGCCGCTAAATAATTATCCGATATAATTTAGCGCCGGTTCGTAGTGTGTTTATGAAACCGGCCGATAAATCAAGCGCTCGACTCGTTGGGCTAAAAGCCCCTCGTAAAATATATTGTTCCAGCTAAAACGGAAAACTCGTCGCAACTCGGGAACTTCGATGTGATTAGGATGTTCCACCGACCGCGGACTCTTTCCTTTGTCTCATCCAAGATGGCGAATATCGCTAGAAATATCAGAAAACCATTCTTATTCTTACCGCAAAAAGCACAAAACATTTTTGAAAATGAAGGTCTACATGAACAAACTGAGAAAAGAATTTCGCAAAACTTGTTTACTTTCCAGCATTTATTTGTTGACAATCTGGATGAACCTGGCGAATAACGGGCAATGTTCTGGCGTCTCCAACTAGATTTGGCGTGTTATTTAACTTCCCAAATCCATTTAATCAAGTCGCAACACTTAAATCTCGGTTTTATTGGAACCAATTTCGCTCTAAACTATTAAATAACGGCAAGTGGGTTACTGGGTCAGCTTGGTCAAATTTAACATATAAATGCAAAGTCTATGATGGCAACCAGTGGATCGAAAATAAGTCTAGTTAAAGAAGCGTTTCGGGCTGCTTCCTACGTGAACGTACGGAGTAATTAAGATGGCAAGGTTGAGTGTGGGAGGAATTAGATTTTAACTCTTAAAAGACCGTCATTATTAAGAGCGGACGATTTAAGAGCCATCTTCAACGTCATAAGTTTCAGAATATCTAAGAGACTAGGAAAGATTTCATAATGAGTTGGAAATGCAATTAGCTTAAAGTTCAAATGAAAATTGAAATAATGTTGTGGTTGGCGCTGTTGTCTTAGCCTTATTTGTTTAATGCCCAAAAAGTCTGCAGGCTTTCTTGACTAAAAAGCTTGCTACTGAGCTTTACCTAATATAATGCAGATTATTAAACATTAAAGCGTGCACTTTTCCTGCATTTGTACAGTTTTTGTATCATTTGGGGTCACACCTTGCATTCAAGTTGCTTTGATCACCACTTTTCCTTTCACGCGCCATTTGCAAATTACTCAAAACGTCCAGTTGATTAGCATTATAATCAATAATTGCAATCGTTTCCCTAATTGCATTTACATGCAAATTTGATCTTAATTAGACATAATGCGAATCAAGAAGACCGGATATATTTCAACTAGATTTTATGCATTTCTCTGTAGATGCAGCAAAAACTTTTGACACTGGACTTGATTCTCCTGGAATTCCCTTTAATTATCAACAACTCTTTATATGAGTTTTTCTGCAACTTGTGATTTTGGGTATCTTCGGACGTCGTGCAAAAGAATGGTTGGCGTCGAGCAAACCACCTCTGAAGATGCAAGCCACTCGTGCTTGCAAAACGTCAGGAAAAATATACCAGCAATGACCGCGACAGCCTAACTCCATCCAGTTTTCTGCCTCATAGTTACGTCTTTGTAATTTAACGGTTCTCTTGATTCAGTAATTCCTGCCAACGATTGTATGTAACATGTGTGTTTCTTTCAGTTAGTTGTATTCTGTATGTATCATTTAGTGATCTTCATTTCACGCCATTACGATGATGGTGCTTAAATTAAAATAGATCTTAAACAAGGTTTTTTATATAACTATCCACTATTTTCATTCCTTTTCTCTAACTTTATTAATTTGATGAGAATCTGGGACACTTTTAGTCAAGTCAAGCAACATAGAGGCTGAATGCACTTCTTCAATAGAACTCAAAATATTGAGAAATTGAGATTCTTCAAATTATTGATCAGTTTCTGTCTTGACCTAGTTCGGTTTTAGATGTAGCTTGACACTGGACAAACAAATTAAGTTCGCTAAACTAGTGGTTGAATGCACAATGAACTGTTTAACCTAGAGCCGCGTTTCTGAGTCAGTGAACCGATTTGGCTAATTTTTTCCCGTGCAAGTTAAACCATTAAGCTTCCAGACCACCATCCATCATCAAAAAGCACAGCTCAAAAAGCTCGCCGTAAAATAGATTTCAGGACCAAAGCAACTTATAAAGTAAAGCAATTTACTGTTAGCTTATTTCACGGCATGAATTTACAATGTGAATTACAGCTGTGTGGGTATTATAGCCTTTTCTAACGGTTTGAGAATTTACAAGGTCGCCAGGCACCGGTTTCATTTTGTTCAAATTACGGTGGCCAGACAAAATTCACTTACGTAAAACGAAATTCTCTCTGTTGCAAAATACATTTAGCCCGGCTTGATTTGCCTAATCTCTTAATTTTTATTTGATGACTCTTAATTTTTATTTGATGACTCTTAATTCAAAAGTTTGTTTCATAGTGTTCAGAAGTGTTGTCGTCGATGTCTGTATATTTTACACAATTTTATGCTTATTATAAACAAGCCATTACTGCTGAAACACCTCTTTGAAGCTTAATAGTCGGCAATCTATGGTTTTTATAGCATCATTAACCGCCATAAAACGGTCGACCAAGCAAAACGTTAATTTTTAGCGAATGCTCGACAATAAATTATTTGCCGTTTTCGTTATTAGCATTTTCAATTTATCGGCCCTGAATCACATCTGAAATATTGTTTTCGACTGGGGGTTTCAAATTTGTTGTTTTACATTCAGCTTTTTTCTGATTGAATATGCGGCAATTTACAGTTGTTCAAATTTTTTTAAAATGCTAATAAAATTATTAGCGGCTTTGAGAGTTTAGATTAATTACTTTGAACTAAAATTCAAGTTTCTGCAGCAAATCAATGGCACAACAATTCTTACTGTATTGTTATATCTCAGTTCTAGAAATGTTACGTAAAGAGACGCAACATTACAAAATTTTCCTTATTGCTCAACTATTGCCGTGAACTCGAGAGTAGGCATGGTATCACTTTCCATTTTTTTTAACGAAATATTCATATTTGCAGCTAGACCAGATCTACGATCATCCTCTAACAGGTTTACAATAAAAACGCACACTTCGAATGGTCTACTTTCTCTTTCCGACTTTCACCCTTGACGGGACCAATTACACCATAATTGGGTGCATTACGAATTAAAATAAATGCTAATACAACGTAATGATAATTGGAGATTTTTTTTTATTCGCCAGTAGACGACGTTCAAATAATTAAAACATGGGTTAGTAGAGCGGCAAATTTAATTTTATCGTTAATTTCCTTGTGCGAAAAGAGTTTTGCTGTTGTAATTCAGTTGATTTATTAGAGAGGCGAAAACCAGAATTTAGACCCTCAATTAATATTATTTGGATGTTTGTGAATCAAAACGATCTGTCAGCAAATGATTATTTAAAATGTTCATAACTGAAAAAAGCTGTGAACTTTAAATTGCAAACCCACTCCATTTATAATTCACTGTACGTTCCTGTAATGAACGGTCATAAAGTAATCAAATCATCATTCCGATTGTCGCAAAGACCGGATATGTCGCCACGTAAACCGTGTGGTCCAACGGGATAAATAAATAGTGGAGACACAACGTCATTTCGTACCAAAGTCACGCATTAAATTAACAAAAATAAAAAATATAAATCAAGAGGGTAATAGCTTTTTCTACCCTTATAGAAGGGCGTTATATAGCAGGGGAGAAAGAGAGCATAAACTCGGTTAAGGGTCTTTGCAGATCAGGCCTAGGGATGGGGTCGTTTGGCAAGCATCGACACATTTTTAGAATTTTGCTTTCAGTTTTTTTCTGCGAACATTCAGCAAAGCATCAGTTTTAGAACATACCTGCTTGTAGATTTGACTGCACAAAACTTTCTCCATGGACTGAAAGTCGTCCCCTATAATTCTTCAACAATCACTTTTGAAGATGTAAAAGCCTTGCAGAATGATGAAACATGTTTGAACGTTTGACTCAAATGGTGTGGATGTGTAAAAATTTTAAATGAAATAAATGAAAATGTGCAAATAAGTTCACGTCAAAGTTTAGTAGAACAAAACAATTATTTTTCAGTTTTTTCACTTTCACACCCAAATTCCATAAACCTACTAATAGAGAGCACATATCTGACACTTTGAAGCCGAAAACGATTTTCTGGAGTAGTTAACCTAACGGGGGATTTTGACTATAAAAGAATTCTGCTGCTTTTCCAAACGATTCCAACGATCTTGACTATAAAAAATTGCGGTAATTTGTGAGCGTTGTTCCATATTTGGTGTGGACCTTTCTGGCATCAAATATCGATATTTTCCCATTACTATCAGACAAGCTCGACGGCGAGAGGTAAACGATTTTCATTTTACAGATGATTTTATCTGCTGTTATATGTTGGTTATAAAAACACATCGGTATTGTTAGCGTAAGAGCAACCTACCCACCTACAAGTAACTGTTCTTTGCCAATAGTGCGCAATGATAAAGTTTGTTAAACATCTAATTGCAAAGCGAAATGATTGAGGGTCACTTAAACGCATATTGTGTATGTTTCAATTGAATATAGAAAATCAATGTTAAATATGGTTCACTCAAAGGTATTATTAACGCCAAATGGAATGAGTGTCATTAAACGGGATACACTCTCGAACTATCCATCGTCATTCGAACAAAAGCAATTAACACATTTAATTAACTATGCACTCGATAAACCATATTAAATTGAACATGCGTCGAGTGAGCACTTCCCACCTCTACAAAGAAAGCTCATGCTCGTCGAGTGATGCATTTTAGATCAGTGTAAATATTTAAATGGGGGGGAAATTCAGAAGCCATTTAGCTTCCGTGTTGCACTTAATTATCCATTTTATTGTTTGAAATTATCCAAGCTGGATGTGTCCAGTTAAATCATCTGGACGGGGAGTTGACGTTCGAGAGGGACAAAGGAATAAGCCAAAGATTCATCGCTCTTCTTTTGAGGGTCCTTTCGAGCATCGATACTTTCGGGTGGACATCAAGAGTTTGCCAAATCACAAATCAGCTAGATTCAAGGGAAAATTAGTTTGAAATATTTTTGCGACAATTCCAGTTTGCTTGCAGTGGACATTTAGGGATTCTTTCAGCAATCAATATTTCGGACAGATAACTGAACAGGGAACAGTAACTCGAAATTGTCGGCCCTTTTTCACCCCTCTGATCGAATCAATTAAGTAGAGAAGGCCAGAACATTTTTTTTCCCTATTGCAGAACATCAATATGTTGCCATGTCTTTTACATTAAACCCACATAAAGAATGTATTGACCCTAAAAAAATTAAAATTCGTGACATTGATATAAAACGGCTTGTTTTTGGGGACCGTCGGCGTCTCCACCATACATTTCCCCATTCGGGTCATTTAGTTTATGTTTCCGCTCTTTGTTACTTTTACATATTGCATTACAATGGCGATAATCGGTAAATTACAACCTGGTACGCCCAACATGGCGTAATCTTCGGTTTAAATCTATTTATAGGCGTTGTTCATTATTTAATCGAGTTGAATGATACTGATGCACTTACGCGAAAAGCTATAGTAAATGCTAAAAATAGTGTGAGATGAATTAAGCATCAGGAGAATGGCAAGTGAATGTGGAAAATCATTGTTTAAAGCTGCCATGCTGGGAGTTGTAATTGAATTTTAATTTCATTTGCAGTTTTTATGGAAATATTTGGACAATCCTAGTTCGGTTACTGCGTACTTAGTTGATTGCTTGTAACTAAACATCTGGGTTGAAGAAAAAATTGCAAACGAAAGTAAAAATAAATGAACTACCGACTTCAAAAAAAGGACAAGAATTGCAAATGCTGCAGCGCATTTGAAATTTGCCTGTGGAAAGTCAACTTAAAAAGTTCAAAAGAAAAAGCACAGGCAGAAAGGAAGAACTCGTTTCGAGCGCATATTTAGTAAAGTCAAAGCTGCAGTTATTTTTATGTGTTTATTCATTTATTAACTGCGATAAATTTGCTACATCTGCTTGCCAATCCCGTGGCTGAAAATAAACTAGATTGATACGCAATAAATGAAGTTCGTTTTATACAAAACTCTACAATAATTCAGAATATTCAATCATAAGTTTACATGTAATGTATGTATCTGGAAATCCTTCAACTCAATTATTGAATTTAATTGTACATAAAATAATGATGATATAAACACAAGCACAACAGAATCAATTTTAAAGCATCTGTTATCAATTTTCGCATTAATAGTTCGGCAATAATTAGCTGGATTCAAACATATCGCTGAGCCAAAAACAAGTTTCAAATAAACCGGCCAATTCGAGCGTCCACTTTTGTTTCGAATTTCGCCAGATTATGTAAAACCTTGTCACATTTGCAATATTAACCTGCATCCGCTCTATATTCGAATAGAGGATTTACATTGCGACGTGGATATGAAAAACCGAAAAATAAACGTATATAAAATGTTGGTTTATTGCTAATGAATATTGCTACTTGAACTTATTAGTCATTTTATGAGTTTTTTTTTAAGATTTAGAGAATCTTCTTCAGCGAAAACAAAGTAAAGGAACAGTGGTTAATTCGGAAAATGTCTCTTGCTTTCAACATTTCAGGATTTTATTACTGAAATAAAGACCTAAGCATCATCAACGAAATTCTTTAGTTGCTTTGCACGGGAATTTTTTCCCTGAACCAATTAGTCGAGAATCTTTTAATTAATATTGTTTGTTTATTTCAGCATTGGACATCTTATGATTAGATCTCAAGTTAATAAGACGAATACCCAGGTAAGTTATATTAATATTACTGCCCCTTATTAAGCAATTTCCTGTCTTTTTGATAATACGCTAAAGTGAAAAAAATTAACCCGCACGTGTATGATGGTTTAAACCCACGAGCGGTTAAACTGAATGTTATAACGTTTGCATGCAGCTGATTAAATTGCATTATTATGCATTCGCATTTGGAGGAAATGTTTGTCGATTAATTATGCAGCAAATAATAATGATATTATTATACAAACCAATAAATTTAAAATGTACCAATGGCGTTATATGATAATTGTTGCCTAAGAATGAGCGTTCAATTAAGGCGAACTATTTTGATCGTCAATTTTTCGTCGATTCAAAATAGGTGAATTTTTCACCGCTGGTTAAAAGAGTAAATCAATCAATCAATGCCAAAACATAATAGATATCGTCCGTTTGCGCTGTATTTCCCCCGCATTGGCATAAAACCCCAGGTTCATGATTATAAATGTTATGTAAACAGTAAAAGGGTTTACAAAAAAAATCTTATCGCTTTTAAATTCGCTCTGTGATTTTCCGGATATACCAAGGCAGTTAAGGGCGCATCAAGTTGACTTTTTCCAGATAGCAACTTGCCACTGCTATGTGGAACCAGAATGGGATGAGATTCAACTAAAAACTCGTTAGTATGCCAAGTTCATGGAACGATATAAATTCGGGGATTCCAGTGTCGCAATTCTCAATATAAAGCTAAATCGGTTACAAGGTTAGGCCAAGATCAATCTGCGCGGAACTACACGTAAAACGTCAGCGAATTGCCGAGGAAAACGCTTATGGAGTCGAGAAGGAACAAGATAGTACGTCATTAAAACTTGTTATTGTTCGTGTTAAAACTTTATTTAATTCTCTATGGGGAAATTCTCGAACAAAAGCGTCAAACACCCAAAAAGATGATCAATGTATCAGTAGGCAACAAAAATAGATTTTTTATTCCGAAATTAATCCGAAAAGGTCAGCTGTGTTTAGAGCTTGAAATTGAAAAAGCTCATTTTAATTACTACAACCTTTGAGTTCCGGTTTCGCATTGTGTGAAATAAAATGAACCAGGGCGGCTCTGCAAAATCTTCCAAAGCATGTTTATGAACCGATTCGAAACCCACCCGCACTTCGTCTTCTTCTGTTTAAAGGGGCAAAATATACCTTCTCAAGGCCCTCAACGGGAGATTTATTTTATTATTTTGCTAAACAGATCCGCTGTGCTTGATGAATTGAATCGACATAAATTACTACAAACAAACAAGCATGCTAGATTATGGTGGCTGTTATTGGACGGTGGACGGTGAAAATTACCTGCCGTGGTCAGTATTGGAAATTTTCAAAAATTATGACCTGGTGACCTTAGGAACATTTTGTATATTCTGGTGTTATGTGATGAGCCCTGCGTTTCGTCCCGGGTCTACCTATTGGACTCGTCAGTAAGGCTTAGGTAGACCCTGCCTTATACGCCTTAGGAACACCTTATTAGGACCCTGCCTTATACGCCTTAAATGGCATTTCTGGGTCGGCGCGGTCTTACAAATCGGTTTACAACAGACCCTAGACCTACAGTGTTAATTAAATAGCCGAAAACATCACTCAAATGGATTTGAACAAAGCAATTATGGGACAAGATGTTCAGCCATGAAGTCAAGGATAAACATAAGTATTGTGAAGAAAGTTTAATACCTAGCGAAGATTCATATGGATCTATGAAGACATCGTCTAACCGGTTTTAGTCTTTGATTGTACAGAAAATGACACTCTAATGGAATAGGGTATTGCATTATTAGATTGCTGAAAAAGGGAAGAGTGAGGCTTTTTGGTACCTAGAAATGTATTTACACACCAAATGCCGCCGTTGGGGTTTTATGGAGAACGACTCAATATTGTTTACCTTGCAAAATATTTTCTGTTCAAGGCGAAAAGATAATTAAATGGAAAAGTTGTTTCACTGATGCAATGGGTGTAAAAGCGACTGAACGTTTGGCCCTAGATAATGCATCATTAAACATACTGGGGTTTTAGACAAAAGTTGACTAGAGAATCGACTGAAAATTATCTACTGATCTACGTGCGATTGATGCCTGATCAACAGTGTTATATTGGAATTTGCCGCTGTTTATCGTTCAATATTAAGTACTATTAAAACATCGATAAAGAATCGTTAAACCAAAACGGTGTTTTGCTGTGTGTGACTGAACCCCATATTCAACACATAATATTTGCATCCTGTATAACTTGAAATATAATATCACCGAGCTTTTCCGTCTTTCTTATTGTAGCAAATATTGCTTGTTTTATGACAGACAAAAAGATCTCCTGGTTTAGTTCTAAAGTCGTGCCGAACTTTGTGGTCACGGCAGTAAAACCTCAAATAAAACGACAGTATTAATTAGTTAATTCCATATTTATCGTTTCACTCCCGGTGTCGTGTCCGAAAGTATGCGCGATTTAATTCAAGTAAATCCTAAAAATAAACAGGACCACATAACATTATTTGGCCCAATTTTTCCCAATAGCTAATTCGGAATAAAAACAAAACTGTCTACGACTATGACGTGATTAATTGACAAAAGAAAAAATCCTATGACGAAACCTTCATTGAATTCAAGTTGAAAACATGCTGGGATAGATGTAATGTGAGGAGCAGCCAAACCCATACCAGAGTGACGTCGTGACATTCGTCACAAACATCTATTTTAAGACTTGCGGGTTTTTACTAGCAACAAACGAGTGCAGTCTGTTAATATATGGAAAATGTGCAGTTTCTGATTGCAGATTGCAGAACGTGGGCTCTTCCAATTGGTTCTAACCAAGGGCCCGACAAAACTACCTGAATGGGTAGGGCTATTGACCTCTAACGCCCTAAAGACATTTCTTAAAAAAGTGGCTCTAGATATAACCGATAAACGATATTAGGCTCTCAAGCAGACGTGCAGAAGCGCTTACCCGGACAGGGTTCAGAGACTTCTAGGACTTTACCACAATATGCTTTAACCAAAATATATTAACGACACGAAACCGTAAATGCCAAGTCATCGTAAAAGGTCAAACACACATTGAAACTATTTAAACAATTAGTGGAAGCTAATTAATGGCCCACTTAAGGCGCATTATAAAACTATGGTGTTCAAAGGCAATGGCCAACTTCGTCTGATAAAACTTCGGTAAAATCCTCAAACTCGCTCAACTTAAAACAATATTTATATTTTAAGGTAAATGACTCTGTAATTGTTTTCAGGCCGAAAATTCTCTGTCAAGCCGTGCTTTTATTGCAGATAAATATTGAAATGGACCGATTACTGGGCTTATCACAGGAAGCACAGTAGATAACAAGTCCCGTTATCTTTGGCAGGTATTTTCCTTCAAGTACGAATGGTAATTGAGATCATTGTTTCGATTTTAATTTGCAACCCGTTTATAAATAATAACAATATTTTCTTGCTGCTCTAATCTAAGGTTAAGGTTACTAATAATACGCGATAAACATTTACATTTTAACCAGTCGTTTGTGTTTAGTAAAGGAAGTGTTGTGGCGTGCAGGGTCTTGTTTGTAGCAGAAAGTTTGGGAATCCTCTAAACAGAACAGGTGGTTTGCTTTGTCATCTGATAACTTTTATAGGTAATTATTATTGGAAGCTGCTGATTGTTCTACAAAGGCGTTTGAAATGATGAAGTTGTTCGTAATTGCATTTTTTTGTTTATCAAAAGACACTTGACAAACATGTTTTTTCGAAATGACCGTTTGTTTTCGTGTTTGTTCCGCCGTCGTCACATAAAAAACAATGCGTCATGTAAAGCAAAACTACGTTTTACAATTAAATTGAATAAAACGTTTCAGAACAAAAGCAAAGTTTCAATCCAAACAACGCACTGCTTTTATCAATTGAAGAATCGTTTTTATTTAATTAGTACCCTCAGCATACCAAACCACTACATTATCTTACTATTAAATTGTTATTATTGCTATTAAATACCGCTAGAACAGAAACTTGAAATTGCCCTTTATGGGCTTTTAATGGCCAACAAGATTCATATCCGGCTTTGATAAACTTTACCGATAATCAACATTTCTGGACAAGCCGATAGCAGAAACTTTTCAGCAGATAGTTTTAGACTTTACATAGTTATTTGATGCAATATATTAGCTTTGAGTAGTTTTTCGAGGTTTTATTTTGTTGGGGATTAACCAAAACCGTTGCTGCTCCGAGCAAACGTCAGGGTGGCCTAAAAACTCTTAAAATAGTAGGATCTCCTGAGGAAGCTTGTAAATATAAACAGGCAAAACGTCGATAAGTGTAGATAAAGGCGTTTGTTAATTAGTGATACTCCGTGCTTTTTGTCTTTTGCTTTTGATTTTTACTATTTAATTTAAAACATATGGTGGGCTCAAATATATATTTTTTTAAATTCACATGTCGCGAAAAACATTTTCGACATTTGAACGAACGTTGGCATCGAGAATTAAAAAAACGAATCGTTGCTATTTCTGCTGCAAATTTCGTAATGTTCAAATCGGTCTCTCTGGGACTTTAGTGTACTTTTAAAATTACAAATCTACCGTATTTATCATCGTCTTTACAAACTCAGATCTAAATTTAGTGTTCTGATTAGTGTAAAGCCATGTGCTTTGTCTAATTCTTTATCTAACCCTCGACTGAAACATTCCTACTTAGGAAATTATTTTCGAAAACTCTCAAAGTCTCCTTTTGTTATTAAGAAACAGTATTTACCAATTCCCCACTGTTTATATAGGATAAAATAACAGAAACTTATATCTTTCTGATGATTTCAATTGAGGACATTCTACTTTCAATTTTTCACTTCTGCTTTGTTTCGTTTTTACTTTTTTCTCTTCATAAATATTTTAAATGTGCGTTAGGTCTGAGAACCGAACATGAGTGCTTGATGAATTGAATCGACATAAATTACTACAAACGAACAAGCAAGCTAGAGGTGGACGGTGAAAATTACCTGTCGTGGTCAGTATTGGGAATTTTCAAAAATTAAGACCTTGTGACCTTGGGAACATTAAATGGTATTTCTGGGACGGTGCGGCGTTACAAATCGGTTCACAATAGACCCTAGACCTACAGTGTTGATAAAATAGCCGAAAACGGATTTGAACAAAGCAATTATGGGACAAGCTGTTCAGCTATGAAGCCAAGGATAAACATCATTAGTGTGAACAAAGCTTAATACCTAGCTTCATTCAGATTCATATGGATCTATGAAGACATCGTCTAACCGATTTTATTCTTTGATTGTACAGAAAATGACAATTTCAATTTTTCACTTCTGCTTAGTTTCGTTTTTACTTTTTTCTCTTCATAAATATTTTAAATGTGCGTTAGATCTGAGAACCGCATGTTTCAAAATGAAAACAAGTAAAATAAAATACAAATTGGGCGTAGTTTTTTTGGGGTAGCGATCGTTAATTAGCAAAAGCCGTTATCTGCATTTGTCGGCGTTTTGTCTATTTATTAAACCTTCCTCAGGACAGGGTAATTTAAAATGAGGGCTCGGCAATAAATTTTGGAAATAGTGTATTAGTGGTACAACATTTACAGAACTGGGACAGACAGTTAATAGATACCTGGATAGGTGAGAGCTTGTGACAGAATAAAGCCTTTTGTTTGGCGTAAAATCGAAAGCACAAAAGAAATCCCGGGTATGGAAGCTTTCATAGAACAAGAAAAACTTCTGAATAGTAGAAGGCCTGAAGCTTTGGTTTTCTCAGAACATTTTTTGATTTACTAAAAAAGTAGCAACATGAATTAATTGTGCCAAAAGGCATGTTTTAAATGTTTCGTACTCATTCGCGAGTCTCAGCTCTCATTCTCTGTTGTATTGATCAACCGTAATAGCCCCCATAAAGTTGAAAGCATGCTAACGACGCCCTTCCGGACAGCTAAAGTTATTACCTGTTCCCAAACAGATAAATAATTCACCAAGTTTACGCAGGACATTTTATACGTCGGTAAAAATATGTTAATTTATGTAATATGTTTTGATGCTTATCTAGTTTCAATGCGCTCTCGAGGAAAGGTTAAGGTCAATGTGTAGAGTCGTTCTGGAATCGGGGTGTAACAATAGAATCCCAAGCAGACTTTATAACGAAAAGTGCAACCTGAAAAAATTGTTAATGAAGTCTGAACTGAAAATAATGTGCTTTCCTCGGAAATTGCGTACTTGCCGCTGGTAATTTGCTTAGCTTTCTCTACTTCGAGTCAAATCAGTTTTCAAACGATTTTACGCTGCTCGCAACTAGTTTTCCGAATTGCCTCATTCAAGGATAGCCGTGAAGGATCAAGCAAAATGTAATACATTGGAAGTAACAATGCGAATGTGTTTCAATGAACGAGTGCGGCGTGTGTAAACCGTTTGAATTAAATAAATTAGTATGTACCGTTCTCATTGCTCCTTAACTAAAAGTAATGGATTTTAAGAGCAAACTAATTGTTTATAGATTAGAGTGAACACGATCGTTTGTCTGCTTCTAAGGCAATCCCGTAAACCACCCAAAAGATTTAAAACCCACTTTCAGGTAGAAAGAAATGACGATACTATCTGGTCGTCATTATCTCGAAAGCTTATGCCAAACATTTGAGTAAATGCCACAGTGAGCGACACCGAGTGGTAGAACGAGTATATCTAAAAACCCAGTGCGACGAAGTGCTTTATCAGTATTTATCAGTCGGGTCAGTTAACTTCAAAATTAATATTATTTTCAGTGTTTGTTTTACTTTCGTCGGGTTAGTACGTGCCATCGTTAAGCAAGAACTTTTTAAGTGGTCACTTTTGAAAAGTTGCCGTGTTTTTTTAAAAAGGTGACTGTCCTCCAAAATACTACAGGTTGGTTTTAGTGTTGTTTTTTCGATTATCGCGGTAGTTAATGATCTTGCAACAATACTTACGTATGCGGGCTCATGGAAGTGCGATTGCGTAAATTGAGTATTACAGATGTTCCATTGTCTTGATGCGCTTATTTGTTTTTATTTTTTTTTCGATGTTTTTATATGGAAAACAGGTAATTAAAAAGGATAGATAAAAAGCGAGGCAGGTGTTGAATACGGTTAGTGCTCTAGCTAGTGCGTCATGTTACATACAACAAAGGCAGGATTTTTATCTAATTTAAGAACGAGAGTTCAAACGTGCACCGGCTTGAGCTAACAATTTATATTCTGTATGACAATTCAGCTGCAACTTTTAACAGTTTCTCTAAAACGTTCTATGTGGTAAACTCGGGATTTTTTTAGTTTTATTTGTGGATATTTAGACTCTAGAAAGTTTACAAAATGATGGCCATTCACAAAGATTTTAAAAATGTCTCTTTTTTGCATCCTCCCTTAACAAAACAGCAGCAAATTTTTCCGGTTTTCTATTAAAAGTAAATTATGAGAAAATATGATTAAAAGCCGATTAGTTTATTGTTTTTAGGGCATTTCGGCGACGCGCTAGATTACTGGCTTATTATACAAGCTGATGGTGCTTCACTTCTCTTAAGAAGCATTTTTGACAAGACTGTTTAGGTCAAATCATCTCTAAATTTGCGGTTTTTGTTTCTCAGTCTCATCAATCAAAATGCGAAAATTAATGCAAATATTCAGAACCGCTTTTATTTGTTGGTTTGGTCGTATTTAAAGAACCCGTTTACAAAGCTCCAGTTTTTATTGGGAGGTAGAGCGTTAAATTGCGTTCGTTTGATGTTTTGTGTATCTAGTTTTCAGGCAAAATGCGAATGTTCAGAACCGCTCTTATTCGTTTGCTCGTACTTAGAGAACCCGTTGAGTCACAAGGATCTAGTTTTCATTGCGAGATAGAGCACTAAATTGCGTACTTCTGTCATTTTAGAAATGTTTCTGGTTTTTACGCCAAATGTGAAAATTCAAGATTAATGCGAGTTTTCAGAACCGCACAACATCATCTTAGCTAGACAATAAAGAGCATTCAGTCACCTCACCACTTGGTCGCTGCCAAAGTGCAACAAAACATATTTTTTAGAGAAAATTTGGCCTAATTTAAGTTTGTACCAAAATCTATCGTTTCATTCTAAAAAAAAGTCTCAAGTATTAAAAAAATGATGAATGAAAAAATTAATAATGTTAAACCATAATCGTTAAGGGCAAAGGTTTTCATGACATTCGGTTAGTCCATCTTTTCAATGAAAACGTATCAATTTTAGCACAGTGCTGGAAGTAGATGGTCAGTGTCTTAAATAAGATCCTTTTACCCTTTAAGAAATGATTAGGTTTGGGTAGGCATTGTCTTAAATATGCCTTTGAAACGTACACAAAGCAAGGTACACAATTTTCATGGGTACCTGCTATATTTCTAAACCTTTAAAAGCAAGCAATAAATTAACTTTCTCGGACTTGGTCAGTGGGATATAAAGCCTTTAATTTTTTTAGCCGCTTTAAGTGTTAATTTAATCGATTTACAGATACTGTTTGTTTATTTGCTTAATCCTAAGACTTTCGCATCAATTCAGCTAGAGGTACGGTTTAGTATATTATGTAAATTTGAGATTCTATCGAAAACGCACAGTATCCGATAACAGATCGATTCATAATTTCACGTAAGAATTACGTAACACGCGACAAGGAAATTGTGAATTAAATGGTGTGAAAATCGAAACAAATTGTTACTTTCAATTCCACCGATTTGTTGCGGTCTTAAAGACGACGTCAGCATTTTTTTCCGCCTAATGGAAAATGGCTTTTGCCACCTGGCAAATTCCAAACAACTGACCCGAAATCAAAATACTCTTGTCCTTGCTTCCCACTCAAATTTGATTCGAAAAATAAATAAGTAAACGGGATTAGTAAGGCTCCAAAATTATGCGGAAAATATGCATGAGAGACTGCCCGACCTCAATAAAAATAAACGCTGAATAGAGTTCAGCGCTTCACATATTATATGGCAATGAGGGATTTTCAAGGAAATCACAGAAATTGCCAAAAAAGTAGAAACAGATTTGTAAAATCATCTAAATTAGTACATACTATCAAAAACAATGTTCATTATTCACTAGATAAACAATGACCTAAATCTATAGGGCTGGGTATTCGTTATCAGATAATTTTTAATTAGTTTTAGATTTCTTCGGCCTTGAATTGTCCTCTTTGTTCATTGTAATCTTTATTCGATTCGACAATAAACCGATAGGGTCTCATAGCGCATAGAAGCGAACCCGACTGACCATTAACTACCTGAAAATATGATTCACGCATTTTGTGCGAAAATACCTAAAACTGGGCAGAAAGACCGATAGGTCGATAGCCTTTTTTAGAAATAAAGATGTTTACTACTACTACCTAAAACTCAACGCTCACAAAACTTCAGAAGCCTTTTCTGTTTTCGGTTCCATATCCGATCTAATCCAATGAAGTAAATAGCACTCATAATTGAAGAATTTACATCAGCCAATGCTTCGGATATTGTTCAATTCTATTGGACGTTTGGGAACGACATTCTCAATAGGAAAGCTTGTTTTTACTTCCGGTTGGTAATTACCAAAAAAATGTACCATCATTGGCAAACGACAGTCTAATCATATTGACGATTTACCAAGAATTTTGGTTAATTTCACGCTAATGGTTGTTGAAAATAAATTACTATTCCATTCTATTTCGTAGCTCATTTAATGAAATTGTTAAACCAAAATATTTTCGGATTCAGCAGCTTCATATGGCGATTTTTTTATTTTTCGTTCTATTAATATTGTTGATTTTGATTCTGCCATTAATTATTGTTCACGTTGCCAACCTAACAAGTGGATTATCGGTTCAAATGGACTTTGCTCAGTTCTTTTTCGACCTGCCTTTTTTTGCGTTTTTATGTATTTTCGAGTTAAGGAACATGTGAGCAAAAACATACACATTAAAACAGCATACAAGGCAGATAAAATTCCAAACAAGAGCACCGCCGAAATCACATGGTTTCAACAAATCACACATTTCGCAAACCATTCAATCGCTTAAAAAGTGGGAAAGATAGCACAGTTTCAGCAATTTTAACAGCACAGTTAATAGCAACAACATTTATAACAACAATGGGCTTAGCAGTCACCTAGTCTACTTTGATATGTCGCGAGCAAAAGCTTACTCTCGCCATGGTATAAACATTCAATTACGTCAGAAAAAATTTTGTTTATCTTAATACAAAAGTCAATACGCAATACATTGTTTTACTGCGAAGTTGAATTTGATCATTTAATGGCTTTAAATGTTAATGACGTTTAATGGAAAATAATAATGTGTATTTTATGCAGCAAAGTCATAGAGGAGTAACACTGCTTTATGTGTGTTTTTTTATTTATCGCCATTTAATCTGGTTGTAGTTGTTTATGTGAACGCAACTGACTCCTTAAGCATGTTATTAAACAACCCAAATTCAATCTACTTAAACCACATCAAACTGCTACTAGCCAGTGATAAAAACAAAAGGAAAAATCTGAAATTATCTATGGGAATTTGTTGGCAATCAATAATCATTACGTTTAGGTTCCGGAATTGCGGACGCAAACGATTATACGTATATATTATATGTATATAAATCGTATAGGATCCTGTGTGTGTAAATATATTATATTGACTGATAACAGCACCAACTAGGCATGGTAATAGCGTGATATCGCCAACAGATTTAGATTAATAACAATTTAACCGATAGTGATGTAATTGAAAATTATTTTCATATTTGGGGTTGATTAAATAGAATTTTCCAATACAAACATTGGCGTTGCATTCGGAAAACACGTATATCAGGTTTATCTGCTATTACGAATTTATCAATAAATTCTGCAGTTAATTGAGTATTATGAATATAATGCAATATTAAAACGTGTAATTAAAAGCTAAAAAAACCTCTCTTGCTACAAACTAACCTTGCCTTTCTATTGTTTCAGAATTCCACGTGAGAAACTATGAGAACATCTCAAATTGTCACCACAATTGACCCCATGGACGACTGTGACGACATCTTCGGACCCCCTCGTCTCTACCCCACTGCTTATCCTCCCCGAAATCGCCCCAGCATGATTTCCGCCAAATACAAGCAGAAGGAGGAGCGTAGAAAAGTTCTCAAAATCAGTCTGAATAAATTGAAGAAAATCGATGATCCAGATACGAATCTACGCAGATCGGTTTTGATTAACAATACCATGAAGCGATTGCAACAGGAGACCAGAGACGAAAAGCTGCAAAAGCAGCAACTCAGCTACCCGCGGTGCTACAGCAACGATAGCTACTTGAACATTAAATCGGAATTTTTGAAGAACGAAAAAGCAATGGAAGTGGAGGATATTAGCAGCACGTTTACTAGCAACGACAAAATTGAAGACCTAGTAATCGAAAATGATTTCCATGCAAGACTTGAGGAGGAAATCAACAATGTGAGCTCCACAGGAATTAGTGCTCTCAGTGACATTGTGACGAGTGATTTTGCATCGCCAAGTGTAGTGAAGGACGATTCCAGTGAATCGAAGAAAAGACCATTTGAAGACCTGGTGGATGAGTGCGATATGCAAGATGTTCTTTCTCAATTCTTCATGCCTCCATCTTCCAGAATGCTTGCTCCTATTGAGGCCGCTGATCAAGTGGGAGACGATCCTCTAGCCAAAAGACTGAAACTTGAGGAAGATCAACAGTTCCCTTTACATACCCCTGACTCTTTAATGTCCCAATCCACTTACACAGACTACACGAAAAGTGTCACCAGTTTTATAAATAACAATATGCCACCTAGTCGATTTAGTGGCAATTGTGTTGTGGACAGTGACTCCAGTTCTTTCAGCTGCGGACAGGCCTCCATGTTTGGTGAAATGCAAACGAATGTTTATCACAATTTGATTGCTTCCTTGGAAACGTAGCGAATTTTGGGAGTTTTTAACGTTGCTGGGTGTTTTGGTGGGTTTATGGAAGGCAATGAATTGTTTTTGCAATTCCAACAAGTTGACAACACTCCTAGTGGATCAGCATTCAAATAAAATTTATAGGCGTTGGAATCGAGCCAAAAATCCTGCCACACGACGACCAAATCCACCCTTGCAAACCTACTGAACACACCAGCCATAAGGGCTTTCAATTGCTAATGTGATAAATGCGTGAATTTATATGAGTACATTAGTCGGTTAAAATTTTGAATTATACAACTCCTGTAAATCAAACGTAATATATCTGGCGTGTCCTCTAGCTTATAGAAAATGGATAATTCAGGATTTAGCTTGGATTTGATACGGTCTTGTTTGTCTAAAATGCCGCAATGCTGACAAAAGCCACCATTGGCCGAATTACGAGAAACGATTACTTCGAATTATATAAGAATACATAGAATGTTTTCTAGAAACCTTTTTTTTCTGCTCTTCTGGTCAAGAGTATCAACTTTAAAATAGTGTCTTTTTTTAAATAAAATGTTTCGTGTTTTTGTCAGCACATTCGGCACGTCTTGATTACCATACAATAGTGTTTGTTCAGCTGTAAAGGACTTAGTTTAATTCTTTTTAATACCATATTGTGCTTAAAGCTCTCTAGAATCGACACTTATCTGTCGAAGACTCGTAACTTACACTAGAAGCAACCACTATTGTTAAAGCCATATGTTCTTAAACAATCATCTCGCAAATGAAATGGATGTATTTGCAATTTTAACTTCTCGCTAATTTACTGGCAAACCTGTTTATATGGTAAATGCAGTCAATTTTCTGGCATGACGATGTTGTATGCAGATTTAATACCATGCCTAAACTCGTTCTAGCGTAAGTTATTAGTTGCACCGATAATTTGTTATCTCAATTCAAGATAACGGAGAGCACTATGGCTGTGATATAATTAATGAATGCAAACACTATTAAGGAATCTAAGTTAAATAGTAAGTTTCCGTTAGCAAATAAAATATGTACTTTCAATTACTGTCGTAAGGCACGACTATTTTGGATAATGCGTAGATTATTGGTTTGTTAAGTAGGTTTTATACGTGACTTCACTTGGAAGACAAAGCTCTTTAGTTAACATGCTATTAAGTAAATTTTATTTTGCCTATATTTATGGCGATGATGATCGAATTCTTCAATGATAAAGCAAGTTCTACATTTTCCAGTTCTAGTAGATCTAGCTGGTCATTGCAATTGCACTGAAAATTTCTGTTGCTTCAAACAGGTTCCGCTTTTGAATACAACTGCTGATATGATCTTATCATTGCGTGCAATGTTTGTGTCACTATATCAATTTCCACAACCCAGATCCATTATAAAACAAATATTAAAATTCAGTTCAAATATGTTGACCGTAACATTCAACAATTGATGCCACATACCTAATTGTCGTCATGTAGAATGCGTAATGACCCAAATTGAATCACTGTGCAGGACTGTAAGTATCTTATAATGAAGTAATCGCCATAAAACTACGCATATTTTTAAAGGAATATCCCATGCTATTTATCGTGTTCCAATTTACTGGTTTGATTTGAATGTTTAACTTTATTATCTTAGGTTTTTGATGTTAAATTAATTGCAAGGCTAAGGCAGAGTTAGCTAAACCAAACCCATTGTTATGGTTTGGTTACAAAATTTTCTTACGTTTCTAGTTAGTTGTTAGAAGTTTGATTTATACACATTTTCGCTGTTCGTTTATGGGTTAAATTTGAGTTAAAAGAAATCCTGCCGAATCCACTTTTTGCATGTTAGATTATTATTTATACAAACGTTACGTTTTCTATTTTTGATCCTATTACTCGTAGTCCAATTTTAGTTTAATAACTTTTCGTAATCGATACCTAGTTTTTATTTTGTTACTATTTATATGACTATTCACTTAAAAGTATCATATTCCTCATCAAATCCTTCATTACTAAAAGTGTACATTACAACAATGTATAAACATATAATAAATATTGTTATCCCTATTGTAAAATATTAAAATTAAATACTTAATGTACCAAAATATAAATGTTACCGCTCAGATCGCTACCTCAGCCCTGTAAATATAGGTAAATAAGCGAGGTAGTACCGTTTCTATTTTGTAAGTGCATCGCACGCATATGTTAGGTAGAAAACGTGTACTTGACGGCATTTTTTATGACTTTAAAAGATGCAATAAAGTACCTGAAAATGAGCATTTTGTGTTTCAATTTAGCGCGTTGTTTACCCGATTTTTCGAGCCTATTATGGTTAAAAAAAAGTATTCCACCGGCATTGACATTGTTACTATTGATGCAATTTGTATTCTAAATGAAAGTACAACTTTTTATTAGAGTGAGCAATTAGGAAAAAAATGTGTATGCTTTTAATTACATGTCGTAATAGCGCAAAACTAAGTGACTAAACGGAGCGATCCATAAAGCAATTTCTGTTACTCAACGGCTTGTAGGAAACGCCCAGCCTTCAGCCCTATTTCCAAAGGGTCCAATTCTCGTTTCCACCCCTAAACCGTCAAACAACCCCATCATGAGAACGTCTAGCTATCAGTCACGGGAAGTATTAACAATTCGACAGCATATTGGATATACCAGTGAGATTAGTAAAAATGGATATTACCCACTTGCTCCGACTAAATCAATTGTCGCATTAATATGGTAATAGTTTTTATAAAGGCAATTTAATCAACTCATATTTTGTAGAAAGAAAACAATAAAAAATGGAAATTGGTTGGGGTACGAAATAAAGTAGTCGCAAGTTGGGCAAAGACACTTTACCGCTGTTTGTTTGTTTTGAATATCGATATTTTGTTGGCGAGTCGCCAAACAGATCTATTTAAATATGCTCATTTGATTTGAAACCAATAGATTTGGTGTCCACCAGAAGGTACTTATGTTAGTACGATTATTTACACATATATAGATGACGGTTTGCAAATGAATTCGGAAAGATCAAAATAAAGGTCAAGTGCCTATTTTTGCAAGACAATAGAAGCCCGATCACATTGTGTATTTGGTTTAAAGTATTTAGTTGTTTA
The DNA here is from genome assembly GCA_024550625.1 of Dendroctonus valens. Lineage (NCBI taxonomy): Eukaryota > Metazoa > Arthropoda > Insecta > Coleoptera > Curculionidae > Dendroctonus > Dendroctonus valens. The sequence continues at coordinate 1,635,880 of JAJTJO010000036.1, forward strand.
GTAAACCAACTATGACATAACGTAAGCAACAAAGTGAACATTATCGAGAAGAAATAGTCGACTATCAGGCGTGATTGTCGTTAATGAATAAATGCATTTTTTATTTATCATTAAATTGAAAAAATCGAATTTTGAATTGTTGAAAAGGTCATTGTGTTGCTAAACTCGGCCGCATAAGTTGTAGCTGGTCAAACTATTGTTTTCGCCAAAAAAGGTACACAAACATGCGCTAAAGTTGACAAATACATAAAAAAGTCTTTGAAGTTGCCGAGTTTAACGATAAAACATACCCGAAAGCTATAAGATAATTTAAGTGGACGTCGTAATCTGATTTATCAGCATTCCAACCGATATCCCTTAGTTAGTACCAAATAAAAAAGTTGTTGATAAGTTACAATTAATACCACCAAACACAACCGATTTAACAGACTTAACAAGTCGAAGTTTAAAGTTGAAAAATATAAAAGGCAAGGTTGTTAAATGTGAGACAGAATATTGATATGAGTAATAATCTCAACTAAGTACATGCATATAAAAAATGTTTGAAATTCATTGAAACATTCTTGACATTAATCACTCAACATCAGGAATCGGAAAAGTTCTAAACAATAAAGAACAAACAGATACAGCAACATAATTCTATTCCATCCAAAGCATCACAGTCTACCAAAGCAACGAATGTTATGCAAAAATACGAAACTAGTGAACAGAATGGACGACAAAAGCGAAAACAATATTCTTCACAACACTCAAGACAGATGATGCTTGAACCAGTTAAATAAAATTTAATATACAATGCCACATTTAACAGTTCCAATAAAATGTATACAGAACACACCTCCAGATACAGATATGGAGTAAAGAATAAACCCAAACGCTCTTGGTAAATCAGTGTTAATATAAGAACATTTTAATTTCGAGAAAGTGATAAATTATCTTGAATGTGAAAATAAAGTGCAAAAAGAGGCTACTGTCCGTAATGGCAAGAAAACAGTGTATGAAAGGAACAAACTACCTATTACTTGATGAAGCATTTTTTAAATTGCTAAAATCTAAAAATAGAGCCGTAAGAATGCAGTTTTCCTATTTTTAGCCTGCCGCGATCAAAAATATAAAAATTTAGCCAGAAACATGGACGCCTTTAGATTGATTTTCAATTTATGGCGTGACATTTTTACATCTACACGTTTTTGCACAGTATTTCGTCTTATTAACATAATTAAATGTTGCTTTTGATCAGCCAATTACTTTTTTTTATTTGCAGCTTTTTTAAGTGTTTAACTCCAAATGTACTTTTGATTCAAGCTCGAAAACCTTGATAGCGTGTACCGAAAGTCAATAAGAAATGTATAACAAATTTACAATATATCGAGCACTAAATCTTTGTTGATTTTGTTTTGTTAATCGTTTGGCCCTGATGATGCAGAAATAACACTGCGAAACGTTCCGAGTTGAAATACCTGATTTTGTACTTATTAGATCTAATCCTGGATAAGAGCCCAGATTTTAAAACCAGGAATGGGAATTATTTATTGGAGTTGGAGCAAAAGTTATCTCATTTTGATTTGGAAACAATATTTGGCGAGCATAGAATTGATTTGGACTTTAAATGAGATTTCGCTGCTTTGCTTGCTGCTCTCATTACGCAACTGTTTCCATGGTTGAAATTTCCAATTCCTCAATTCTGAACAATTTTACTTTAACTACTTATTTCATACATGTATACAGTGCGGGTCTCTAACTTGGAATAAATTCGGTAAATCAGGTTTTTGTTGGAAATATGATCGAAGGGTGTTTGTCGTTGATGACGCCGCTGAACATTGATCATTAAAGGCTGATACTTTATCTGATCTGCTCAGTACAAGTGCAGTCATACTGGTCGATCTAGCAACCAAGGGATTGAAGCTGATTCAGATCGGCATACATATTACAATACGCAGACGACACGGCACTTATTGTACATGACAAAACTACTGAGAGAGCAGCTCAAAGACTCCAAACACTAACAAACAACACAATGACATGGTTTTATAAATGGAGACTAACACCAAACGCGTCAAAAACCCAACTTCTGCTCACAAACCAGAGACTCAACGCTGACTCCCCTACAATAACTGCAGACGGCCAAACGACACAACCAAAAAACGACGTAAAATACCTTGGAATCACAATTGACCACAAACTTAAATTCACTAAACACATACGAAACATCAGGGCAGAAACAATAAAGAGAACAAAACACTTCCGATTCACTAACCTACAAAGACAGAGGAATTAGCACAAACACCGCCACCAAAATATATAAAGCTATTTGTAGACCCTTGCTAGACTATGGACATATACTCATATATATACATATACATATTCTGACCAACGGATCAGAAAGGACAAAACGTTATATACAAACAACAGAACAAATTGCACTAAGACTAATAACACGAATAAGACACCCCCAAAACCCACTACACAACCCCTCCACCCAACTATAATACGAACGCACAAACATGACAAAGATTTCGGAAGGACTCATACATCTACAGACAAAATGGACAAACAACCCCTACAACTGGACCATACTGAATCCCCTTTGTCTTACAAGACCAACCAGACAATCCCGCTTCCGTTTCCCTGCATCAACGCTACTCGAACACTTACAAACGCAACTGACTACTGGACAATAAAATATTTTTTCTTGTCATTAGAATTGGAAAGTTTATTTAATAAGATTATTAACCTAGAATAAGAGAATTTTCATTTTTGTTTTTTATTTAGATTAAGACTACATGTATTAAACAAGGGCAGAAAGACCGATAGGTCGATAAAGATGTTTACTACTACTACTATGATCGAAGACGTCAATTAGTACTTTAAATTGTGCTCTTTTTGATTTAAGGAAAATTAATACAGTATGTCCTGTGCCTCCTCATTTTGCAAGGCCTCTTAATAAAGCTCAGAGGGGCGTCCAGACTCAATTTCGACGAAGTTTCAGTTTTACTTTGTTGTTTGAATTGAAAGAAAGTTCTTCATTTTTCGCATTAGTGGATATTTGTTAAATATCTTTAAAGGACAAGAAATTACAAATTAATATTTAGCACACATTTTATTTTATTCCAAGTTCGATATTATGCAATTAATTGCAAATGTTTTTTAAATAATAAAAAACTGTTTGTTGAATGTTTAGAGTTTTGGAGAGGCAATTATGGCAGTATGTTTTTGGAAAAACGATTTTAGGATGTTTATAGACCTTTTTTAAACTTATATGATTGCTTTAATTCCAAACAGCACATCTTTTTAATGACCTTGCATAAGCCATTATTTCCGAATTTAAATGTTTTAATATTAAATAAATAATAATTAAATAAATTAGTCCAAGTTTCGCGTAGTCTGTTGGACTGAAATAAACCAAATAAATGGTAAATACAAAAAAAATACGCATAGAACTACACCCGCCCTCTACTCGAATTTTGAGGAACCACCAAGCGGAAATAGCTAAGTTCTAGTTTATCATACGGAATGACACAACCTGCAACCGGTTTTAAATAAAAGCAGGTCCAAAGTTAAAAGTTACAGTTACATTAAAGATAAGATGAAAAACTGGCAAAAGCCTTGCTCTGGAGAAAATGGTGAAGATACAATGTAAAGGAAATCCAAGGATTTGCTTACCTTGCGTTACATTCAGTCGTGTTTGTGTCTAACACTTTGCACTTCGTTTGCACACATTGGACGAATTTCATTTATAAGCAACCCGATCACTCAAAAATCTTACCACCGTCATAAATAAAGATAAAACACTAGAAAGTTTCTTATTAGTTTTAAGAAAATATCCGGAAAAAAAACAGCACTGACAAGTCGCCATGTAATTAACGTTCGCCATTTTGAACACAGTGACAGAATATTCCGAAGTTGACTTTATCTCAGAAAAGAGACAAATGACATGCAGCGAAAATTAAAAATATATTTAAATAAATAAACATTGCTTTTGCAGTCCTGGGTTTAATCGAATTTGAAATAAATGAGACAAAAATTGCAATTTGATTTTCATTCACTTGGGAAAATAAGAGTTGAGTAAATTCCCGATGTTTTTCAGTTTCCGGGCCCATTATGCACAATGGAGCAAGTGCACTAAAAACGAAATTAACAAATAAACTACAATAATAAAGACAGAAGTCAACAAAGTTACAATGTTAAAAAAAATGGGCTTCCCATTTTTCCATAGTTGCCACATTGGCGCTAATTAACTAAAATAAATTGTCCAACACTGATTTATCTACATTGACCAATAAGAGAGTGCCACAAGTGACAGACTCAGTGGCGTTGTTTCTACGTAGAAACAAATCTCAGCTGTTTTTTTGACATGTTGGTTTTCTGACGTGGTTTATAAGGGAATAATTCCTCACCGCTAAAGTCTTGAATTAAAACCTCCATTATCAAGTTCTTAGAGATTAGGGAAAAACAAGCCTGGTAAGTGTTGGCTTTAACATCCTTTTAAAAACAGCATATTTGGTAAAAAATGAGGATTTGAGGTTGGAGCTTGTCGGCCCCATACTGTCGTCGTTTTGCTCAACTAATAACACTTGTCGTCGTTTCAGGGCACCATGAAACTATCAATAGGACTGCTAAGCATCGTGCTAGCATGTGTGGGCATTCAACAAGTAGCCAGTCTGGCTGTAATGTCTGTCGACTTCGGTTCAGAGTGGATGAAAGTAGGCATCGTTTCCCCTGGAGTCCCAATGGAAATCGCCCTTAACAAAGAGTCCAAACGGAAAACCCCGGCAGTAATCAGCTTCAGGGATAATGTGAGGCTGTTTGGCGAAGATGCCCAGACGGTCGGGCTGAGATTTCCCAAGCAAGCCTACAGCTATCTTCTAGACCTATTAGGAAAAAGCATAGATCATCCCTTAGTGAAGCTTTATCAGGAGCGATTTCCATATTACGAAATCGTGCCTGATGTTGATCGGGGCACCATACTGTTCAAACAGGACGATGATACGTTCTTTAGTCCAGAGGAACTAATAGCGCAATTTTTGAACAAGGCTAGAGAGTTTGCGGAAAGTGGGGCCCAACAACCTATAAAGGAGTGTGTTTTAACTGTACCAGGATTCTTCAATCAAGTTGAGCGCAATGCTCTTTTGGAAGCCGCAGAACTGGCTGGTCTCAAAGTTTTGCAGCTGATAAACGATTACACTGCAGTGGCCTTAAACTATGGTAAGTTGTGATTATTTTGGTATTTTATTACGTTTTTATGTTAATTTTTGCTAGACCACAGAGTGCGAAACTCATCACTTTTTCCGATTTCAGGTATATTTAGGACTAAAACCTTCAATGAAACTGCCCAGTACGTGATGTTTTATGATATGGGAGCATCTTCCACCACTGCTACGCTCGTCAGTTATCAAAACGTTAAAACCAAAGAACGGGGATTTGTAGAGACTCACCCTCAGGTAAATAAATTCCCAGCTAATTTTTGGGAGTGTATTTAAGGTTTTTCATGTTGCAGGTGCAAATATTGGGAGTGGGCTATGACCGAACCCTTGGAGGCCTGGAAATTCAACTGAGGTTAAGAGATTATTTGGCAGAAAAGTTCAACGACATGAAGAAAACCCCCAACAACGTTTTCGAGAATCCCCGGGCTTTAGCCAAGCTCTTCAAAGGAGGCAGGACGATTGAAGAACGTTTTGTCTGCGAATTTCGAGCACTATGCTCAGATTGAGGGCTTACTGGACGAGCAGGACTTTAAAATTCTAGTCACGAGGGATGAACTGGAGAGTCTTATTCCAGACTTGTTGGAACGTGTTACTTACCCGGTTAAACAGGCTTTGAAGACGTCTCAATTATCCATTGATATTGTCAACCAGGTTGTCCTAGTTGGAGCAGGTAAGAGGTTTTTTTTTCAGTAAATTAAAGCCCCTAGTTTTAACGCTTAATTACCACTGATATTCCGAGCCAATTGTGTCAAAGCCGCACTAAAGGCTGTCCCAAAAAGCCCAGTAAAAGATGACTAAAAAACCTAAACATTGTTGTTTGACACATTATTATTGTGGTTTCTTGATTATTTGATTTTTATTAGGAACCAGAGTTCCAAAGATTCAGGAAATGCTCCAGAAAGAGCTGCGTCAAGATTTGGCCAAGAATCTCAACACTGATGAAGCGGCTGTAATGGGCGCAGTCTACAAAGCGGCAGACTTAAGCACTGGTTTTAAAGTGACCAAGTTCCTCACTAAAGATGCAGTTTTATTCCCCATACAGATCGTTTTTCAAAGGGAAACCAAAGAAGGTAATCATAGTGAAGTGTGATTTACACCCTTAGACTTAAACATTTTTTTTGGGTTTTCCTAGGCATCAAGACCGTTAAACGCACACTGTTCGGTCTAATGAACCCCTACCCTCAGAAGAAAATAATCACCTTCAACAAGCACACCGACGACTTTAGTTTTACGGCCAATTACGCCGATTTGGATTACTTGCCTGCCGATGAAATTCGGAACGTTGGTGGCAAAGATCTCAGCGAATTTCATCTCACTGGTGTTGCTGACGCTTTACAGAAAAACCTGGGAGAAAATGCCGAAAGCAAGGGAATCAAAGCTCATTTTAACCTCGACGAATCAGGAATCCTGAATTTGGCCAATGTGGAGCTTGTTGTTGAGAAAACTGTGGATGCGTCTGAAGAGGAAGGAACTTTATCGAAGATCGGTAAGTTTCCTTATAAAAAATTCTCATAATTTCTTGAGATGTGTCTTTCCCTTAATCAAAATAGAAGCAGATTTTTTTGAAAACAGCATTTCTCTCTTTTTTCAGGCAGTACTTTAGGTAAATTATTCGGAGGTCAAGACACGGAACAACCTCCGGAAACTCCCCAAGCCGAAGAAAAACCCGTCCACGAAATCCATGACGATGATCGGCCAGAAGACGCTAAACCTGCAGAGAATAAATCCAAAGAGGACAAAGCCTCTAGCGGCACAGAAGCGAAGAATGCCACCGAGACAAAAGAAGTTAAATCGAAAATCGTTACCCATAAAGAGCCGATTAAAAGCAGCGAAAACATTTTATCAATCAACGGATTAAGTGAGCAACAGTTTGAGAAATCGTTGGAAAAAATCAAGAAGCTGGACAAAATTGAAAAGGATGTAAACCGAAGGGCGTCAGCATTGAATAACTTGGAAAGTTTTGTAATTGATGTGCAAAACAAACTGTATGAAGACGAATACATTAACGCTTCAACTGAGGCAGAAGTGGAGGCAATTCGAAAGGCCTGCAGTGAAGTTTCGGATTGGTTATACGAAGATGGATCAGAAGCAGACGCAGACACCTATGAAAAGAAACTGGACGAAGTGCAAGCCTTGACCCGAGACCTATTTGCTAGAGTGTGGGAGCATAGAGAGAGACCCGAAGCACTCAAAGCGATGAACTCGATGCTTAACCATTCCAGCGTGTTTTTAAAAACTGCGAAGAACTTTACCGAAGTGGCAAATCCGGACAATTTTGTTTTCAAAGATTCGGAAATTGAGGTTTTGGACAAACTAATAAACAGCACTGAGGAGTGGAAGGAAAAGCTGGTTCGAGAGCAAACCGAGTTGGAGTCGTCCAAACCGCCAAAGCTGACAGTTAAAAGCTTAATGGATAAAATGGCAGCTTTAGATCGTGAAGTTAAGTTCCTTGTTAATAAACTGAGGAACTTCAGACCGAAAAAAGTGGATAAGAAGCCCGACACTGTCGCTAACACCACAGCAGCGGAGGCGAACAGTACTTTACCAGAGAAGGTGGAGGAGGGTGAAGAAAGTGAGGCTACGATAGAAGTACCTGAGGAAGGGAAGAATAACAGCGCAAAGGAGCAAATTGAACCATCAACCACAAAGAAAGATGACGGAGATTCTCACTCAGAACTATAGAAACTAAGTGTATATTGATTAGTGCATTTATTTATTACTAGATTATTTATTAAAATTGCAGCAATTTGTTCATGATTATGCAAGATTTTCCTTTTGGCACTACCCGAGTGATTCACATAGTGTTTGGGTGGACTGTGATTTTGTACATTTGTTGAATTGTTTCCCAGTGTTTAGCAGACTTTTACCAAAAATCACAATTAATTCTAGGTGAGGAATGAAACTTGATGATTATTGGTTTTCTGTATCAGCAATATACGGATGGAATGGATGTGAATAAAAAACCGAAAAATGTTTATTGATTTATTCATTACATTAAATTTAAAATTACATGGCCACAAAACATTAATGTTAACTACTAAACTAATCTAACAAAAATTTATTTCACAGAATTGAGGATAAGGTCAATAAAGACGTTTTAGTACGAAATAGGATTTTTCAGCACATAAACACACTTTTTATTAAAGGTTACGCCTTGCATCTTTATAGCCTAAGGGTTTTTTTTAAATATCTTAGAGAAGTGGAAATTTATGATTTCCTTTCTGTACACATTTAAGCTACATTTATATTAGTTAAATTTTAAAGCACAAAACGTTAAAAAATACTGATTGACTTCTCGAGAAACTTGATATGAATTTGCTACGGAAATGATAATTCGTAATTTACATGATGCTTTACTTCACAGTTTTCATGGAGTAGCCAGAGGAAAAACTCTACCACCGGCAAAAAAAAGATTTCGCTTCTACCGCCTGTATTTACAAAGTATAAAATCAAAATACAAAAGGTCCGAATACAGGTTTAGTGCTATCTCAAATGTAACAACATTCGTTTGTAACCGGCATTTTAAATTTAACCAAAAATAATTTGCGCACTCAAAACATTCAACGTCCTCGCATATTGTTATATCAAAGATAGAACACCGTGTATTAACCGGTTTGCAATAAGCCAACTAAATGTTTATTGATACGCATTGAAGTCGGGACATTTTAAATCTCCTGAGAACTTTTGCTTTAGTTTCGTTCGCCGATTTGTTCCATCGAAAGCTGCCAAAAGGTGCTAATCTCGAAAACTCATTGCGTTTTTATGTATTATGTTGTTTAGCTTTATGCAATCGAGAGTTAACTTAGAAGAACACTTCAGATCAAATGCAACATATTCGAATATAATTGCGTATATCTAGCCAGTGACCTAACTCTATAGTGTTTAATATATTTTTGCGTTTAAACAGCTGAACTTGTCTCGTTTAAAGGATAAATTGAGAATAACTCGGTCAAACTCGTAACAAAAATAAGACTTTGTACAAAAGCTGTCAAGTAACATGCAGTTACGGCTAATTTTTTTATTATTAGGTATAATATGGAGGGTACCATATGAGTCTAGCGGCTAATTTGATATTGTAATAATACACATCTTATTTTGGATTGCTATATCGATATCAATTACTCCTATACGGCGCGTAGTGTATAATTACAATACATCTAAAGGGGTATGCAGTTGTATTGAAATGAAAACTCTTATAGTGTGAAACTCATACAAAAAATCTGGTAGCAAATTCTAACGCACGCTTAAGATCAGCATTTTTCAGTTCCCCGAAGGAAACTTACTGTAGAATACAGTCACATACCCCCGCTAAAGGTTACATTATGTTAAAAACGTGGACAGTCATATGCAAAAAATCATGACTATTTAAAGTTTCCTTTACTTCAAAATATTATTTAATATATTTAATTTTTGCATATGTAGAATTATTATTATCAAGTTGCGTTAAGAGTATTAAGTACAAAATATTACTAAATATAAACGAGGAAAATATTGGAATGATTCAAATATACCTCCACGGGTACTGAGTGAATGGGCATGTATTCGAGTGTCGGGCAACTTCCCCATCCCACTAATATCAATTAAAGAAAAAAACTTAACAACTCAATATACAAACTACAGATCGATCAAAAATATTGCTTCGAATAAAATCAAAATTGTTTGCATAATGTACAAATGAACAGAAGAACGTTATTTAATGTAAAAAAAACGGAAATTTCAGATTTTGTACACTCTCATCGGCCATCCTTACTCCTTCACCTCGAAGTACTTGTAGGTGGGGTTCTCGTAGCCGTTGATCTGCATGTTGGCTACATGTCGCTCTTCGGGCGTGGCCGCCTGATCTACTTCAACAAAACCTGAGAAACGCGTTAGAACATTCTAAAAGCCATTAATGAGCATGCAACCATTTCATAGTTCTTTGCGGATTAATAATAATTAATACTGCGTGTGCAAGGGTTGAAGCATTGGCATGTTTTTATGCAGAAACGGCGGTCTCAAGAACGATTAATTCACTTGGATGTTTGCAATTTATAACCCTGCGGAACTTTTGGTTACGTACTAAAGTGCGTTAAATTTTTTTCGTAGAAAAAAACATTTTTTTTTAATGTAGGAAGTTTTTCAAGTGCTTGATCCAAACCAATATACAGGCTGACACAGTCTTTCAAGTAGGAACGGGGCAATTTTCTATTTTTAAAATTTTCATTTGCAATAAACTATCCAGGAGTTGCCTTAAATCTCAACACCTCAAAATCTCATAAATTATTTACAAACTCTGAAGTGTAATGAAGACTTTCCAAAACCTTTTATTCAGACTGCCTTTTTTGCGAAGCTCGCCAATACCAAGCCAGTAAAAACCCTACAAATAATAATAACAATAAGACGCTCAATTACCTTGACTTTGAGGGGACCGAGCAGATCTACGCTTTGCTACAGCAACTCCCACTACAATTGCCGCCATTAAGGCCATTCCAGCAAAGGCTACAGTGAAGTAGACGCTTTTTCCATCTCTACGTCCATAGATTTCGCGTCGCACCGTAAAGGTCTGAAAAAGCCCTACTTTAGCACATGTCCAACGCACTGTGCAACAGTCTTAGTTATGCGGATGATACAATCCTTTTGGTACATATTAACGAAAGGTTACACATTCTTACCGGTTCCCCATGGCTTATTTCATGCGACATCACATGCGCAACTCTAATCACATCCTGTCTATGGGTAGCAGCCTTGGCAACTTCCTCTACAGCTTCCTGAACTGCCACATCATCCACCTCCTTGTGGCTGGTTGGGGTTGCTGTTGCCAAATAACTTACCGTTTCAGCTGCAGTGCTTTCGGCGGTCGACAGCACAAATACCGGGGTCTGAAAGGTCACGGTATGAAACTGCTAAATTATAATCCTCTCAAAGTCTTACTGAAGGTTTCTCATCAACGGAATTGTCCTCAATGTCCTCATCGTCGATGTTGCTGATTTTCTTGCCCAATGCTGCCTCAACTCGCTTCTTCTCCTCCTTCAGCACCGTTCGCTCCTTCTTCCGCTGCTCCTTGCGCTCCTTCTCCTGCAACCTTTGCCGCTCCCGTTCCGCCTGCTTGGTGGCAATTTCCGCCTTGTACTTATCCAGGATGGCCTGTTCCGCATCAGCGGTCATAGCTAGAAGGGATCCAGGGGTTTCATCTTTCGATCGCAGCGCTAAAGGATGGGGATTATTTCAATGCATGCGTGGAAAACAATTGTGCATGTTTCTGGGGAGCAATCAGACCTACCTTGAATGTAGTCGTCCATCACCTGACCAATCTTAGAAGCCAGATCAGGATAGCGTTTCAACATCTGCATGCTCTGGTTTACTGTTCGGTCGATATCAGTGAGTCGCTCCAAGACTCTGGGTTGTTCTCGAGCTGCAGCTTCGATACTGCCGGCCAAAAGATGGCGGTAATGGGAGATGGCATGGGCTCGGTCTTTGTGAAGAGAGCGCAGCAGCTTTTGAAGGCATTTCTGGACTCTGTGGGTCTGAAGACAAAGAATAATCGTTTGGAAAACACGCTTGGTGGTTTAAATGAGTAGGCTTACGTTTGGTGGATTTTCGTTCAAAGCCTGAGTGTAGCACGACATTGCCTCCTTCTTTCTCTGGTTGATGTGCGCCAACACTCTTTGTTGGTGCATGGCGGCTAATTGGTGCTTTTCCGCATCTCCCTCTTCTTCTAGAGCCTGCACGGTTTGTTGGAACCTCTGCGTCATTCTCTGCCTGAATTCGTCAGCTCCCCTGGGATTAGTAGAACGCATATCTTGGTAACGTTCTTCCAAGTCCGACCAGTCTTTCATCACTCTGGTTACTTTTTCTCTGTGAGATTCTTCCAAACGTTCCTGGAACCACCAAAGGAACATTTGATAGTGCGGAATTGGGGAGAACGTGGGAGTCCACAGCGTCTTGTTCAGTTTTTTAAATAAAAGTCCTTAATTTGGAGTAATACTTTGAGTGCTCGAACAAAACTTTCAACTTTAACTTAGTAGTAACACTCTTAGTTGCGTCCAACCAGACAACTAATAGTCTTACAGCCGCTGAAGATCATTTTTCAGGTTTCGCACTCGTCTCTCAGTTCAAAGCAACTCCAAACTCACCTGCGCTTCCTTATAGCTGTTATGCTCATTTCGTGGATCAAAGTGAGTGAAATATGGATCTGGAGTGGCTTCCGTGGTGGGTCTTTCCGTTGTAGTGGTACTAGGTAGTCGTGGTCGTGGTTGTAGCTGAAGTGGTTGGTACCTTCATACCAATAGTGGTACTTTGGGACGTCGTGTCCCAATCACTGTCATCATAATCTAAACAAAATCCTCAAAGCATCTGGACCAATAACTTATTGATTAATTCCCTACCATCATCATCTTCCTCATCATCGTCTTCGTCATCAATGCTCGGGTCATCAGACAATTCAGTGTCATCAGCCACATCATCTAGATCATCATTGCTGTCATCTTCATCTGAGTCATCATCACTATCATCCAGAGCTTCGGAAAACACATCCTGTTCTTTTTTCAGAATTGCCAACTCCACTGTCCTTTTTGGGCTTTACACTTTCTGGAACGGGCATAAGGTTTTGCCTTGATCTAAGCGTATATTAAATGGAAATGTACCTTTAAAGTGTTTGGGGCAGCAGACAAACTCCACTCCACTAAACAAGGAAATTCCACAAGGCAACAGCATGGCAAACGACCTCAACTGCAATCCTTTGTCCTGGCAAGCAGTTCCAGCTGTTGCGTTCCATCGTCCAAAAGTCCAGCAGTTGCTTTGGTTGTGAATGTGGTCGAACATGCAGTTTTCGGGAACGAGAAGCGCATCGGACTGGAACGGACCTTCTGAAAGGAACGAAATGCCAGAATGGAGAAATCAATATGAAATCGCCTTCCTCAGCTAGTCGCGACTGGTCCCTGTGGACTGTGAGATAATGGTATTCGTCAGCCAAAACCCCAATGGTAAGGGAATTAATAAAGTGAATTTTCCTGGATACGTTCATTGTCCCTCTGGAAACTCCACGCAAAGATTAATGGCTGCATGTTCCTGATAAATGCCTTCGTTTAAGGAGGGCTTGCTGAATTTGCTCCATGTCATAGAGAGCAGAAGTCTAATAGGATCCATGCATGGGTCGATTCGCACAGTATTAATTAGGAATGATCTTTTAAAAACTATATTGTCAGGGTTTTTATGTGCCTTAGAAATATGGATAGAAAAATTCTGTACAATTGAAGAATTTATATCGGTATTGAAGGAGTATATAAGGAGTTGAAAATAAGATAATGCACTTTCTAAGTCTGGCTAATAAAAAGTTGAATAAAATTCAAGTCTAGCCAGACTTTGAAGGTTTATTCATCTCATTTTCAACCCCTTAATCCCAAAGCCTCAAATACCTTCATACATTTTTCATTTCGTCGTGACGACGCAATCCGACGGGAGTTTGCGAACAAGTTCCAACTCAAATGGCGTGTGTCTCCTCAAAGTTCCAAATATGAATTTTAAACGGGCGTGCAAAGGGCCACATGCTCGTATATCAAAGTTTCCTGCCGCATTTCTAAGACTCCGTTATTTGCATTGCTCTCTGAAAACTGTCCAAAGGAATCTACATATTGCAGGTGAAATTTATTGAGATTGCATAGTTGTGCTCCATTTGCAGCCACTTTGAACTTTTCCCCTGGAAAATTGTAAGCATTCAACACATTTTCGGATTTATCCCCTGAAAACCCGTTTTTCGGTTAGTTAAGTCAGCTGCCCATTTTTTTTCAGCCCGTCTGATAAATGTCCTCATTTAGAGGGTCTCCCAGTGCTCTTAATGACCCATTTTCTTACTAATAGTGCGGTATAAAATGCATTTATTTTCGCGTGAGTTGGGCTGCTGAATAATGTCTCAGAATTTCTCCGACTTAAAGAGATTGAAATGAAAATTCCGACTGTTATTTCAAATTAAATTCCTGTTCCAAGATTACGAGGGATTTGTTCATTTTTAAAGTGAATTTTTGAGTTTAAAAAAATCCAATCCTCCATACACCCAGCTTGAAATGGATCGTATATAGATTAGTTCTATACGCGTTCAATTCCGCAGTTGATAAATAGCTAGTTGAGCAATAAAACAAATTACGGCAATTATTTGAAAAACACACCGGACCTGCATTTGTCAATTTCGTCGGAACGCAGTTTACAGCACAGGCAAAGGGCATTTATGCCCTTTTGAATTGAGATCATTTATCAGTTGCATCCAGCCATTAATCGGGCCACTGATTTTTGATAGTTCTCGATCAGCGAAAACGAAACCTGGATATTCGATTTCCTTTCGAACATATTAAATCTTTCGGGATTATGCCTGATTGGTTACCTGGCGCAGGAAGGGTGATATGTTTCAATTCAGAATTCTACTTTTATTAGTTTCCGTTTAAGGTGATTTATCGTCTCCGTCAGGCGATTCTAGACGGTTGCCAATTTTTTTCTGGACTTTAAATTCATTTCACGGTTTAAGGTTTAACAAACCCAAAAAAAAAACGAGAAAAACTTATAAAGCTTTACGAAAACAGATACACACACAAAAAGACAGATGACATTGATAAAATCAACATACAAATATGTTAAATAGTAGAAGAAATTCTATAGATGGTCTTCAAACACACGTGGTCATAATATCGGTGATTTCAAGAAGAATATGAAGTTTCATCAAAAAGTATAGTTCTTAGCAAATAAAGAGATGAAATGTGCGTCAAAAGGAAAACGAGAAGTCAAATGAAGATATAAACTTATATTTTTATTAGCCCACAAAAGAAGAAAAGCCTGAAAGTTATCGATGAAGTGGTTAAAACAAAAATACTACACAGAACTGCATCGATGATATAATATTTTCATGGATGAGAAATTTACATATTCAAATTATCAAGAGATGAACAAATTGGGAAGAAATTATGATCAAAGGTTTTACATCCACATTGATCCAGTAACAAAAGCAGAGAAGAAGGAACGAAAAAACAAAGAATGAACAAAAATGTTTGCTGAAGTCGGATTTAAACATAGCTATTAGTCCAAGAGGATAATCAAACCATATTTTCATATCTAAATCGAAAAAGAGTAGTAGTAGTAAACATCTTTATTTCTAAAAAAGGCTATCGACCTATCGGTCTTTCTGCCCTTGTTTAATACATGCAGTCTTAATCTAAATAAAAAACAAATATGAAAATTCTCTTATTCTAGGTTAACAATACTATTAAATAAATAAGATTTCAGTGGCAAGAAGAAATTATTTTATTGTCCACTAGTCCGTTGCGTTTGTAAGTGTTCGAGTAGCGTTAATGTAGGGAAACGGAAGCGGGATTGTCTGGTTGGTCTTGTAAGACAAAGGGCGATTCAGTATGGTCCAGTTGTAGGGGTTGTTTGTCCATTTTGTCTGTAGATGTATGAGTCTTTCCGAGATCTTTGTCATGTTTGTGCGTTCGTATAGTAGTTGGGTGGGGGGGTTGTGTAGTGGGTTTTGGGGGTGTCTTATTCGTGTTATTAGTCTTAGTGCAATTTGTTCTGTTGTTTGTATATAACGTTTTGTCCTTTCTGTTCCGTTGGTCATGAGTATATGTCCATAGTCTAGCAAGGGTCTACAAATAGCTTTATATATTTTGGTGGCGGTGTTTGTGCTAATTCCTCTGTCTTTGTAGGTTAGTGATCGGAAGTGTTTTGTTCTCTTTATTGTTTCTGCCCTGATGTTTCGTATGTGTTTAGTGAATTTAAGTTTGTGGTCAATTGTGATTCCAAGGTATTTTACGTCGTTTTTTGGTTGTGTCGTTTGGCCGTCTGCAGTTATTGTAGGGGAGTCAGCGTTGAGTCTGTGGTTTGTGAGCACAAGTTGGTTTTTTGACGCGTTTGGTGTTAGTCTCCATTTATAAAACCATGTCATTGTGTTGTTTGTTAGTGTTTGGAGTCTTTGCCCTGCTCTCTCAGTAGTTTTGTCATGTACAATAAGTGCCGTGTCGTCTGCGTATTGTAATATGTATGCCGATCTGTCGATTTGATTTTTGTCTGGTAAGTTGTAATTGTATATGTCATGGCAGTATATATTGTAGAGAAACGGTGAGAGCGGGGATCCTTGAGGGAGCCCTTGTTCAGGGGAAAAAGAAAATGACAGTGTTTTGTCAATTCGTACTTGTTGTTGTCTGTTTTCTAGTAAGTTCTTTATGGTGTGATCGACAAAGAATTAAGCTTTTTTTGCAGAAAAATATGAGATTAGTGATTTGGGCCATTATTATACGGCCACGTGTGGATCAAATTCCTACAGACGACGGCCTATAACTCGAAAATCACCAGATTTGCAAACGGTGGCCGCGAACACTTTGCGAACACAACCATTTTATAAAAATACTATTCCGCTATAAAATCAGCCGAGTAGTGGTACAGACTGATGAACATGAGCAAGCAAAAGTAGGTTATTTCCATCAAATGTGTAAAAATAATAACGTCCGATCACATTTGGAAAAGTCCATAAAAAAGCACTATTTCCGCATTGACTGCCTAATTTTATCCGTAAAATTGACAGTGTTTGCACCACGTCGGTCGCAGTTTTACTACAGCCCTCAACTGCTGAAAAGTGCCTACTTCTTTCCGAGTATCCATAAAGCTTTAGTGCTTTCCAACACTTTTTATTGTCGATATAAAGTCGCACCGAAGCTGTTCACTTTTCTTATTTGAGCAGATAAATGTGCGACTCAAATTGGAACTGATAAAATAATGCAGTTAATCGAGGCTTAGACTAAATTCTCTATGTAAACAAAACACTGCATCAATATATTTTTAGTCATCAAGGTTAAAACGGTTTAAAAACAACTGGAAATTAGGGGAAATGAGAGAAGATTCCAGCCAACTTGAGCCCCATACTGGGGCTTCGAAAAGTTTATTTTTAAATCAAAATCCCAAACCAAATTAGCCTCGATACAGTTTCGCCATGAGAAGACAAGTGCAAGATCTCACAATTTAAAGAGTTTTTCACCAAATATTCAATGGAGACAGTTAAAACATGTTATTTTAACAGTCAATATTCCCCTGATTTCACTATCTACAGACTCCCACCTGAATGACGGAAATTGCACCGCAGTTCGAGTTCGTTTGTTCCCTACCTTAACATCAGTGTGAGTGCATGAAGACTTATTATGTTAACTTACATAGTGATCGCCCTAGTTACCTTCTTCATCTACGTAAAATGGCAGCAATCCTATTGGGAAAGGCGCGGTGTCCCCAGTCTAAACTTTCACTTTTTCTTCGGCCATTTAATCGGTCTGTTCTTTGGTCGAAGGTCAATAGGCGAGATGACTTTGGACAGGTATAGTGAAACAAAGAAGCTGGGATATAAACATGCAGGTTTTTACTACTTCTGGAAGCCTGTTTATATACCAATCGACCCCACGATTATCAAACATATCATGCAGCAAGATTCAAATCACTTTTCCGGCCATGGGATGTATCATCATCCCAAAGACATTTTGAGCATGCATTTATTTGCTCTGGAGGGTGAACGATGGCGGGAACTTCGAGCTAAACTCACCCCTGCATTCACCTCCGGTAAGATCAAGATGATGTTTGAAACTGTGGCGGAAAAAACCGAAGATCTAAAGCGGGCAGTAGATAAATTGGTAGATAATGAAGATGGAATTGCAATCAAGGAAATTTGCGGGGATTTTACCACTGACGTGATTGCAAGCTGTGGGTTTGGAATTGAATGCGATTCCCTCACTAATCCCAACAACGTTTTCCGAATATACGGCAAAAAGATGATTGCACCGAAACTCGCCACTTTCCTCATGGAGGTGTTTATTCCTTGGAACCTCTTAGGTAACCTAGGCTTTAAGGAGACTGGACGCGAAACCTCCGAGTTCTTCATCAACATTGTAAGGCAAACGATTCAATCGCGGGAACAGAACGAAATTTACCGCAACGATTTCATGCATTTGCTGTTGCAACTGAAGAATCAAGGAACTCTGTCCGATTGCAAGAAAATCGATGCTGCTAGTCAGAAGAGCCAGGGCGTTATAACCGAAGAAGATATTATGGCACAGTGTTTCGTCTTCTTTTTGGCTGGCTTTGAAACATCTTCAACCAACATGACGTTTGCTTTGCTTGAACTTGCTCAACATTTGGACATCCAGGAGAAACTAAGACAAGAAGTCGATAGAGTGCTTGCAAAGCACAATGGAAAATTCACTTATCAATCTGTTGCGGAAATGCATTATCTGGAAATGGTGGTCAATGGTGAGTTTGAAATGTTTACGGTTGATTGGTTTGAATCGAGTTTTTTCGCTTTCCTTACCTTTGCTTCGAATCAGCGTATTTTACCACATGTTTTTTGCTGAAAATGAGCAGATTTTTCTAAATTATTAACTGAAGAAATCAGCTTTGAAGGTGGTTCTCGTTTTTCTCCTCAAACTACACAACTTCATATTCTTGCAAATGGCTATTGTACCCTTTTTTAGAGACGCTGAGAAAATTCCCCCCCGTGCCAATAATCCCCAGAATATGCACTCAAACTTATCAACTTCCCAACTCAAATGTGGTGATCGAAAAGGGCACAAGTGTGGAAATTCCTGTTTGGGGAATCCATATGGATCCTGACTACTATCCGGACCCCGACGTTTTCGACCCGGAGAGATTTACCGAAGAAAATAAAACAAAGAGAAAGGAGGAATTAGCGTTTTTGCCCTTCGGCGCTGGGCCACGTCTTTGTATAGGTGAGTTATTGGCTTGTTACTCTTTCGAATAGCATTTGGAGACACGTGTAATTTAGCAGATTGCACTATATTACGACCCTTCGTAGGGTTGAGATTTGGCATGCTTCAGTCCAAAGTGGGTCTAGCCACTTTAATTAGAAACTTCAAGTTCACACTTAATAAGAAAACTTCATTACCGCTCGAGATGGAGCACGGGGTGGGCACTAATACCGTAAAAGGAAGCGTTTGGTTGAACGCCATTAGAATAGAATAAAATGAAGGGGCATTTATCTAGCAAAATGTATGCTGGTAGGAGAGGAGGCATTTACCCAAGCTTGAGTAGATCCGTTTGCTTCATAAATATATTTCGCCCATTACTAAAGGATGTTGGAGTCGTTGGCGAGAAAATGTGCTGTCTTCGTATCCTTAATATTATGTAAAAAAATTTTTGAAATTGTTAGTTAAATTTACGCAATTTGAGTCTAAAATGAAATATAAATGTTTATAAAACCGTAATTTCTAGCTTATTTTCAATGAATTTGAAAAACAATTTCCCAAGTGGCACGTTTCTAATATTTGGCAACATTTAGTAAGATTAGCTACGTTTGACACTGAACTGATAGTAAGCTTGTTATCAATTCGATTGAAGGCCATGAAGGCGTAATTATCATTAGATGGGAATGAGATTGATCACTTTAATAAGGTAAAAATAGCCAAGTGTGTAATCAGCAGAGGATACAATAGTCAGCAAAATTAGTTTAAATTGATTGCGTGGAATAAATACTCATCATAAACTGTTGTTTCAAGCTTACTTATTTTAAATGGGACACCCTGTATATTGTTTTTGTGTTCCTTTCTTCATTGCCATTAACTTTAATTAAAAGTTTTTCTGCCCTACTCTATCCGTTTCTGAGCAAAAACTAGTTTTTCTCAAAGTTTTACCATTAACAGGGTGTCGCCTAAACTTGAATTTCCTTTCAAAGATGAGCGAGTGAAACTCAAAATCTCAGTTGCAAAATGTGTGCAAAAATATCGGAAAAAGAAATCTAGATACAGCAAAGTGGAAAAATCTCAAATTTTATTCTCTGTCAAAAAAACCTGGAAAAATAGTCTGGAACATTTCCCAACTTTTCACGTCCCTATACCTAACTCGAGTAGTTTTAAACTTATTTACGGTTTTCCGGAAATTGTGGAAACGTTTTTTACAAAATAGCGGCGATGAACAGTAATCAAAAGCAATACGTAATAATAAAACTAATCACACAAACAAGGTAGAAAATTTTTTAATAAAAGTTATTGGAAATGAAGAAAGGAACACAAAAAAACATTATACAGGGTGTTCCATTTAAAATAAGTAAGTGGAATAACCGGAAGTCGCATAATGTCGCTGTTATTTCATCTGAAAATAGCGTCTCCGAAAATCCCAGTATCCAAATTTGCTAATGGACGCTGACCGTGAGACACTTTGTATATTATTTTTAAAATACTCTCTATAGCAAATGAGTGTTGATTGCCATAGTTGAACATAATAAAGTCATCAGTTCGATGAAATGTAATAAATGTTAGAGTGGATAGTGTACAGTTAGTTATTTAAATATTAATTGCTAAAATATATGTCTGGCTGACCTGGAATTGGTGACACAAAACGCATTTTAGGCCTGTAAATTATCAATATTAGGAACACAGGATTACTGGAAATATTGCATATTTTAAAGACTCAATTAATATTTATTAGTTAAGCAAATTAAAAATTATATATTTATTATAATAATTATATTGCTAACCTCGTTATATATCTTGCAATGCAGATATTGATTCTAAACCTGATTTTGTATATTCTGTTTGCTCTCTTATTTATTGACTGTTTTTTAATTTAAAATAAAAGATTCGAATTTTCTAATATTAATTATAGTTGCACATTGGTTTTCTTTATATAATATATGTTTAACTTTGTAAATCGCATTTTCTTCTACGTCAGACCTCGGTAGGTATTTACTTGCTAAATTTGAATTTAATCTTATAAAACCGATGGCTAGTAAATGGATTAACTATTGCTTTTTCACCTCATTAACTGCCGTTCTTCAGCGTATAGCGTTTATATATAAACAATCTTTATTTCTTCAGAAAAAGGCTATTGACCCATAGCGTTTAATAGCCGTCTAGTAGGATTTCACATCTTGTTGTTTCAGCGAATAAATGTTGACCTACATAATACTAACAGTACTCTTGATTGTACTCACAGATTGTACATTTTTAAGATTATTTTAAATTCGTTAAATAAATTTTTTAAAAAGTATTTTGAATTAAATACATTTAGTCAGTGTGTTGTAGTATCAATTTTGTAGTGTTGTATCCAAACCACACTACATTTTCTAATGAATCAACTACAAAATTCAGCCGACTAAAATCGGTGTTAGACAGGCGATAAAACCGAAGAATTATTTTCTAGTTATCCACCCGTTTTTTTGTCACTCTTGGCACAATTTCAAATTCCACACATTCCAATATTTTCCTTGTAAAAACACCGGGAAAGTTTCCGCCAGCAACAGCAGCTTGAAGGGTAGGTACAAAGGCACACAAGCTTCCTGACTTTTGAGTGGTTATTGAGGGCACAAGGGTCGAGATTTCAATTTCGGGTATTCATATGGATCCCGAGTACTATCCTAATCCAGATATTTTTGATCCGGAAAGATTTGCCCGAAAAATCCAGAGCCAGCAGACTAGAATTTCAATTCTTAGGTACAAGACGCACGCTTTTGTATTGGCAACAATACTTTAGATGGCACAAATACGGTAATTGCTGGTTTATTTAATAAAATCCAACTTACTACCTGAGCATTTTGTTATCTACATTATTGGATGGATTTATAAATTCGAATTCCTTAATACGAAAGCTACAATTTTCGAACATTAAATTTAATGTGTACTTAGTGCTTGATATCTCGGAATTTTATTTTTAAAGTCAGTTTTGAAAATACTAATTTCTCAATTTTCTATCCGCACATATCGATAACTTCAATATACAGCTTGCAGAATTCAATAGAAGTTTTTTGTATCGTAAGCTGCGTGTCTGCCGATCTCTGCCTAAACTACGTTCAGTATTTTGAAAAGCTAAAACTTTTTGAAAGAGAAATGCAAGTAAATTTAAGTATCGTGCCCAACGGAACACAATAAATTAAGTAGTATTAGTACACATCTTTATTTCTAAAAAAGGCTATCGACCTATCGGTCTTTCTGCCCTTGTTTAATACATGTAGTCTTATCTAAACAAAAAACAAAGATGAAAATTCTCTTATTCTAGGTTAACAATCTTATTAAATAAACTTTCCAATTCTAATGACAAGAAAAAATTATTTTATTGTCCAGTAGTCAGTTGCGTTTGTAAGTGTTCCAGTAGCGTTGATGTAGGGAAACGGAAGTCGGGATTGTCTGGTTGGTCTTGTAAGACAAAGGGGATTCAGTATGGTCCAGTTGTAGGGGTTGTTTGTCCATTTTGTCTGTAGATGTATGAGTCTTTCCGAAATCTTTGTCATGTTTGTGTTGGGTGGAGGGGTTGTGTAGTGGGTTTTGGGGGTGTCTTATTCGTGTTATTAGTCTTAGTGCAATTTGTTGTTTGTATATAACGTTTTGTCCTTTCTGTTCCGTTGGTCATGAGTATATGTCCACAGTCTAGCAAGGGTCTGCAAATAGCTTTATATATTTTGGTGGCGGTGTTGTGCTAATTCCTCTGTCTTTGTAGGTTAGTGATCGGAAGTGTTTTGTTCTCTTTATTGTTTCTGCCCTGATGTTTCGTATGTGTTTAGTGAATTTAAGTTTGTGGTCAATTGTGATTCCAAGCTATTTTACGTCGTTTTTTGGTTGTGTCGTTTGTCTGTCTGCAGTTATTGTAGGGGAGTCAGCGTTGAGTCTGTGGTTTGTGAGCAGAAGTTGGTTTTTGACGCGATTTGGTGTTAGTCTCCATTTATAAAACCATGTCATTGTGTTGTTTGTTAGTGTTTGGAGTCTTTGAGCTGCTCTCTCAGTAGTTTTGTCATGTACAATAAGTGCCGTGTCGTCTGCGTATTGTAATATGTATGCCGATCTGTCGAACAATAAATTAAATTTTATAGAAACAGCAGTTTAACATTTCAGTTCGCTTCGGTGTCAGAGTCCCGATCTATGGTCAGACCGACCGAAAAAATCACTTTTTTTCTACATTTTATGTTGAAGATTTGTCAATTTAGGAACCATTAAATTTAGGTTTAATTCTAGAGTTTTTAATAGAAAACCCTAGTACCTAGTATCACATTACATTAAACCGATATTTACCAAATATTAAATAAACAAGCAACAAGTTTAATATCCATCTATTAAGCAAGTTCGCAATCAAATAAAAACCTATTTCATGTTGGCTGCTGAAATACACGTAATCAAAATACCGCGTTTAATATAACTCATTGTTTATCAACAAGATGAGCGCGAGCAAATTATCCGAATCATGATAGCAGAAGCAGAATGAATAGGCTAATAAATAACTTCTCGCCTGCATGTATTCATATAGATTTAGGTTTTATTTCAGTCTCAATTAAATGTACGTATAATTTATGTAGCCTCAAGGCTTTAGTCGCTGTAAACGGATTTGTCCTGCAACTAGTTATCTAAATAATTAATGAAGGCATCCTTAACTTCCTGCAGAGTACAGAAACATTGTTTATCACTTCCAGAGAAGTTTATTATGTTCAATTCAAAACCATCCGCCAGTTTCGTTCTTATTAAATCCCGGCTAATAATGGATTTTATGATTCTATTATGTAAACTCGACGACTGAAATAGAAGAGAACTCATATTTTAAGTTTGGAAACTTTGGACAAAAGTTTTATCCCCGAACGTAGTTTTCAAGCCAGCACTAAAAAAAGAAAAAGTGAGTGAGATTTAATTAATAGTCTACGGCAAAGAAATTTGAAAACCACTGTTCGATCACTATCACAAAAGCGAACACGAATTTCTTCTCCAAAACCAAATCCATTAAGTGACTACTCATAAGTACCCACTCATAAGTACATTTTGATGTTTGTTTTTGAAACAATACCTTGATCGTTATAGGTACTTGTTTGATAACGTGTGCGCAATCCTAAAGATACAAAGACCACCAATACCAGAAATAATAAATAAGGACTCGAACAACTTGAAACCAACACTTTTCGAGTGTTTTTAATTGCATATATATTGTTGCTAGCAAAATCAGACCAGAACAGTCCTCGGGATAGTCGAAAGTGACAAACACTTTGAACCGTACAAAAGGGTGAGCCAAAAGCACCTGAACGACCCACTTGGAATATCCAACCAATGATATTTTTCAATGGCATGACAATGTGTTTTTACTAGATCCGAGTTTACGGGTAATAACAGTCGAAAGCATTATGAAAACGTGTTTCGAAACCGTCATAAAGTACCAAATTGCCTACTACCGGGTTCGAAGGCAACTAAATTAGTCGCCAAATTATAAGGGGTGACCTGGATAATAATTGGGTTGTTCCTTCAATTCTCCAAGTTATAACAAAAGGCACCCAGTGGCGAGAAGAGGTTTTTTCCCTACTAATCGAATCTATTTGAGCAAAATCAGACCAGGACAGTCATCGGGATAGTCGAAAGTCACAAACTCTTTGAACCGTACAAAAGGGTGAGCAAAAAGCACCTGAACGACCCACTTGGAATATCCAACCAATGATATTTTTCAATGGCATGACAATGTATTTTTACTAGATCGGAGTTTACGGGTAATAACAGTCGAAAGCATTATGAAAACGTGTTTCGAAACCGTCATAAAGTACCAAATTGCCTACTACCGGGTTCGAAGGCAACTAAATTAGTCGCCAAATTATAAGGGGTGACCTGAATGATAATTGGGATGTTCCTGCAATTCTCCCAGTTATAATAAAAGGCACCCAGTGACGAGAAGAGGTTTTTTTCATACTAATCGAATCTATTTGCTGTTAAGTTAGATGCTGAAAATTTAGTTCATAAAACGACACAGAAACGACATGTTTAGTCGATGTCCTTTACCAATGTCATGTCTTCGCAATGTCACTCTTTATGATATGCGATAAAAAATTGTGTGACGTGCTGTAATTTAGCTTGGAATGAGAAGTAAAAAACCGCTTCTGCACAATGTTGTTTCGGGTTTTTTGAATTAATTTTAATAAATCTCGTAGTCGGTTATAAAATCTTCGGCTGATTTGACGTCATTTTCATATTAAACTTTTAATATTTATGCAGAAAGCAGCACATTTTTGTGTCTTTTTTGCATTCAAATCCATTCTCATCCGTAAGCGCTAATAAACTTCCCAAATTTTTCGATCTAATTAGGTCGCTAATTCAACTGCAAAGATAAATTTGGCAGCTGGTGAACACTGAGATGGATGAAGATTTTTTTTAATAGAAAATAAAACTTTAAACGAGCACAATTTGCAATAAAAACCATCAGCATTTTAAGAATTCTATATGATTTGCTTTTATATCTGTATCCATATAGCTTACTTCGGCCCGAAGCAACAAGAGGTAGTTATTCAAGCAAAAAAATATAATTGAAATACGCAAGACACAACGCTCACGCAAAAATATGAACAAAAATATTACATTTTTTGCCCACTTCAGCATAGGTCTCTTTTCTGATCTTCAATTTTTCTCGCTAGCAATTTCCAAAATGCTTGGAAGTCTCTAATTGCTTTCCGAACTCTCCTTCAATTTACTTCCAACTAAACTTCTACTATATAAATATTTACCTCTATTTTGCTCGTAAGGTTATTTATATTGTTAAACACGAATAGGAAAACGAATAGTTGGAAAACAACAAAAACAGGAAATGTGTTAATCATAAAGACATTTACAGCCATGTAAAATTAAACATAATTTAACTTTTTATTTAGTGTCTTGTTATTTTAACTCGTTAAAAATAATGATGAAAAGTACGAACGTTTCTTTGAATTTGTCGTCGATTTGAAGGGCGCAACTAGTCAGAGAGAACCTGCAACTTTAATCTCTTTCAAAATTAGTTGCATTCTACCACTTGGTACCCAATTTTTAATACTTCACCGGTTTTCTAGACATATGGCTATTGTTTTTTCCCAATTTCAAACCCTGATAATTTTTTTCAGGTTTTAACTCAACAAGCAAATTACACAAAAAAATCAAACTCTCTAATCATAAAAGTGTAGGCCAAAAATCCAACGGTCTTCAACCGAAAACTGCCTGCTGCATTAAGCACACGAGTGTGCTTCATGTGAAGGTTCAAATATGTCTAATTTATCATCATAAAACTAATTAACGTGAAGCAACCAATCAACCGACGACTTACCGAACCAGAGGAATTTCAAGCAAGCGTAATTGGCATCATCAACTATACTCTGAAACATGACTGTCAAAAAATCGAATCAGAATCATAATACGCAATTGCTGAATACAGCAATTTGCGGTACTTTATATCAATGAGGAGAACCATCGAGAGTCAGTACCACAGCGGTAGTGAAGCGAGCAACAACAATGGGGTTGAGTCTAGCCTATATAGTGATCGGTGTGATTTCGTTTATAATTTATGTGAAATGGCGCCAATCATATTGGAAGAGGAAAGGAGTGCCCAGCTCAGACGCTGATTTTCTATTGGGAGATAATACAAAGATTTTCACAAACAAAGAGTCTTTGGGAGAAATATCCGTTGAGAGGTACAAGAAGTTCAAGCCGCAAGGCCTGAAGCATGCAGGCTTCTACAACTTCCTTCAGCCTGTATACTTCCCGATGGATATAGATATTATCAAACACATCATGCAACAGGATGCGAATTACTTTGCTTCCCATGCAACTTATAGCAATCCAGACGACGTCTTATCTAAACATTTGTTTGCCTTGGAGGGCGAACGTTGGAAGGACCTACGGGCGAAATTGACCCCTGCCTTTACATCAGGAAAATTGAAAATGATGTTTGAAACCATAACACACAAAACCGTCGGATTGGAAAAAGCGGTAGCCACAATGGTGGATAAAAAAGAAGCATTCGTCCTTAAAGAATTTCTGTGCAACTTCACCACTGATGTGATTGCTAGCTGTGGCTTCGGAATTGAATCGGACTGTTTGGGCGATCCAAATGATGCCTTCAGAAGAGCCGGCAAAAAAATCTTCGAACCCAGACCATTCAGGTTTGCTATACTCAGTCTTTTCAGTTGGGATTTGTTGCCGAAACTTGGCTACAAACATTTCTCAAACGAATTGACAAATTTCTTTACAAACGTGGTTACCAGTACCATCAAGCACCGAGAGGAAAATCAAATATTCAGAAAGGACTTCATGCATTTGCTGCTTCAGTTGAAGAACCAAGGAGTGCTTACTGATGACGATAAAGTCATAGGCTCCGGTAAAGAAAAAGGAATTTTGTCGGAAAGCGACATTATTGCCCAGTGCTTCGTCTTCTTCATAGCTGGCTTTGAAACTTCTTCCAGTACCATGACTTTTGCCATGCTGGAACTCGCTCAACATCCGGATATTCAAGATAAATTGAGGAATGAAATTTTGGAGGTTTTGGCGAAACATGATGGAAAAATCACTTATGAAGCTGTAATGGAAATGCCCTATTTGGAGAAAGTTATCTGTGGTAAGAATCGATGCTGTTTACATCGTTATGCTAAGGTTTTTAGGGAAGACCTTGCCCTTCTAGGACAAGTATATTTTTTAGCATTTTGTTTTTTCATTTTCTTCATTCACATTTGATACAGTTATCAGAACTATTCTTTGATCAGAACTATTCTTTGGAAAAGTTGCCAAATGGAAAAGCGTATTTATTTTCTGACCTAAAAAATCATTCGTAATTCGCAAAGTAAGCAAAAAATATTCCTAAATCCGGTTTTATCAATTACCTAAGTTAAACGAAATTTTCTTGATTTAAATATCTATTTGTTGTATATTAGAGGCCCTAAGAAAGTTCCCACCTCTACCCATCATTCCACGACGATGCACTAAAACGTACAAAGTGCCCGGAACTGATTTGGTATTGGAGCGGGGCACAGATGTGCAAATTCCAGTTTGGGCTATCCAGAACGATCCTGAATATTACGAGAATCCAGAGGTCTTCGATCCAGAGCGATTTTCCGAAGAAAACAAAAAGGGCAGGCCGGAATACGCTTACATTCCTTTCGGTGCTGGACCTCGCGCTTGCATTGGTAAGATTTTTTAATGCTTTTCCAATCGATCCTGATGATCAAAAGAGTTTGGCTTTCGCGATTATTGCTTGAAACTAGTGAGTTTGCTCGGCGTAGCAACCATCTTTGATGATGCAACCCACTCGTGCTTGCGAACCGCCAGGAAAAAAAATTTCCGCAACAGCCTAAAATCCCGAAAAACTCGCCTGATCCTGAAGACGATTTGAATGCTTGAAAAACGTTTGCAGATGTAAATGGAGAATTTAGTGTAGTTTAATATCTCGCGATATATGACATTTCTTTTTTTCTTAATTCAATTATATTTCCAAATTATTCATTTATCTTAAGCAAAATATTACTCTCATTCGCTTCATACGATGTAAATTTTTGAGGCAAAAGATCAACAAAAATTAAATAATTAAGTAAACTAAACAAACATGTTATTAACGTGATAGCAAAGGAAAAAATATAGCTTTCTTCAATACGTCAAGTATTCTTACATGGTTATTTTGCATTATGATTTACAAATTGGTATGTTTTACGTAGAAATACAGGGTCCTTTTGCTTAGTGCGTGTTAATGAAGGCTAAAAAATGAGTAAAGCCGTGTAAAAGTGGAGCCCGCACGCAAAATGTCTTTAACAAGTAAAGTAGTTGTCGACTAAAGTCCTTTTATATCTGGAAAGGTTTTAAAAATTAAATTTCTTGAAAGTTCAGAATGTTATTACGGGGATTTTTTTTACAATTGGCACCATCTTGTATACTTTAGTGATATCAAGTCGAGCACTTTACGCGATAAAAATTATTTACAAAAACCCATGAGTTGGACGAATGATTTTTTAAAATATGTTTTATTCAATTCTACATTTGGGTACTTTTACTCCTGAAATTTTTAGACCCACTATTTAGGATTCATTTGAAATGTTTTAGGTCTGAGACTTGGAAAACTTGAAACTAAAGTCGGACTAATTACGCTGCTGAGAAAATTCAAGTTCTCCATCAACAAGAAAACGCCATTCCCCATTGAGATGGATAAACGAGGATTTATCAGTACCATCCAAGGAGACCTTTGGGTCGATGCTGTTAGAGCATAAGACAAGTGAACTAAGTATTCCCCTGCAGTTATAAATGGTATTATTTTTTTCATTATTAATAGTTATTCCCGGTTGTGAAAATATTCTTAATTCGTTAGCCAATTATTTAAACTGATAAGCCTGTAGTTGTATTATTAGAGAAATAAATGTTTTCAATTAAATATTCTTTAACAACATGCTAGGCATTACATCATCTTATTACGCGTGGAATCATCTAATGATTAGATAAAGCTGTCGCTATTGTGAATGCTGTAATCCAATCAACCCGGATGGCTTATCTTATCACTTATTAAAGTCCTAATGATATAAATTATTCCATAATATGCAGGCAACAAAATATTGATGAAGCAAATAAATTCGTACATTTTCCTTGTTTCTAATCGTTTCGCATATTTTCCTGACTGTACTTTAATTCATTCCAATATATTCCTGGGTTTCAGTCTTGTTTCTAATTCTTATTAACTTGCCCCACAATTAGTTTTGTGTAAATTTTTTGCTTTGATTGGTTCTTTGTATTTGCTGAATTTATTTAAGCTGCTGTTTTTCGCTATTACTTTTTCTGTTGCTCTACACCCAAGTGCTGACTTTACATTCAGATTTTCTTCCATTAAGAATTAAGAAGTTTCATGACAGATTTGCTTTATAGTGGTCTTCATTGCTTCATTTATGCTTCATTTACTCTGCCTTGATCTAATTCTGTTTATTAATTTATTATTAGTTTTGCTGAATATTTACCTTTTAAATCTTGGACAGACACATTTGGATTCTCTGTTGTTGAATATTCGAAAAATGATCTTGGTTTTTCTTTGATTTCAAAATTTTCAAATGTTTTCTTTTGCTTGGTGTTTGTTTCTGATTAATAAATGCTGGTTTCTTCAGTATTTTTCTCTAGTCATTAATTTATTCAAGTTTTAGTTTGTGTTTTTTTTTTGCTCTACTATATCAATTTGGACTGTTTGTTTCCTCCACTCGTGTTATTAGAAATGTCCTTGAATTTGTTTAGAATTTTCCAGATCTGTGTCTATTATTAATGCTTTTTTGCACTGTTTTTCAACTCATTTATCTGTGTCTAAAACTGTATTTATCATTTCCTACTTTCATTTTTCGTTTATTCCACATTACTTCCCAAAGTTGTCTCTTTTTCGAGTCAAAGAACCGTAAAACGTATAGCAAAGATGTTAATTTTTTTGCAGATACCTAAACTCTGTTCCAGATTCTAAATCAAATATTAAATTATAAATTTGAAAACCATTAAAAAATTGAAGTTTGGCACACAGTCATCAGGTTTAGCCCCTGATGTAACACTTGTGTTCTTTGCCAAACTTCTAGCTCAAGGAAACACTGTGGGAACATGGATTTTATGCGCAACGCCGATATTTTCGATTATTCATTATCTAGCATGACAATGGAAAATAATATTTCTCCTCGTCAATTCCAAAGGTGAAAATGTCCGAAAACGACCTAGTCTGAAGTAGTAATAAGCACATATCAAGGGCGACTTGTAAAGCCTTTGTTTCAACAATATCGTGAGAACATAATGGATGTTTTACAAAGTGGTAAGCAAAGACAATGATGCACATGCAATTGATACAAAAATGTGGCCTGTTTTGAGTAATTTTATCAGTTAATGCAAATCACAGTTATTCAGCATTTTATAACCAGCTATAATTAGAAAGTTGGTGATGAGCTGAAAGCAGTTCGAATCAGATAATAGTCCTAGTCAAGCGACGACAATGATTGTAGCAATTCTGGTGATCGGTGTGATTACTTTTCTCATTTACGTTAAATGGCGGCAAACATATTGGACAAGAAGAGGCCTTCCAACGGCCAAAAACGAATTTTTATTGGGGGATACTCGGAAATCAATTACAGGCGTTGAACCACTGGCAGTGAGAACGAAAAACAGGTACAACGAAATAAAAGCTCTTGGCCTCAAACATGCGGGATTTTACATGTTTTTGCGGCAAATTTATTTCCCGGTTGATCTGCAAATTATCAAAAACATCATGCAGCAGGATGCTGACTATTTTCAATCGCATGGAGGTTATTACCATTCGGATGATGTCTTATCCACGCATCTATTTTCCTTGGAGAATCAAAGGTGGAAGGAGTTGAGAGCTAAACTCACACCCGCTTTTACTTCGGGCAAGATAAAAATGATGTTCGAAACACTGACCGAGAAAACTGAAATGCTCGTGGGCGCAGTGGGAAAACTAGCCGATAAAACGGAGGGATTTGCAATTAAAAACGTTTGTGGAAATTTCACCACTGATGTTATAGCGAGTTGTGGCTTCGGAATTGAATGCGACTCCTTAAACGATCCTGATAACTCTTTTAGAAACTTCGGAAGAAAGTTGCTGGTGCCAAACATAATCAGATTTACTCTGATAAATATTCTCAATTGGAACTTGTTGGTCAAGTTAGGATTTAGAGCCTTTGGACGTAAAACATCGCAATTCTTCATCGATTTGGTGAAAGACACGATAAAACACAGGGAAGACAATGAAGTGTTTAGAAAAGATTTTGTGCATTTGCTGTTGCAATTAAAGAATCAAGGGGTTATTTCGGATAAAACCAACGTAAACAGAACTAAATCTGATACAAAGGGGATTTTGTCTGAAAATGACATAATTGCACAGTGCTTTGTATTCTTTATTGCCGGGTTCGAGACGTCTTCAAGTACCATGACTTTTACCATGCTCGAACTCGTACAGAATCAGGACATTCAGGATAAATTGAGGAATGAAATCAGGGAAGTCCTGGCAAAACACGATGGAAAACTGACGTACGAGGCTGTAATGGAAATGACCTATTTGGATAAAGTCCTGAATGGTAAGTAGGAGCCAAAACTTGCGTATAATTACTTATATACTTGGCCGATCATAGAGGCCTTACGAAAATTCCCGCCCCTGCCCTTTATACCGAGAAAATGTACTAGAAATTACAAAATCCCCGGCACGGATGTAGTTTTGGAAAAGGG
Organism: Dendroctonus valens; assembly: GCA_024550625.1. Classification (NCBI taxonomy): domain Eukaryota; kingdom Metazoa; phylum Arthropoda; class Insecta; order Coleoptera; family Curculionidae; genus Dendroctonus; species Dendroctonus valens. The sequence goes on from JAJTJO010000036.1 coordinate 1,668,023, forward strand.
CACAACCGTGCATATTCCAGTGTGGGGTATTCACAATGATCCCGAATATTACCCCAATCCTGACGTTTTCGATCCAGAAAGATTTTCAGAGGAAAACAAAGCAAACAGACCGGAAAATAGCTTTTTACCATTCGGGGCAGGCCCAAGAATCTGCATTGGTAAGTACTGGCTGTTGTCTGGATACTGTTTTGACTCGAAATACAGTTTGAGAGTATACTAAAATTTTTCTAGGTTTGAGATTTGGTAAACTGCAATCCAAAGTGGGACTAATCGCTCTACTAAACAATTTCAAATTCACCCTTAACAAGAAGACGCAATTGCCCATCCAGATAGAAAGAGGCTTCATAATCACTGTAAAAGGAAACGTTTGGGTGGATGCTGTAAGACTATAAAACAAACCTTGTTTTACCAAAAATTTAGTCTGAGGGCGAAGCCTTTACATTTCATGTGATCAATTGTGCAAATACACCATAAAAAAAGAGAATTATAATAAGCAAATAAATAATTGAGAATTACAAAATTAGCCAAGGATATTGTTTATGACCTTAAGCAGGTAATACGTAGCAAAATCGTCAAAACAACTATTACTGTGCAACTTCAATCAGTAGGTTCCTGGATTATGAAATGATAAGATAACAGTGAGGCACTTTATAGTCATTATTGAAAAATCAACAAGCTTAGATTAATAGCTGAAAGATAAATCTAAAAAGGATTATTCCAGTATTGAAACAAAGAATGGAAGATTTAGAGCCAATAGCGACAATTTAAAAAAATCACGCTGTTGTTTTTTGAATTGTACGACTTCCTTTCGTGCTTTAGTTTTGCATTAACTAGAAGGATTGTTTTCTTTTCCAAGTTGAAACACTTTTGATGGAAATTGGAGGTCTAATTTAAGAAGTTGAAATTCAATGTTTTTTGGCTAAAATTACCTGAATCTAATCAAAATATGCTTTATTGCCGCAGAAAAATTTAAAGAAGTTTTTTGGACAAAGCGAATGGTAAAAACAATATAATACAAAATCATAATTATCACTTCGATAATTTCGCCCTTTCACAAACTCGTGAAATTGATACATAAGAACCTTCAGAAACGCTAAACAGGTGCGTATATCTCAACGGGCTTACGAAATTACGTTTTTGCTATATAAGAATGTTCTTAAAACCCTAACGAACAGAAAATATGTAAACAAGTTATCGAGTTTCCTTTGGCATAACAAAGAACGGTGTTTGATCTGAAATTTCATTTAATTTAAAAGCTCTAGGGCAAGGAGATATAAATTTATAAATAACAAGCCACTGGAGAAAAGTACGAGTACCTTTCGAGTGAAAAACACTTGCACCTTGAGATTTTATTCAATGTGATTAAATGGCAATTAAACAGTCATAAACAGAGAAACTTACCTAAACACCTGAACGGTTTCACCCATCGGGCAGTTTTGCATTTGCCTCTCGATTGAGCTCCAGGTGTAGCTCCAGCTTTACACCAAGAACCGATTTTCAAATAGTGGCTGCTTTCTACAATGTTGGTTATGTCCCTTTTGGGATATACCTGAAAACAAATTATTTTCAATAAGTACATAGAATATATGAGTGGAATAAGGCAGAGCCCCAAACGCCCGCACAAGAAAGAGAAGAAGCAACAGTTAAAGGCGTGGCTAGAAAGGACATGGCCACTGACTGATCAGAAACATCGGTTTTTCTCGGCTCAATCTTCGTCAACGCTGATTTATTCATGTCATAGCTTTCTTCTCTTTCTAATACGGGCATTTGGGGTTCTGCCTCGTTTCTCTCGTGTATTGTTGTCTCTTCCTTTGTTTTGATTGTTTGAGCGAATTATTCATTAGTTTTTTTGCATATATTTGTCAATGCATTTCACTTTGACGCCCCACTGTACAAATTAAATACATTTTACTCTCTATAATATTCCAAATTTTCAAGCCTTAACATCAAATTACAACCTAATTGCTTCTCTAGTATTGCAGGAAAACTTTTATGTGCTTTAACGATAAAGACATTCAATTTACTGAAAATTAAAATTTCTATTGCAACAACCACTTTAGAGTTGACTTTCAAAGTGGCGCAAAAAAATCCATTTTCATTAGCTGAACAATACGGGAAATTTTCGGTTCGGATTTGTTCGGCTTGGCAAGAAATGAGCAGAGCCCGGAAATAAATGGTGTTAGAGCTTGAAATACAGTCGACATAAATTAATTCGACGGTGAATTACGTAGAGAACTCCTAATTTCATTTCCATTATTGCGACATACATCAAACAGAGCGGGTGCGAAAAGCGTATTGTATAAATTAGAACAAGGGATTTATTACCACTGAAAACTGCAAGTGGGGAGTAACCGTACGCCATTCCATAGCGAAGTGGAATTTTTACCGGATTACTTAAACAATGAAGCCCTTGTACTAACTAAACTCATGGAAACTAGACCTAAACCCTCTAGTGCGCTCAGTTTGTATTTTTCAAGACAATTTCCCGCATAATCGGTTAAACAATTTTCCTTTCGCTTAAAGGCCCGATCCGCAGCCTTAATGCCCTCAGAAATATTTCACGAAAGAAATTCGAGATATATAAAAAGGAAAAAAAATGGTGCCCAGATGCGGTTTTCCTTCGGTAAACTGGATGTGATTGATGAGTCGCTTAGGAACAGTTCGGTAGAAAAATTGTTGCGAACGATCGAGGAAATATATGTCGAGATGTGCGCAAAAATCCTGCTCGAAGAATATTGTTTTCGGATTAATGTTGAGTTGTTTTTTTCAATGCTGCTCAGTTCACAGCTTTATTGCCGAAAGTTTAATACAAAACGTGCAAAATCGGGCTTGCCAGGAATGTTTTTTTTTTAATCTTTTGTATGGATTTATTTTTTGTGGAGACTTGGGGAGCTTAGTGATTTCTGTGCTTGTTTGGTTTTGCCATTAAAAGTTAAAGTTCGCTTAGTGACTGGAGAAGTGCCTAGAAGCTTTCCATGGTTCGGCGAAAAATGTCAGTTCTTTTTTAAAAAATGTATGTTACAATAGAAACTTTGCTAAAAATGAAAATTGGCGATATTCTCGTAATGGAACTTGCACAAAGCATACACCTGCAGTTAATCAGTGTAGAGTGTTTAAGCAGAACCAATTTGAAACTTTGCTGTTGTTAAAACGAATTATCCATGTTCTTGTGAGTTTTGCGACACTTTGCAAAGTTCGTTTTATCTATTTATTGCATTATCGGACTTACAACGCACAATATCCGCCCCGATGGGATTTACCAACATCGCAAAATATATGGCAAAAGTTTGAACTTTCATGGTTCATCAACTTGTTTAAATTCCATTATCTTATCCGATTTCCGTGCATTTCAAAAAACTTCCAAGCGCGGCGTCTTCGAGCGCGAATAACTTGGATGGCAGCTAGTAGCAGAAGTTGGCAATAAAACTTTATTTACCTAGCGACTCTAAAAATGAGGTTGCCAGTTGGATAGTATCTTTCGCGAAGATTCAATAGGAACAATCAACGAGTTAACTGACTTCTCTTAAACAAATAAAAAGTTTTAAAGTGCTCTGGAGCGGAAGCTTTTAAACTCATTAAAGTTAGTCGGCTTACCATTTTGCAGTAATTCAAGATGTCCATCTTGTCCTTAAGGCAGGAGGCCTTCGATCGAAGATCCGATGCCCATTCACCTTGCTCAGTCATATATTTAGGCTGGTAAGCCTCCTGCCCCCTATTGCTGACATCGCACAAAATCGCGACTTGGGGCTCAAAGTGAGACACTGAACCAGTTGAGCTCAAATTGGGGTCGATTCCCTGTAAGCAAAAAAAAAAGTAAATTCCAACTCGGCAAAAATCTCAGCTCAGAACAATTCCCTCCTAAATATTCCAGCTCTCAATTAGTCGGAGCAATTTCTTAATGTATTGTCTTATAAGCAAACTTTATCATTTGTATCTAACTGAAACCCAAATTTATTTTGTGCTTCGTTAAACAGCGGCCCATTATTTCAGTTCCTTCAGTTTGGGCCAGTTTGCAGTTTTAATACCTTTACCCGACAGTTCCACGCCTTCCGCCTAATTACTGGTTTCAGAGCGAGTTAATTAACACTTTTGGCGAGAGTCGTATCGGGGCTATTTCGTGAAAATCCTCTTTCATTTCCCTTTTGATTACTGGGCAGCAAGTTCTGAAACAGCACCAAAAGCAGTTTCATTTACACTTCAGAATTGATACATTTCAGGCGGGTTTAAAATTCCGGAAAAATAAACGGCTAAAAATTCGTTTTCTTTATTCAAAATAAGTGATCGATTGCAAGAATATTCTGGTGCTTAGAATTTTCCGAGTTTTTAAAATGAATATTCATTTTGCATGTTTTCAAGTTTTAATTTTTTGGCCTTTCGGTTGAATATGTTGTTTGAGGATAAAATTGTTACATCGTTCCTATTGGAAAATTTTCATATTCCACCTTCCCTCATCACTGACCCTTTTCCTTCAACCAGTCAATTTCGATCTAACTACATTTGAGAATAGAAACAATTTAGTTTTTTCTTAATCTCTCATTAATTTTAATCATTGTTGTGTATATTTTCCTGACTGTACTTTAATTTATTTCAAAAATTCCTGGGTTTCAGTCAATTTTATTGTTTATTATTTAAAATGTTACAAATACGTTTCGGTGTCTTTCTCCACCATCATCAGTTTGTGTGTATAGTTGTTTCTACCTTCACATTTGACTGGTTATTGAAATTCCAAATTGAATTTTCATGAAAAATATGGAATTTCAATAACCAGTCAAATGTGAAGGTAGAAACAACTATACACACAAACTGATGATGGTGGAGAAAGACACCGAAACGTATTTGTAACATTTTAAATAATAAACAATAAAATTGACTGAAACCCAGGAATTTTTGAAATAAATTATTTTTAATTGCAATCGAGCATATCCCCAAAAAAATGTATCAACTAAATTCTTATTAAACCGCATTGCAATTGCGCAAATATTTTGTTCTAGAAGTAGGCAAAAAACCTCCATATTTTCGCATTAGAATTTGAAATACTCAGACTCAGAGGTTTTGAAACTGAATTAAAATTCGCCAGCTTCATCAAATGCCACTGTAACATTCAATTTTAATTCGCTTCTCAAAGCGAAACGTCCCATTAAGCGCCATGATGCCCCAAAATCAATTGTAATTTTGACGAAAAAAAAATCGAAAAAAGACGCTTCGTAAAGCAGCGTTTTATTGAGTTTGAGATCGTATTTAAATATTTAAAGCCAACAGCCCAATGTAAAAGAACACCGGTGGAGGTTCTCATTCCCAAAGATTACTTAAGCGTATTGCTGCTCTATTGGTTTTCAACTCGACATGTGTAATCCAATGGGAATATTAGAAAATACATATTGGTTTAAGCTGAAATATCCTCTTGACATTATTAACTATTTAAGCACTTTAAAGTGCTTTTCTATATGCGTTTGACTGCCTGAGAAAATATTTAACTTTCTTGTTTAGTTCGCGGTTATGACTTTTTTAAAATATAATTAATTAAAGTTTGCTTAGAGAGTAAGGAAAAAGTATAAAAAATAGGACATTTTCTGGTCATTTTTCGCAGATATTAACAGCAGAAGATTCATTTGAAAAAAATTAAATTTTTTTGCATCATCCTGTTTAGTTTGGATTTCCTAATTTACATCATTGGACAACGACTTCAACAACGAAGGGCTAATATTCATATCTGCTCACAATGTTTAATTTTAGTGCAAAAGGCATCATTTGAAGTATTCAGTTTTATTCCCTAAGAAGACAATTTACATAATTTATACTCATATGATAGCCGTTGATTTATTGTCTTTTTGTCTAGTCAAGTGCTTTCTGCTTTCGATTTTCATTAATTTTCTGATGTTCTGCTTAAAACACTCATTGATCATTCAGCTTTAAAAGCCGCTATAAATGCTTAACGCGAAATTAATTAACATCAACTCAAGAATGATTGACGATCTTTCTTTCAGCATTAAGCGGGCATCTTACGGGGTCGTTCACATCGATTCCCAGAAAGAGCACATACATTCTTGCGTTTCAATCAGCTCCCAAATCCATTACCCTCGTAATCGCATCAAACCGGTCAATCTTCCGATTGCCAGCATTCCCTCTAAGTTAATGAATGCTTTAACGCTGGCAATCAAACTCGAAATTAAACAGGTTTTGGACCTTATACTAATATCTGCAAAGCGTCAATTAAACCCTCCTAAAAGCTGGTAATTATGCGAATGGGCGTGTTCAGCGACGGCGAAGAGATATTAAAACTGCAAATGGGGGCCTGACCCTTGAAGAAATAGGGGCAATGAGTTCAGACTCGACAAAAGGCCAAAGCGATGTGATTTCAAATCATTGTGATGTGAGTAACTGACTGGAAATCTTTTACTAATGAAAACGTTTTTTGGATGAATTTCAATGTGAAAACTGTGATAGTTTCATTTATCACTTGCCCAAAACTTATGGGTGTGGACAAATATGACAGTTACTCAGGACCAAAATCACAGCACGTTCCATTTTCGATCATTAGCTCGAAAAACGGACTGTTTTTTGCAAAAATCCTAGTTTGGAGCTGCGATTGAATATGCGTATTCCTAAAAGTTCCTTTGTGCGAAAAACTCAAAACTTATTAGTAATGGAAACTTCCGAGTCTTAGTCCACATTAGCAAGTTTATCCGTCCGTAGTAGTCCGCAGAATAATATTTTCATGACTGTTGAAAATGTTGCATTATTCTGTATTTCGACTTTGTCAACCGGAAGCCTCAAAAAAGCTTCCCTTTTGCACTTAAAAGGAACTTCTCGTCAAATATACCTCGAATTTAATTCAAGTCCTGCAATATTGAGTCGACTTCTTGGCCACTCCAGCCCTCAAAACCGAAGCGAAATAAAGAAGATGGGACAAAGGAACTGGGAAGTTAATTAGGATTCGGCCTTGCCTTGTTAGAACCAACTCAGCTATTTTTCTGGTTTTAAGGTCGAGTAGGAGAAAGGTTTTAATATCGGCAATGCTGACGGTTAACACACCTCTAAAACCGCTCATTTGACGACGGTTTAATTAACATTCTTCGAAATTTTAAATTGCATTTTTCGTCTCCGGTTTTTAAAGTGTTGTTCACTGTGCCTGCACCCCTAAAGCTTCCACCACTGATTCAACAGGGAAAATTCAATTTTAAAAATCTTTGAATAGTTTACTCGGAATTTTATCATATTAAAAGTCGATTTAGTGGGCATAACTCGATCTGATTGGGGATGACGTCAACATAAGTCTACGCCCCAAATATCTACATATCGAGCTGGAAAATTGGGAAAATAAGAACTTCCATTTAATTTCCGCGTAGGGCCTGCGATATATGGATTTGCGCTTAGCTCTTCTAGCGAGCACGTTTTATGCCTAATTGGATATTATAAGACGGAAATAAATAATCTCGCTCAGTTTGGCATAATGAATGGGGGCTCGTTTCGTCAAACTGTGTCTATTCTTAGTTAAATGATACTTGAATAAACATGGAGAGATTACTGGATAATTAATGATTTCGCTGAATTTGAATGATTTTCCTTGTTATGGGGCTTTGAGACGTTGAACATGTTTGTTAAGCTATCAATAGAAAATACGTATGCTACTGGTTTACGTTGCAGAATCTTTCAAAGTTATTTCATTTGGACTCCTTATACGGGATGTCAATTTGAAAACTTCACACCCTTAATATCTCTCGTACAGTTAAAAATATGAAAAATCCGAAAGACACGTCAATTTTATTTGTAATTTTCTTGTTTCAATCCCTCCACTGAAAGAGAATTGAAGGCGCTTTAAAACGATGTTTCCCTTGACCCCCATTCCCATTTAAGATTCTAAGGGTGCCGTCTAGCCCTCCTAGGGGGTTGAAACAAGAATGCTAAAAATATTTATATAAAGTGTCCGCCTTACATATAAAATTGAAGTGTCTTTCGGATTTTTCATATTTCTAACTGCAAGAAAGATATTAAGGGTGGCAAGTTTTCAAATTGACACACCCTATATTGTTTGTAGATGGGACATAAAAATTGTTTCAAGATCCTAATAAAGCCGCAATATTTCGCGATAAAAATGCCCTGCTAAAAGCAGCAAATTCGGCTTTAGAGGCTGTTGAAAATCACTCTTAGACCGCATGGAAAGTAACAAAATATTCGCCCCAAGCTTGGGTCTTTTATTACATTAGTAAATCCCATGCCCATTTTACACGGTGATTTTTCGGGAAATTTCGTTAAGATTAAAAAGTGCCAGGGGCAGAAACAGGCTTTTTGCCTTGATTTTCTTCAGCGTGAGATCATTTTTACTGATATATCCGGGTATTCGGTTAACGTACCTACTGTTACACTTTCCTTTCAGTCTTCATTATCTTCAATCGTCAAAATTTTCTTCATTACCTTCTCTCCAACTGTATTAATCATTTCTGAGATTTTCCATTTTTCGTTCTTTTTGTTAGTTAAAAACTCGATTTTATTAACTTCACTCCCACTCATTAATAATAATATAAAACCGTTTAAAAAACCGAAAACATAGGCGTGTTTGTTACTTAACTGTTTGAAAACTCAGCAGCAAAAAAGCGCTTAACAAAACGGTACATAAATTCTACACGATTTTCTGTACAAATATTTGTATAAAAGTTAATGTGTTTCTAGTCGTTGGCGGAACTCTTGCTCGGCATAAAAATTTTATTTAATTCCCAAATGGCAACATTTTGTTTTAGGAAAATAGCACTGCCGCATTTGATGTTCCAATTTCAGGCTGCGACGAATGAGATGCTTAATTTTTACATTTTAAAGCACGTTTGTTTTATTTGGAAAAAGTCGCTATTATATATCGCTCCGTAGCTCTGGCATTTGTGCGGACCAGTTTATGGAATAATAAACATCAGCAAATACCAAAAGAAAAAATTTTTAGGAGCCCACAAGGTCTCCCTCAAGGATCCCCGCTCTCACCGTTTCTTTATAATTGATACTGCCATGACATATACAATTACAACTTACCAGACAAAAATCAAATCGACAGATCGGCATACATATTACAATACGCAGACGACACGGCACTTATTGTACATGACAAAACTACTGAGAGAGCAGCTCAAAGACTCCAAACACTAACAAACAACACAATGACATGGTTTTATAAATGGAGACTAACACCAAACGCGTCAAAAAACCAACTTCTGCTCACAAACCACAGACTCAACGCTGACTCCCCTACAATAACTGCAGACGGAAAAACGACACAACCAAAAAACGACGTAAAGTACTTTGGAATCACAATTGACCACAAACTTAAATTCACTAAACACATCCGAAACATCAGGGCATAAACAATAAAGAGAACAAAACACTTCCGATCACTAACTTACAAAGACAAAGGAATTAGCACAAACACCGCCACCAAAATATATAAAGCTATCTGTAGACCCTTGCTAGACTATGGACATATACTCATGACCAACGGAACAGAAAGGACAAAACGTTATATACAAACAACAGAACAAATTGCACTAAGACTAATAACACGAATAAGACACCCCCAAAACCCACTACACAACCCCTCCACCCAACTACTATACGAACGCACAAACATGACAAAGATTTCGGAAAGACTCATACATCTACAGACAAAATGGACAAACAACCCCTACAACTGGACCATACTGAATCCCCTTTGTCTTACAAGACCAACCAGACAATCCCGCTTCCGTTTCCCTACATCAACGCTACTCGAACACTTACAAACGCAACTGACTACTGGACAATAAAATAATTTTTTCTTGTCATTGGAATTGGAAAGTTTATTAATAAGATTGTTAACGTAGAATAAGCGAATTTTCATATTTATTTTTTATTTATATTAAGACTACATGTATTAAACAAAGACAGAAAGACCGATAGGTCGATAGCCTTTTTTTTACAAATAAAGATGTTTACTACTACTGAAAATTTTTATAATGTGATTTAGTCACTTTTCTGTTTCATCATCTAGATAGTTGAGCCTGGAAATTAATATTAACTTGAGCAAACATTCAAAAAATTCCCTTCCGCATGAAAGTACTCAACCCATGAGATCTCATATTAATTCGCAAAAAGTTTATAATTACAAAGTAATCGTAGCGGAATGATTAAAGAGTTAAACAGATAACTCCAGTAGGCGGGAGCCTCCAAAGTATACAATGTAATGCGGCCTTTAAAGCGTGCCTACGATGAAAATGAACTTCCAAAGAAAACTGAAATGTAAACAGATTAGTATCGCTTCAAGGATCAAGGAGGTGAATAATCAAACAGTTAGTTCGTAAAAGACCAAAATCTCTTGTTAAGATTATAAACTTTTTAGACAAATCGGATATACAAATCATTACGACACTCCGAAATTAAATAAAACGTGTGTCATACTCTGTGAAATTATGGAGACCCAACAAGAAAACTAATCAGAAATGTGTAGTCGGGTTTTATGTTCCCAAAGTATCTTGAACAGAGACTAATATGGCCAAGGTATGTCTAAACTTCGGCCATTAGTTTACTCTCTATTCGACACAGTTAATTTCCCCATAAACCCCATATTGCACCACATCGCGCAATATGCGCTCTAATTTCTGATGACACAACAAATAAACCTCTTTTGAAGCCAAGCCAACTTTAACGATGTTGATGAACAATGTGCATGTGCCCCAGTTTTCACCCCTTGTTGCCAGGTTTAGACCTCAGATTCTACATTTGCTTAGCTAGTTCGCCCAAAGCCATTTTCAATGCCTTTATCAATCAATTTTAAAAACTCCGTATTTAAAAGTTTCACCAACATGGAAAGAATCTAACAATAGAACAAAAGGGTTCAGCCAGCAAAAATTAAGCGAAGCATACGAAAAATTTTTCATTTGGCATTCTCGCTCACAATTTAATATGAAGGCCATTTCTTTATTATTACATCCATTTTATACCGCCTCCTGGGCTATATTTATCTTTTTGTCTCCCGGCTCTTTGTCTCTGCTTTGCTCGTTCATGAAAGGATGTAAATACGCCTTTAACCAGCGATGGAAGTGTTTACAATAAATTGAGTTTCTTTAATTTTTTAAGTCAAAATTACTTGCTGAATCGACCGGTATAATTTGAAGCTTTGGCTTCAAACTCGCTAATTCCAGTTGGAGCAATTGGGGCTTGATCAAATCGGCAAAGTTCGGCGAAAATCAGTTATATGATAATTCCGGCAAGTCGTAAAATCGGTCTCGGATTTTGCAGAATGTCCCAAATCGATATCCAGGCCAATTAAGCCAGTTCGTTCCCCGACCCTTGGTGCTGTTTACCCTCAGAAGCACTTTACACCCCCCTAATAACCCACATCATTCATTCCGATAAGAACTTTTATTACAACGCCACGTCTTTTCCTAATTTCAGTGAAAGCTGATATTAAGCGGCGGAAAGATCGATTTAACATATCGAGAACAGCGGAATGTTTTTCGCAGGTGAACATTAGAGGGCTGAATGCGGTTCGATTTCGCTTAAATTGATGAAAAGTACTTAATAAACAAGAGCTCGAGAATGTGCCATTGCTAATGAGTGTGAGTAAAGTGATATTCGGACATTTCAGGCTTCATCTTCTTAGGGACGGTAACATTCTAAAATAAACCAATTTTTCAAGAACTCAATTAGATCAAATTGATGTGGGTTTACTCAATGTTAAGAGCCGCTATTTTTAGCTTAAACGGATACGCCCACGAAGATTCTTTCGGTTGCCCAGAAGCCCGAAACATTTCATTAACCCACTGTGGAAACTCCAAACTAAAGTAACTTCCTAAAAGTTCTTCCCTTTTTGCGATTTAGTTGAGTTTCATCTACAAAGTGAGATTTTCAATTCGGAGCTAATGAACAATTGATAAGTGGCAATTGAAGTTTATGCTCAAGTTTATCATTACTTTGTGACTTAGTTGACCGATCACAGACTTAAGTGACTAAAGGAGAATAAGTTATTGTGGTTTTTGCAAGATCTATAATCTATATCTTACATCTTATATCTATAAAAAACGTACTTTCCACCAGGGGATCAAGAAAAAATACTTTGTCGTGTTCTGAACTCAATTTACTTGTGAATTTAAGCTATTTTATCTCTAAACTTATTAGATATTTAAGTTGTCAGATTTTTGAAAGCCTCTTTTTTAAGCGTGATTAGTCATTTTTACTTATTTTTAATTGAAGAATTATGGGATTCTGTTTTTGAGGTACAAAGAGCAGGACTTCGTTCTCTCACCAAGTCGACAGATGTTTATGGGTCTACGTTGAGCTCTCTTTTGAAATGAATCGATTTATCAGCTTGTCGTCAACAAAAGCTCAAAATTTCTAAAACCGACAAAACTTGTAGGGGTTCTTATACGGCCTACCAGCTATTTTAAGTGTTCGTTTGGATTTTGAGTATGGATATTTTGAGTGTTTTTATAAATATCTGATGAGCCTAACTGGATGCTTTTCAGAATTGTTAATGGACAAAAGAAGTATTTATATATGTGGTGGAAAAGAAACTCAGGAGTTGGAACGATTTTTGGAGTTTTACTTGGGATAATTTTTGATTGGAGAACTGACATGATTTCCTTTTTTTAAGTTAAAAAAATAACATGTGAGTCGTACCTCGATAAATTATGAAAAATCAAATCATTCAATGAATATACATTATCGTATGATGTTTAAATGTGTATTTTAGTACCGCGACGGTTTGTTTTCGCTAAGTTGATCCAGTTATGCTGCCCCAAATCGCTCGCGCTAAAAATACAGCTTGACATAGATTGCAAGCATTGAGCTACTTTCACTAGTTTCTCGTGTAACTCAATTTTAGGATCCAACATTTGCTTGAAAAAATCGACATTTTTTCAGTTGCAACTTTTACTCTCTCTAATAATGTTTAGTGATTTGAAGATATTTCTTTAATTAATATCGGCTAAATAGTTCAATGTCTCCGTTAAACGCTATTCTTCGACCAACACGGAGCTCGAATTGTAGAATATTTAATAGGAGCAAAAATCACTGTTTTTGCATAAATATAGCAAAAAGTTCTTTCTCTCAATTTCATTACTCTTCCGAAGACTAAATGGATTTCCTGCGTTTTGGGGTTTCGCAGATTCCCCAAACTGCCGTTGAAATACCCGAACCATTTGATAACCTTGTTGGGAAAACTCCAAGCAAAATTAACCCTGCGTTGTTAATTTAATTTGGACTTTGCTCATATGTTCTGATTGTGATCACATCGACTTTGCTACGGTTTTTCATATTAGCCCTTAAAAAACTGGAAAAGACTTTTTTAAAATCAAACTATATTTTTAATGAAGAGTTTAATAAATAACCTGCCAAAGTTCAAATGTTATATTTCGATTCAAATTCCTCAGAATTCCATGCGTTTCTTCTGGTTCTTGTTTCTCAAGTGTTATTTCTTATCACATACTTTGTGAGAATTTTATTAATTTTAATATTAGGTGAGGCTTTTTGTATGTTTCTTTCCAGAGTTGCTTTTTTCGCAATTTGCAAATTTGCTTGTGGACACTAAACTGTTCAAAACCTGGCTAACTGTGTAAAACAACCTAGATACTTATTTACATTTCTTTAATTTTATTATATAATGATTGTTTTGAGTAACACGGTTTTCCAACAATACCCTAATAGACGAATCCATTTCCAGATTTAAACAGCTTTAAACTCCGATAGTTAATTTTGTTGATTTGATTCACCTTCATATCTTTTCCATGCCTAAATGGTTTTCCAAACCTCCCAGACTTCATTCGAAAGGTCCAAATTATTCAATTAGCAACCCGCTGTGGAAACCGCAAATAAATTGACCTTTGCTTTTGGTTAATTTAATGTGAAACTCCCTGATATTTGCTGAGTTCGCATGAAACCATGTTATGCAGAAACGAGATTTTCAAAACCCTATTTTAGCCCCCCTACGATTTCGCCCTTTTCGAGTGAAAAGTGTGAACACTAAAATTGGATCTCCACTTTCGACTCTGGCAACGACAGGTAGAATTCCCGCGTGAATTCAATCCATCAGCCACACCAAGTATCGCATTGTGCCTGTAAACAGACAAAAAGCAAGTCAAATAAAACGATGATCGATAGCCTGAAGCCTAATTACACAACGCAGGCCGCAACGGGGCAAAAGTATTGGACAATAAGGACGAATATTGCGGAAACTTCCTAAACAAAAACATGGTTTATTAGTCGGCCCCCTTTTGCTGTTAACCGGAAAGTTGCATGTGAAGTTCATGTGGCAAAGTTGGCGTGCTTGGGAGTTATTAAACATTCCAAGTTTTGTAAAATAGAGCGACTGGCTTATGAAGACAAATATATGGTCAATGTACTGGCGTGCTTAACGTGCATGCAGGTCGAAAGACAAAAACACAAATAAAGCTTTTGTTCTATGGAAGAACTACGACTGCAGGAGTTGTGTGGAAAACTACTTTTTTCAAAATGAGTTATTGATTTATTACTTACTGGTAAATGCGCACTTCAAGTTATACTTTTTATATGATTTAAGTTACTTACTAACACAATCTGGCAGATAATTAAATTTACCCAGACTTGTCCAGGACATTTCTCGAAGAAAGCCATAAAATTATTCTCGTATTTTATCTGTCGTTACCCATTGTCTCCTGCACTTAATTTGAAAAATAATTCAGCCCCTATAGAAAAAGAATGAAACTAAATCCAGTATTCGAGCGCATTGTTGTCGCAACGGATTTGCGCTAGCCATTTTATTAAGGGCATTCATCCTTTTGACGCAACCGGATTACTTGCTGGCAAAAAAGCCGTTGCAATTCCAGAACGACAAAACCGTTTCCGAGAAAATGGCGAAGGTACAAAGTGACTGGAAAAACTAAATAGCTGATAAAAACAACAGCGCTCCTAGTTAAAGCTTGTTTTTCTACTGGAAGCTTTTAATTACTTTGCATACATTTCTTGTACACCGATTTTAGTGAGAGAATTTATTACGAGATTTATTAAAATGAAGAATAATAAAGAGTTTGAAAGGGTTATTAAATTACGCAATAAATCTGTGAGGACAAAGAGCTTTGGCTCATTGCAAACTGAAACTGAAAATATGTAAATAATATCGAGGTTCAGTTGGTTGGTTTTATCAAAAGAGTTTCGGGTTTTTCGGTCATTCTGACGTTTCGCCAGCACGAGTGGCGTGCATCTTCAGAGTCGTGTTCGCTTCGGGCGACAAATGCAAACTATAGCTTTGCCATCTAGTTTTGTTCGAATTTTGCCAAATTAAATGAATGGAATTTCAAAGTAAAAAATTCTGCCAGCCCACAGCGTAATCAATTCCATAATTGCATTGTTTGATTTTCCACCCTATCAACCCTTTAGAATGAAAGCCTGGATCATGAGGCGTCTATTCAACAGTGAAGAATGGGAATCAATTTCTTAAAGTTTTTGTAGCGTCATGATCAGAATCGTGCCGCCCTTGGCCATAAATCAAATTTAATTACACGCCCTTCGAAATGCCGCCGAAATACAGCATTTAAAGTCAGCCACCCCTTTCTATATTAAATGTCACGCCAATTTGCCTACATTTTGTAAGAATCTCATCTCCTGCCTTCTAACTTCAATAATGCTATTAGCTCGACGAAAATGGAAAACGCTGCTGCATCCACCAGAATAACCGTCTTTGAATAGTCGAGGATTACGTTAACAATAAGCAAAGAACAAACAATAGGGGCGGTTAAATTTGGCTGCGGTTGGATTTTCGGTAACATGTTTTTCACGTTAAACGTCGTAAGTGTAATATTGACTTTATCGCAAAAGCATATCCAGCTTTCTTGAAATTTTCATGGTCTGGATGGTTTCATTTGAAAACACACAAAAATATATGCATTTCTTGTTTGATTAACTGCACTTCGAAGCAAACGTGCAAAATATCTATTGAGAATTTACACTTAACATCATCTGATAATGGGGAATAATTATAGCGAAAACTCAGCATAAAAGAAAATGTGTGTTATACTCTCTTAAATTATGAACATCCAGAGATTCATTTCAGTAAATAAATTCTAGTTATTTGTTGGGTAGATTTTTGCAATACAACTTCCATTTGTACATGAAATATTATATTCATTCATAAAAATGTGAAACAAAAATATACTAAAGAAAATAAAAACAAACGTGTATCATAAAATGGTGAGTTATGACTATAAAACAAATTTATTCGAAAAATTATAAAAGTAATAATTCGAATAAGTTCGCTGGTTTAATTCAGTTGTAGATTACTTTTTTGTATTAAAACGCTCGTTTGCACATAAAAACCTAAAACGCACAGAAATATGTTGAAAAAGAAGAGAAAGGTGAGTCATACTTCATCAAATTATGAAATATTTTTATAGGTCAATTTGTATAAATAATTAAATTATTTGCAACATTTTCACATAATTTTGCATCAAATAGCTAATTTTGAAAAACTAATTATACGCGTTTTAGTAAAAAAATACACTTAATCAGTAAATACTAATAATGGCTTTTGTATTGGGCACAAAACCAACCCCGTTATTTCAATGCCTGCGAAAATATTTCCTAATTAATGCGACTTTCCTAAGCGAAACAACCACATTAACAAACCCTTTCTTCCTATGAAAACCAAGTCCTCATTACACGTTTCAAGCTCCTACTCAATGAACGCTTTCTGTTCATTTCAGCAACACCATCTCAGAATAATTCAATCTAAACGGTCTCTGGAACGAGGAAATCTGAGCTTAATGTCTTCAATTAGTTGCCAGAAAAAGGGGAAACGGACGCAATCTTTCGGAGCCTTACTACATATAAACCAAAATGGGCACTGCTGATCAAAAATCCATTTCAATTCCATTGGTGTTTGTAATGGCGCCTGGAATAAGGTGTGCTGAGCTGGATTTGTCGTGCATATTGATTTTGGCACACAACCTCACTGTTTATTCTGCATTGTATTGGGGTTTTGTGGTGCCTGATGGTAAACTTACAAATTTCATCACTTTGGAGGATACAGGAGAGTTTAATGAGGATTTAGCTTAACATTTCCGAAGTTTGCTTAGTGTATTCCATTAGGAAGCAATTTATATGAGCAATTTTAGGCCTATAGCAAATTTTCATGGTGATAAATAACTTAAGATCTACGAAATGTTGATCAGGTTCAGTCAGGGCACAAAAGATTAAAACATAATGCCTTGAAATATCGATTTCGGCGATATTTTTATAAACCGATATTTTCAAACCGTAATCCGTCCTACAAATGAAAATCAGGGGAGTCTTTTAATAATTTAATCGGGCTCGGCGAATGAGCCCGTTTGATCTAAACGGTTAACAATTAATGCAGGTCAGCGGTTTGAATACGCTTTGACAACCAACCCAATTATATTTTTAGTTCGTACAGTTCTGCTGGAATTTATTGGAAAATTTCCATATCGTGTACAGGCTATTCAGATCTGGGTGCAATTAGCACAGAAAATGGCTTGAGATTGATTGGAAGTTCGTAACTCCATCGCTGGGAGGTGGCAACTGCTAGCAAGAAACGAAAATTCATGTTTTTTGGACCGAAACCGAAAATTGGGTAAAGAGTTTTTTTTTGTATCTTTCCTAATACAAAAGAGGAGGGCCAATTGGATTTCTAATACTTTGATTTTAATATATCTTGAACCGTTTAACCAATTGGACTATTTTTCAGCTCGTTTCAGCTCGTTTGAGAGAGCATTTTAGGGCTTTCTAAAGACTAGGTTTATAGGAAACAGAACTTTTTTCATTAGCGCCCTTACACACCTTTGAATTATCTAAAAGCTTGCGGAAATGGCACCACAATATCTCCATCCGTTCTGGATTTAACGAAGAAAATCATCATCAACCTCATTTAAAATGAAATTTTTCCTGCACCTCTAGGTCTTAATTATGTCACAATACCACCTTATCCGGACAACCTAAACAAGTAAAATTGCAGAAAATTCCTGTTAAAATTGAGCACTTCGAGTTGATCGAAACTGCTATTGATTTACCCATCATTTATGCAGGGAAGCGATAGAATAAGCCAAACGACAAAACATCGAAACTCTGAGAAACTTCATTTACAATCTTCGTTTTTGCGAAGTTTAAAAATCGCTTTCAAACTGTCCCCCTAGAACTTCGTAATTTACTCGGAAAGAGTAAGCGAACTTTTCAATATTCGAGCTGGTATCGAAATTAATCAGTTAATGGCTGTCTTTTGAAATTCGGCCTGGAATAATTGGGCTTATTTGTGAACATTTTGGATGCAAAAGAACAAAACGTTGAATTGAAAACGACACAGTTGTCCAACTATCTCCTAACAGTTTCCATTTTTCCTGTTAGATGTTCTTAGTACCTTTAGAAATTCCTGTAAAGACCAATGAGTCCAAACTGGACCCAGAGGATGAGAAAAAGTGATTTATTGTGCCCGAGGCAGCAAAGGGTTTATTAAAGTATTTGCAGCAATAGGTGGAGCGAACTGAAATGAATGCCTGTCCATTGCACCGAATCCACATAAACCGCAAAACATGTCATCTCGGTAAATACTGATAAACGCTGCACTTTACACCCGGCCTGGCCGAGATTAATTAAGCGTTTTTGTTTGGCCGAAGAGCTTGAGAGACATGGGGAAAAACACGAAATGCTACAGTTATGATAATGGGGTTGCTTCAATGGGTCAAAGACGATTCGCCAATGCAAGAGACAAAAAAACCCGGCGCTTAATTAAAGCAGTACTAGAGAATGGCAAAATGCTCTTGGTGCATGCAAGGAGGCCAATTGTTTCGCTGAAGTAATTAAGAGCACTCCTTTGACGTAAAATGGCTGGGGATTTAGTGAATTATTTATAAGTTTGAATAAGGAAATTGGTTCAAACACAATAGAGAGAAAGCGAACACACATTGCAGCTGTGCCACTAATAGTGTCGCCGTTAAATTGACATCTGCACATGTGAATTTGGTTTTTAGTAAGGGGTGCCACTAATAAGGTGTATGCCTGCCGTTATTTATGCACTCTTTACGCTTGGCACAATTTGATTCTTATTTTACTTCGGCTGATTCGACCACAATCCACTGATTAAGCACTTTAAGTGACTTTGCTGTAGAACTTTGTATCCAGTTAGGTTTTTTAATTTGTTTCCTCCAAAAAATCCAAGATTGAACCGTGCGTTCAATGGCCATTGCAAAATAACTAGATTATGTTGAAAAAGCATTTTACCGATGGGACCTTAAGCATGCATGCCCAGATACATTTCCCATTTCCATTCCGATTTATCAAGTTGTGTACAATTTTGTCTTCGGTTCCTTTTGAATAGGTTATTTCAGCTTTCGTCAGCGAAATTCTGAGATTTACCTACTAAGGCGAGGCCATTGAGGATGAATACGCCGTAAATTGAAAAGTTGCTTCTAAAGCCTAAGGCCAAGCAATCAATAGGGGGCAATCTAATCAAGTTCCTGAGAAGGCGGCGTTTGGACTTTCGCTTTTTCCTCAAATAGAAGGTTTAAATGGTTTTTTGAGTTTGGTGTAGGAGCTTACAGATTCTTAACCAGTACTTTAATTGTGGTTCCTAGCGGGCGCCAGATGCAATAGTCTGCAGCCTGCTGAAACATTTTGGGTAGAACTCAGAAGAAGATTTTCCTCATAATCAAAAGAAGGATAAACCACTAAATAACCAAAAACTATGTATAAAAAAGAATGTTCTTAATAGATTGACAAAATTCGAGAAATTGTGCAGATTTCTGAGCGAATAAAAGGATGCTCAGAAATAAATTTGGCAATTTGTTTCAGTTCAAATTTCCTCTCATTTCACTGCAATAAATGTTGTCACTGTTATTGGTTTTGTCTGTTTTATTACTTTGCCGGATTCTATCGCTCTCAGAGATTAAATTGTTGGATTTGCGTAGCAAACGCTGATTACCAAAATACAAATGTTTACCGCTGCAGGCTTCGATAGAGTCGAAGCCCCGAATATGAAGTTTATTCAGTAATTTATTAAACCATCCTCTCCATATTCAAACCTGAATATGCGAGATTTGCCTAAGACGCAATTTTGCCTAAGACGCAATATTTTTGCCTAAACAATATCAGAGCGAATTTTGTCACATTAGTTGAGGACTTTCTTTGCTTAGCCCCCGCATAGGGAATGGAGTGATCATTAACATATATATTTTGATCCCATGCTTCCTACTAAATATAATCCTTAATCACTTTGCCTTCAAGTGTGTTTTTTTTTGGTGTATTCATTTTCGACACGTGTAGGATAAGAAGAACCAGGAATTAATTAGAGGAAAAGCTGGCATCGAGATTCCAGGGAGTTTTTATCGATTCGTTCGGTCCAGTGAGCGAACCAGGCCCCTAAAGATATCGCCCTTGCTGAAACCGAGGGGGTTGATTTATGTTGGGACAGCGATAACACGTCCATTGTCCCGGCATCGTGCCAGTATTTATCTGGATAGGCTGTGCGAATTGCAAGCTGAAACGGAAACAAACGCGTGTCTGGTGCGCTGGACTGGAGAACCGCTAAACAAGCCACTCGGTTACACCCGATAAGGACAATTAACTGGCTTGAGAAAGGGAGAAATTCATAAATATGATGACGGAGGAAAACTGGAATTCAACCAAGTGGAAAATCATATATCATGTATTATGGAGCTTTGCCTCACTTCCACTGGGAAATTTGGACAATTAATTTTTCCTCTTCCTCCCGATCTAAATTTGCCCTCAATCAAACAAATGATTAGTGAAAGAAAAACATTCAAAAGCACGCCCTAGTTAGAGGGCGTCCAATAGAGGCGTCCAACAGGCTTCTCTATATGTGCATTTATTGAATAAGTTTGCAGTTTCGCAAACAGAACGGAAACATAAAAAGCGAATTCTCATGTTATGAAGGACCTGAAATAATGCAACATGCAATAAAATGCAGACAAACATCGTTCGCAAAGCCCGACTGCTCAAGAGAAAAATACATTTTCCGAACATCTTCATAAAGAACAGAGAGGAGATAAAAGTGCAAATATATCTGGAAGACTTTCCGGTTGGGGAATTCCTCGGGCTCTTCACAGCCCCGAACTATTTCCCGAAAAGAATTCGTGCTGTTTTCTATTACAAAGAAATTCCTACCTTGGAAATTGCAGCCTGCGAATGAAGCTGGATATCGCGATCAATTTCAATTAAAGTGCTTTGTCGTTTTTCGAAAAATCTGGCTACTGTCCTGCAATCAAGCAGACAATTAATCGGATTATTTCGAAGCGCGTGAATGGCCCTTTTCAGCAGGCAAGTGCGTTCCCTTTGCATTTTATTGCCATTAATGGTACTGGGCGGGGATCCAGCTTCTACTCGGATTATTTTCACTGAAATTTATACGAACACCACCATTATATTGTCGTCCCTTTACAACCAGTTTATGTTCACAGCGGCACAATGATGTTAAGGACTGTCTATTTAGTGGATAAGGGCCTTGTCCAGGATACCAGTTTCAAGCTCAGATAATCTGCAAGTTTGTCTTTGCAGTGAACTGACTGAAATTTCCAGGTTGTGCTAATGAGGCAATGTTTGCTAGTGCAGTTGGTGTAAACACTGACAACTCGAGGCTGGGAAATTGAGTCCTGGATCCAATCGTTCGTTCCAATCTTTTTCGGTGAGATCCGAAGTTTTGGTTTGGATTAATGTATTTAAATAATTTTAGTTCTTGAGGCTTGCGTTGAGACCAAAGTCAGTTTAAGAAAGAAAATATGCTGCAGCAAACTTTTGGAAAACCTTAATTTGATGTTCTAACCGCCCAAGTCCTTACGCTATAAAACGTACATGGTGAAAATGTTCCATTACACTTTCATAGAGCAAGCGGGTAACGATCAAGAAAAGCACTTTTGAATAAACTTTCCAACAAATTGGTAATTTATCTGCCGATTAGAGCCGATAAAGTAATAACATTGTGGTTTCGTATGGAAAGGCTCTATCGATTCTGCAAAAGGAGCAGTAATAGAGCAATTTGCTATTGAAACTTCTATAGATCCATAGGCATACCGAAGATAAAAACATTAAATTAGAGCTAAGTTTTACGCAAAAAAATGGGAAAATAATTAATTTTCTAGAAAACCATTGGAGCTGGAAATCGGAAGGTACGAATCAAACATATTCCAAAAGTATTTGCGAATCCAACAATGATATTTGGTGTAGTCTATACAGGGTGATTTAAATAGCAAAGTTGGTGTTAGATCGCGTGATTATAGAAGTTGTAAATTTCATAATAACCCAAAGTCCAGTTTTCTGGAGATTCATCAAGTGTCATTAGCCACCCTGTATACTATCGGACATTTGTTTTAAATCTTGAAACATCTAAAAGTTTCACTAAACATTAATTCGTCTAATATAGTCCGAAAGGAAGCCGAAACCATTCAATTCCACAGTTTTCCCAGATGAGGAAACCCACAAAAACATTTTTTTAAGTCTCTAAAAGTTTTGTTTTCAATCTTGAGCTTGAACAAAAAATGCAAATCTGAATGAATACTAAAACTAAATCGAATTCACTGGCTCTGGACTCAAAAAAACCATAATTATCAGACATAATTAAATCTCAGTTTTGCTGAAATATCGAAATCAAACTGATTGTGTTTGAATAATTGAGAAAAGTCCCTTAAAACCAACTTTGCGCTAAAATTGCTTCCTGAATGAGAGCTTGAATTTTTTTCTTACTAGCCCCAACTTCCCTCAACAGTCCTGCTTTCAGCAGGTGGGCTGGTACAATACACCCTCTAGAAATCACTCCCTTTGACGTCAAACCCCAAAAAAAAACTCGATCACATAGTGAAAACTCTCGGGCACCTTTTCTTTCCTGTATAACGACGCTCACCCCCCAATCCGCAGGAAATCAGTTTGTTGACGTGAGCCATATTTGTCCTGAAGAGTTTTTAAATTTGCATATCAACAGGCAACCTTTGTGCACAGAGTTTACCTTTAAGGGTTAAAAGTTCGTTTGAGCGCCACATGTTTATGGATGAGCATATCGCTTGAGAAGCACATATTAGGTTTAGGGAAAGTGCCTATTTTCACGTCGAGTGGCTCATGTAGCTTTCACTTCATTTAGAATCGGCAGAATTAGTCGATTGCTATTCAATCTAATGGCAAATTGAATCATGGCGATCCATGAAGTGTTTATTAGATGAATCCGATTAAAATGTAATGTGTCAGGCCGCCAACTATGTGAGTGTTTTTTCCTTAAATATGCTGCAGCTTTTGAAAAATTTACCTCAAAGTTTGAGTATGAGAATTAATATTAACAATTTGATGTCTGAGGCTGTCCAACAGGGTGATAGTTTCTAGAAATTAGGTAATACTTCTGGCACTCACTGAATATATTTGAGGCTAAACTCGCCTGATGAGAGCTATTAGGATCGAAACGGGTCCCGAGAGTCCTACTTACATGAGAAAGCTGATGATGTCGAAACTTTCTTTGTTCGTCATTTTGATAATTGCTTGCTCAAAACCATCAGAGCTTCAAGAAAAACACGAGCCGACAAAAATTGTCCTAATTGCCTAGAAAATCCTGTTTTGGGCTTGGAAATGATCATTAGCGCGCTCCAAATAAAATTCGGAAGGCAGAACCGATGAAAAAAATACTGCCTAAACCGCTGTCTTTATCGATTGCTGCATGTGAATTTACTTGGCTTCCCAGCATTAAATATACAGCCAAAATAGTGAAAAACCGTTCCATTTCCTTATCAGCCATAAATCAACTGTAGGAACCGGCACTTGGCTATGCTTGCAGTTCAATATTGATTTAAAGAATCCGTACGTGCGCAAGAAATCCAGAAACGAATGTCGAAAAAGTCCCAACTGCATAACGCATGTTTATTTTATGCTCGGTAAAACGGTTTCGACCACGATATATTTTACAATGAACAAGCCCTTCATGCCGATTCTGGGGTCTTAAACGATCCAGCCGGAATCGAAACCACAAAACTGCGGCCAATATATTCTCTTTATTTTATTTACCCGTTTAACCGCTGGGGAACACGAAAATTTACTTAAACATTGCTTCCTGGTACAGTTGCCGGGTTAACCGCCATTTTTCTGTCGGATGGATTTACAGCTTTAATTTCCCTGCCTTCCTTTGAATACCGAGTTCAATGGTGGATTTATTCCGCAATTCATTAACGGCCAAAAGGAAATCGAAGTGGTTTGAGAAGAAATGTGAAGTTCGTGCAGAGAATTCATCTAATTTTCAAGCTGGATTTCAAACCCAACAAGTTTTCTTCTTGGGAGTTCTATCGTGTGAGTCATATACCATTAAGTTATGAATCTGGAGTAAAATTCATTAGTTTCGCCAGCAAAACCGTACTTTTCGAACAAAGCGAAATATTTTATTGTCACGGCCAGACGACCGCTTATGCCGCTATTATTTTTTCCAGCAAATCCCCAAAGTTTTGTGAAACTTCGAGCGTAAAATTTGATTCTCCCTAGACGATGGTCGAGCCTGGCAAATAAAGATGCTGCTGGAGATTTTCGGGGCACATGGGATTGTTATAGCTTTTAATTTCGGACCCTTCGGGTCCTCTTTATCCTCCGAAACTAAGCTGCGTTCAACCAAGAAATCCCGTTAAAAAATCTAGTCACAGTGAAACTTACGAAAAAAGTGTTTCAAGTGGTTCAAGTAGCTTAAGCGCTTTGCTATCGATTCGAGATCACTCGGTGTCGGATCCAAGGCTGGAAACTTATCGAAGACGAAAGTGGCAAGCGAATCGTAAGAGCGCCAATAAAATCCTCGAATTCTACTCGTGAAATTCCTTTGGAAAACCGTCGAAGAATCGCCGAGCTGTGAATTTCTCCTGGATATTTCATGACGTCTACATCGCATTCGGGTTCAGGGGAATGTTCTGTTTCGGCCAGTATTTTCGTAATTAAAGGATTTTCAAAATTGCTCAGCTACCTGACTTCTAACAAAGGAAAGAGAAACTCAGTAATTAAAAGAGTTAAGTTTTTGCGGTCACTGTCTGAAACTGGTGAGTTTTTCCGGATAAAAAGCTCGAAAAACTCACTAGTTGCTAAAAGTGGAGATTTTGACTCAAATTTCCTCAGCATATCTGCAAGTTGAACACAAAAATCCAAATGTTGAAATGTTTGTAAGCAAGAACTGGATTTTGATCAATAAGGACAATTGAAGCGTCCTTTGGTAATCTTAAAATTTACTCAATTTCACTCTGCTTCATTATCCCAATTTATCGATAGCATATTTCATCATTTCCAGCTGCTTCCTGTAGACAAATTTCACTAAATACTGCTCAGGGCAAGCTTAACTTTGATGCCGAACAATTAACTGCGAATTCCATTTTGCCGACGAAGCGTCCGCCTTAATAAAGCAATAAGAAGGGCCTTTGTGTCTTAAGAACGGCTCTATTTGCAGAGGCTTTTTCCCAAAATCGGCTCCCGTTAAAGGAATTTAATGTTCCTTCTGGGAAATTTATGAACGTATTCATGCTGGGACCACGAAAGGAAAAAGTGCGTCCTGAAGGTCAGAAGCGTCGCGCAAAAGGCAGTATCGATCGCTGAGTTTGAAACGTTCTTATTCGTTTTTGGAGTGTGTATGAGACGTGGTCGATGCAACTTTGAGGTCTCAAATTGAATGGTTTCCTTTGTGCAACCAGTCTGGAAGACTTTTAGCGTGATACGAGTGAAAGGTGGCTTTCTCCGCCCTTTGAGAGCTTTTGCAAACAACACATATTTAGATGGCACAACACAAGGCTTAGTTACTCATAAGGTTTTTAAAAAGACAAAGGATCTATATTACAAACGCTCGAAGGTTAATGAGTGTGTGAGTTAATGAGAAACCTTTGAAGTTTAAACCGATGCTTACTCACTTGTTTTCCAATAAGCTCCATTTCAGAACATCCCCACTCAAGCAGATTAAGGGCGAATCTCAATATTATTTTATTGACCTTTCCACCCTCTTGCGGTCATCGCCTGCGGCCCCTTCCTACCCACTTAATTCACCCTAGAATGCAACTTAGTAGCTTTGAATAATACATAGCTCTGAAAGCCATTAACTTCGATGATAATGCACTATTTATTAGTCGAGGTTTCGCTACCTAGCTCCCCAGAACTCGAATTTTTCTCCCAAATATCTATGTCCCCATTCCCTAGGGATAGATTGAGTTCGACCCGCCTTTCATTAAACCGAACATCCGATTATTGCTGCCTTTGAAAATCGTCAGCAATAAAAAAGCGCCGTCAAATATCGCATCTCTCGCCTCGTGAGCGATAAATAACGTGACAGAAGAATATAATTTTGGGGGCCTGGGCCGATGAAATGTCGGCATTCCCGTAACTTGCCCTTTGGGGGGAATAAGGGACGCATGACTCGCCAACTTGATAGTCTTATGTACTTTGAACCGCTCAATGTTTGCGAATCAGGGGTCAAGGCAGTGTTTGATGCAGATTCAAAGGCGGAAAAAAAAGGAATTTAACTGGAATGTTAAGGACTTTGAGAAGTCAGGAGTTGGAAACCGACGTTCCAATCTTGGGAATTTTACACTTATTTGAGATTTGTTTAACATTGAAGGATGAGATTAAAGTGAAAAAATGTCGTGATTGTAGTCAATTGGCATGAACATAATCAGGACTTCGTTGTTCGTTCCAGCATTATCGTAAGAAAATTGGGTTCTCATTTCACAAAAAAACACAGAAAAGGTGTTTTCAAACTAAAACCCTCAATTTCCAGTAAATAGCTGAGGGTTGTTGAACCCCATTTGAAAAGAACGCTGTTTGCTTGCTGTATATTCGGACGTTCTAATTCATAAATCCGGCGCAAAAGCGCAATATCAAATTCTTTGAGTCGAAAGATGGAAAAACGTTTCTTTGTTGAGATAAATCGTGAATAAAAAGTATTCAGTTTGATATCATTTTTCTGGCACTTTGGTCTGTGTTTAAGCCGATTTCGAAGAAGCACAAAGATGAAGCAGATATCATGATTTTTGCAAAGCAAGCAGGATACAAAAAAAACTTAAGTTGAGAAAATTTATTAACAATGCAAAGTTTTAAAAAATATATCCAAAAGACGCAACTAAACAGCAAGAGACAGTACAAGATTTATTTAGAAAACCTCAATATATTTTCAACAATTAATTGCAACACACAGAAGATTTTTCAACAAATGGCTTTTTGAAATTTCATTTAGTCTTTGATAGTTTGTGACCTAGAATTTCCAGCCCCGAAAAAACTCACCAGTTTTAAGTAATAGGCGCGAAAATCAAACTATTTTGCTACAATAGGTTCCTAGAATAACTGTTTCTCATGCAAGTTCCCTAGAAAATTCAACAATATTTATTTTATTTCAAGCGGATTCATTCAAAAATTCGATTTTTTGCTTTAATCTTTTGTAATAATCTGCTGAACCAGTTCCAAACAAAAAATTATTTAACTTGTTCCATTTTTACTTAAAAAAATTCTGACTGTCTGACTTACCAATCCTCCTGCTCTAGCCTAGAATCGAAAACTCACCTGAAAAAGATGAAAGAAAATTAAGTTTTATTGATTGTCACCATGATATTTTATGCCAGTTCCTAGTGATAATGGAAATTATGGCTTGATATTTGTCTGTTCCTCCGGAGTTAAAATCTTTTTTTTGTCTTGCTGTTTGTTCATTCACCACTTTTCAACCAAGCCCAAATTCCTCTAATCCATTTCCACTAAGAATTGGGTAACCCGTTATTTCTTTTAATCGAATTTTCTTCTAATTACAGACAAATTCGTTAAGAATCAATAAAGCAAACTGTCCGACTTTCAGTTTAGCCTGATTTTTCATTTAGCAAATTATTCAAGACATTGTCAAATTGAGGCAACTCGAAAATTGTAATTTTCCCGGCTCCATGAATAATGCAAATACCGATAAATAGAGGTACAAGAGCGCCATTTTTGTACTTAACAATATGAGGCACCCGCGGCCGCCTAAAATGTAAAGCCTGGAAAATACGCCGCAAATAAAAGAACCATTTCTGTTGAGATTTTAAGGTTTTAAATAATTTTCTAGTCGGCACATTTTGGGCTTATGCATAAATAATGAAACTTTTAGAAGCCAATTCACAGGGTTTATTTCCGATATTCTGGAATCTGGGTTTCTTTAAGAATCAAGGTAAGATTTCTGCATTTTCATCTTTCAAATAAAGCTATAATAAACTGTGTATTAGTAACGTAAACGGCTTCAATTACTGTTGCAAATCAGCTGGAAAGTACAGTTATAAGCGAGATATCAGAAGAAAGCAGAGGTGGGAAACTCATGAGGGAACATTCCAGGAGTAAAAATCAAAAGAAAATCCTTGAGCAAATAATTATCAGGGATGTTGTCAACTTTCGTTCAAAATAATTAGCTGAAGAGAATAATCAGGTTCTTAAACTGAATTTCGTTGAAATCCATGAAATTTCGAGTGAATTTCCATCGCAAATCCTGGATATGGCCCTTATAATACCCCAATTCCCTTTAAGGAAGCTCAAAAACGTTCTGAATTCGTGCCAGAATCCGCTTTTTCAATCACTTCCAGTCTGCGTAACGTTTGAGACCCCGAGCCGGAACGGTTTTCCAGACCCCAGAAGGTGGCGGTTATCATACCGAAATAGTTAATTTAGGAATTTCGTCTTCCTGGAAAATTAATGGTTCACTTAAGCCGAAATAAAGGGGCCGAATAGAGGAAGCGACATACCGAAGCGGCAGCCCCGATCGATTCTGAATAATGACAACCCCGTGCAAGTGCCAAAGGTCAAATACGCCGCGGCCCCATTTCCATTCCCAGCTCGAAAAAGTCACCGGAAATGAAAAGGGATGTTTGACTTTTTGTGTGTTTTATGTTTTCTTAGCATCCGCTTCGGTTGGATAATAATTCGACCTTTGCTTAACAGGTTTTTGAGGGCGGGCTGAGTCAGCAGAATGGATCAATTTGATTGCGGCTTTCCATTCTTCTGTTGTTGGTCAATGCCGAAAATGCCGCTAAAAATCACGCAAATTCCATTGGGGAACACCAAAACAAAAGTTCTAACTGCGAAATTTGGTCGTTAAATTTTAATTTATCCTCAAAATTCGGCGGTGTTATGGAATTATATTTGCCCATTGAATTATTTTTTTAGTTGAAGTTAATTCATGAAAAAAGCCACCTCAAATGGGTGCACAAATTGTCACTTAAACTGTGTAAACAACGAGCAACCAAGGTGAAATGTCCTGAAGGTCATATTGACTAATTTTAAAACAAACTGGCCCAAAAACCCGTTTAGTATATATCAGACTATGAAGGCTTTCACGGCCGGTCAAATCACATATAGAAATGTTTTTCGGGCTTTGAAGCCGTGGTCCATGGGAATTTCTTCCTGACGTTTCGTCCACAACTGCGGTGGACATTATCAAAGGCGATGAGGCAGTGGGCGAAGTGATCTCCCGTGCTTTCCGACTAAGACTGGTTCAGCAACTGGATTCTTTGTCGTATTTATACGGTCCGGCCGTGTGAGCTCATGCGTGAGGAGTGGGAGGCGCTTCAATGGTTTTGGCGTACACGCTGTTTGCCGCAAAACGCGTTTCCAATCTGGATTAGGGACCGTGACTTCTTCCTTCCTGTTAAAATTGTTGTCATGTTTGAAGATCTCAATGGCCTCTCTGGTTAGTCTCGGATAATACCGTTGAGATTGGTGCAAAATGTCCACTTCATCGAAACGTATTTGGTGGCTGTCTAGAAGTTCGTGTTCCGCTACTGCTGATTTTTCTGTTTGTCCTAATCTGAAACTTCTTTTATACTCCGTGATCCTCGTGTTTACACTACGTTTTGTGGTGCCGATATATGCCATTTTTAGATGTCTTGGTAACCAGAAAAACCAACGGAAAGCTGGCCCACACAGTGTACACAAACCGACCGGTACCTGCAAAGTGGATCAAACCATCATCCCAGTCAAAAGTGAGCAGTTATTAAAACCCTCACCGAAAGAGCCAGAAGAATTTGCGAACCATATGAGTTAGAAAGAGAATTGAAACACCTAGAAAGAGCCTTTGGTTGGAATGGATACAGCAAGAACGAGTTTAATAGAGCAATTCGACCAAGAAACAGTGGAGGTCGTCCTGAGGAAACAGATACGCATGATGAGCGTAAGGGTTGGACTTGCCTTCCCATACATACATGGAACCATGGACAGGATCGGCAGGATACTGGAGAAACACAGAGTGAAAACAGTCTTTAAACCAACTCGAACAATCCAACAGACTTTGAGATCGGCCAAGGACAAACGGGATCCTTTATCGGCATCAGGAGTCTACAGGATTCCATGCAGTTGTGGCAGAGCATATTTTAACAGGAAAGAAGAAGTCACAGTCCTTAATCCAGATTGGAAACGCGTTTTGCGGCGCCTCCCACTCCTCACGCATGAGCTCACACTGCCGGACCGCATAAATACGACAAAGAATCCAGTAGTTGAACCAGTACAATTTAAAGCCAGCAGGAGTCCACATTGTCTCCTGGAATGCCAACTCTTTCTACCCCAAAAGGTACGAATTTGAAGGCTACCTCCGGGAAAACGATGTGGACATTGCACTCCTACAGGAAACCTTTTTGCAACCACAAACACTTTTTAAAATTAACAATTACAAAATTTACCGTAATGACCGCCCCAACAAAAGGGGGGGCGGCACTGCCATTCTTATTAAAAACAGCCTTTCCCACACCCAAAACCCCCCTTTCACTAACACCTCAATTGAACACTCCTCAATAACACTAAACATGGAAAACTCTCAAATCCTAATCATTTCAGCCTACAAATCCCCCAATACCAAAATAACGGAGCAAGACTACACCGAACTTTTCAAACACGACATTCCAACACTAATAGCTGGTGACCTAAACTCTAAAAACACTGCCTGGGGTTGCAGAACTTCTAACCCCGAGGGAAACAAGCTCCTCAAGCTCTCCCAAAAGCTCCAATTCGAAATTCACGCCCCTTCAGAGCCAACACACTACGACCACACAACTTCAGACATACTGGACATTGCCGTCACTAAAAACATCTCCCACATTCTCACAGTCACCAACTCAGATTCTCTCAGCTCAGATCACAACCCCATAGTCATAAACATAAACGAACAATACACTAACAACCCCCTAGTCCCCATTTCCATTACTGACTGGGATGCCCTCGCCTACTACCTTGGAGAAACTCAAATTCCAGACCACCCACCTCAAAATCAAAAAGAACTAAACAGCTACACAAATAAAATCACTGAAAAAATCTCTATAGCCATCTCAAAAGCCACAACTTTAAAACCAAATTCAAATACAAATCCTTACTCGTTGCCGACTGAAATTAAACTCAAAATAAAACTAAGAAATAAACTAAAACGGAGGGCTAAACAATTCTCCGATTCACAATTAAACAAACAAGCAAACAAACTCAGTAAAGAAATTAAATACGAAATAAACAATCTAAAAAACGAAAGGTGGTCAGAAATACTAGAAAATATCCCAACAGGCGGCACAAACGCCTGGAAAATCTCCAAGGCACTAAGAGGGAAAACCAAAACCTACTTCCCACCAATCCATGGCGAGCGAGGACTGGTGTACACAGACGAGGAAAAAGCGGAAGCTTTTGCCGACTCTCTGGAACGCCAGTTTTCGCCCAACAGATCCCAAACGGACGACCTGGATTTCGAGGAGGAGGTTGACACCGTCCTCACCGAAATCAAACAGCGACAAATCCCTCCAGACGCCCCACAAATCCCCCCAGCAACCCTTTCTGAACTTAAAGAAATCATTTCTACCCTAAAAACCCGCAAAAGCCCCGGCCCTGACCAAATCACCCACAAAATCATAAAAACACTTCCCGAAAATCTTCTAAACCACCTACTTACCATAATTAACACTTCTTTCACACTACGAAAATTCCCAAAGCCTTGGAAAACAGCAGCCATCGTCCTAATCCCAAAACCATCAAAAAACAAAACTTTCCCGCAAAATTGGAGACCAATCAGCCTTCTCTCTTCGCTCGCTAAAATAACAGAAAAACTCTTTCTAAACCGCTTAACCCAACTAATAAATAAAAACCAATTAATCCCTCGAGAGCAGTTCGGATTCGTGCAAAAACACGATTCAGTACTGCAAGCGGCCAGGCTGATTCAAGATGCCACTATCGCTCTCCAGGACAAGGGCTCCACTGGAGTCATTTGCCTGGACATCGAGAAGGCTTTTGACAAAGTATGGCACGAGGGCTTAATCTGGAAACTCCTACACCTACACAAACTACCAATAACTTTCGTCCAATACGTGGCAAGCTTCCTTAAAAACAGGAAGTTTTACACGCTAGTGGAAAAAACAAAATCTAGCATTCGCTCCATAGAAGCAGGAGTCCCACAAGGCTCCCCACTTTCCCCAACCCTGTATAACCTATACACAGCCGATGCCCCAAAAGCCCCAGCCACAAAACTAGCACTATTTGCCGACGATACTTGCATTTATTATTCAAACCGTAACATCCAATACATAATCGGCCCTCTTCAAAGGCACTTGAATATCTTCCAAGAATGGGCAGACACTTGGAAAATCAAAGTCAATGCGGAAAAAAACCACTGCCATCATAATCACAAAAAAAATACAAACGCCCAAAAATCTTCCAAAACTCACATACAATAATATAGAAATAAAACTCGCAAAATCTCTCAAATATCTGGGCATCACAATAGATTCAAAACTAAACTTCACAGAGCACATAAACAAAATCATCACTAAAGGCAATAAAACATATGGCTATCTTTACCCGCTCCTAAACAAAAAAAGCAAACTCTCGCTCAAAAACAAAGTATTACTATACAAGCAAGTCATCAGATCGCAAATATGCTATGGTGCCCCAATAATCAGTCAAACCGCCAAAACCAACATTCACAACCTCCAAACTTTCCAAAACAAAATCCTTCGAAGATTTACAAGACCCCCCCTGGTACATCCGAAACTCCCAAATTCACCAAAACCTAGAAATAGACCCCATTAAACAGCACATCACAAAAATCCATTCCAAATTCAAAGTCAGAGCTCTCAACCACACAAACCCACTAATCAAAGAAACCTTTCCCAAATCATCCCGAAACATCACTTCCAAACCCCAACCAGTCTAATGGCAGACCCCCCCTGGAACCACCCACCATAAATGTTAAATAAAAACAGTTACAAAACCATTACCCTGTTGCAAAAAGTTCAAGCCCCCTCAAAACTCAGCGATCAGCTGGGCGACTGCGAAAACTCCCCAAATTCACTCTCGCTTTCATTCTCACCATCTCGCTTACTTTCGGCCAAAATGAAGCTTTAAAAGCTTAAAAAGCAACCCCCAGCCTTCTTGCGGCAGCACAAACCACATGAAACCCTCCCGATTAACCAAAACACACATCCCTTCACGATTATACAACCCCAACAATAAACAATAAAAATAAATTAAAAAGGGAAAAAAGGGAAAGTGAATAAAATTAATTTTTTTTTCATTTTTTTTTTTTTTTTTTTCTTTTCTCCTTTTCTCTAACTTACTCTCCCAAACAACCACCAACTCCCCAAAACCCACACCCCCACGGTAACCAGGCTCATTCATGAACCATCAGGAAAGACTAAAAGCCTTAATTGGCTAAGTCTATTAAATACCAACACTCAGGTAGTTGAACCAGTCTTCGTCGGAAAGCACGGGGATTATTTCGCCCACTGCCTCATCGCCTTTGATAATATCCACCGCAGTTGTGGACGAAACGTCAGAAAGAAATTCCCATGGACCACGGCTTTCAAAGCCCGAAAAACATTTCTATATGCGTTTAGTATATAAATTAAAAAATACAAATGAAATATTATATAAACATATTCACCTACTAAAAAGTTTTACACATTTCAATTGAAGTAAAACGCTTAAAATCAATATTTTGATAAAGCAAAGAATGGAAGCGACCATCCAGACAAACCAGATATTTGGTCTCGTTTTGTAGGAGTAAAACGTTTCGACTTCAAGAGATACAAACATTACAAGTTTAAAAGCGGGTTCTTTTTTAGAAGGCACATACATAGGTGAACTTTTCACAGTGAAAATGAAACGATTTATTTCATAAGTACAAACATATTATTTTTTATTTATTTGATGAGTACAATGAGCAAGCTGAGGATTTACAAAACGTGGTTTTTCAAACAATAGTGTAATTTACTCGACAACGGTTACAGCTATCACAAAAATGCAAATAACAAAAAGTTGGTAAACTGTACGTGCAACCAATTTTTTTACAAATAAGCTGGTCAGTGGCGTGCAACAAACTTCTTGAGAGAAAAAAGGGGGCCGACCTCTGAAGAAATACTACTCGGTATTCACATACAATTTTCCAGTTCATTTTCTTGCAGCAGAAGAAGCAAACGGCAAATTTGCCTTTGATGTAGCTCCTCAACACACTATTACTAACTCACTAAATCAACACTATTTTTTAAGGCGAAAATGTTGCAAACCATAACTAATCCCATTTCGCTTCTTTTTGCCCTTTTCAGCAAATTTGTATACCCATTTTTTATTTACCAACCCAAAGCCATTTTCGAGCTGTAAAACCCAACAAACTGAAACGTTTTAATTAAATTGCCATTAGTTTAATGAAAACGAATACGCAAACTAAAATAAACAAACAGCAAACTTGAAACCTTTCATTTACCCGGTGGATTAAAACCCTTTTTATATCTATTGAAAAATCAGGAAGGCATTAAGTTGCAAATTGAAAACCAACAATTTATTAAGCGAAATTACGCTGATCGTGTATTATTAAAATTGGAAAACTGGCAATTTTTTGTTTGGTTTCTACTCGAAAACCGCGGCAACAGCGATTATGTGGTTAAAGACGTTTTAATAATTTGCTTGTAAATGCATATTATAAAAATCTATTTTCACAATTCTTCCTTAGTAGAAATGTTTCTGAAAACCCTTCCAAATTTCCGCTCATAATAAGTTTCGGAAAAGAAAATTGTTGCCATTATTGGCCATTTGTTTAAGAGCAGCCATTCACTTCAGGACATCCTTGATCTATTTCGACATTAATCCGTCCGATTTGTTTTAAAACTATGTTACATTCGATCGCTTTGAATAACAGCAGCAATGTGTCTTCCGTGCCCAGTTCAAATCGTAAATTGTTCAAAACAATTTTTCAGTGTAAAGTATCCCGTATAGAGCCGTTAAAAGCTTGTTTATGATCTCCAGACTCTCGTGCCATAAATCGTTTAGCATTGGCAGCGAGGAAAAAAAAACACGAAACTGTCGAGTTCCGATCATTACTGTCCTACTTTCCAACATTCGTCTATTTTTAAAGCAAATTAAACGCCCTACCTGTGTAAACTTTTTAACGTACTGAAAGCAGCTTTATCATTAGGTAGCCGTTAGTGTCTCTCTAGTAACTCCCCTGGGGCTTAAGATCGAAAAAGAGCTACGTGCAAAATATAATTAAAAGGAGAATTGCTTTAGTGAACTGAACTCTAAAATGGATATATTATTATAAGGCTATGAATTCCCAGTTATCACAATAGCTTGCCAGCGCAGCTCCACAAGAGGAAAGCGCATCTCAATGGAGCTTTATAATGATGCATGCGTTAAAGTTGTTCTCCTGGTAATTTTAAAGTAACATTTCCATTAGATTGTTCCGAAAAAGGGTGGAAAGTCTTCCTGTATGGGATTTCTCCATCAAATTCGTTTTATTGAATTCCAAACTGCGACCAGTGGAAGTGATCTGGAGGTGACAGTTTTGGTGTTTTTGTATTCGTCACAAATATTACGTGATTTATAGCGTGAACACTCGAACAACAAAAGCGCACACTTTTAACGGCATCATGCCCCGCAATTTTCGCCTGGAAATTGTTTTATCGATTCGTGTTTTGCTGAGTTACAATTTCGAGTGGACACTACAAAGTCTGCGCCTGATTTAGAATCGGTTCGTCCCAAGCACGTAAGCTACTAAGGGATATAAAGAGTGTTTTAATAAACTGCTTAGCCGGCTTTACAAAGGGGCTAAAATGCTGTTTCAGCAACTTGACAGCAAAAGTACATTTCCTTAATTTAGCTCTTTGAATTACAGCGATTGGTTCTGGAAACACTCGAAAGCACTCGAAATGTTCACAGTTTTTTTCTAGAACTTTCCAAATGTGAAACTCCTAGAACGTAACTTCTCTGCTTTAAATACGTGATAGGTATTTCCATGTCGGCGGTTGGCAGCTAGTTTTATCGTGCGGTAACTTCACGAACATGAAAAGATAAATCGTGGAAAATACAGCGAAAATGTAGAAAGAAAATTAGTTGCAAGTAAGTTGCAGTTTTGGGATGCAGACAATGTTTAAGTCGAATGTCTGAAACTATTTGGAATTAAACTGGATAAAGTTTCAGACTTTAGTCATCAACGCTGTAACTAACAAAGTAATCCGAAAGAAAACAGCAAGTTTCAATAAATAAAACAACATTCAGTGGACATACAGAAAAAGCACTAGAAGCTTCAGGTTGAATGTAAAATTTTGGTATATTCTGTGTCATATTCTTTTGGTCGCAATATGAAAGCAGAGTGGGAGAGTTGAGAGAAACATTTGAAATAAATGTTCTTTAGTCCATCATCATCCAAAAATGGCTTTTGCTGCTTTAAATATGAACGTGAAAAAAAATAAATATGTTACACTTGTGGAGTTCAAGTTACTTTAAAATTTTCCATTGTACAGGATGATTCAGAACTGCGATGCCCGAAGGACTCAGCACAACAAATACATTGGAGTCTAATTTACGTTCAAGTGGATGTAATTGTTGTGCCGAGACCTTGGGGTACAACACTGGTTTAGGAACAACAAACTGCAGATCGGACAGTTGCGTTCTAATCAGTGTCGTGTCCGAAGTACTGGGCACAACAAATACATTAATCACTGTGTGGTGATGAAATTGTGCCGAGCCCTTCGGGCACGACACTGGCTTGAGAACAACAAGTTGCTAATACGGACAGTGGAGAAAGTTGCCTTATTCTCCGATCAGGGCCGTGCCCATGCAAAGGGTTCTACACATTTTCTTCGCCCAGCAATGTTTAATGTATTTGGTGTGATAAAAATCAGAAAAAAAATCGAAAATAATTAACGATTTTAATAAGAATTTTAGAAGAAAAATCTGGTTTGGAAAGTGGTGGAGACACTTCTGGAAATCTGGATACATTTGCTCCAAACAAATCTAGTTAAGTTGAAATTTTTAACGATTTTCATCAAAAATTTGGAGAATCCATTTTCTTTGTTTTTTTTATTTCTTTCTGATTTACCTTGAAGAAAATATATACAGGCTTCCAGACGTTTCTCCACCACTTTTCAAAGCAGATTTCATGCTTTTACTTCTCGGGAATGTTCAGTGCAACAATAGAAGACAATTGCACTGAATCTAAATCCATCCCTAGTGGATGCCATGGTTCTTTATCACCCTGTATATTTTGGTTTGTACACGAAAGCACAGTTGCCATTCATTGCACAAAATCTAATAAACCAAATAAATTCCAGACTAGTGGACGTTTTCCATCTAATGTAGGCTTTAGGGATAAATTAATCGAGCTCGATTTTATTGGATTTGGTGTGCAAGTGGGACTCGTTAGTGTAAGCGCATCCTTCCAATTTACACCGCCACAGTGTAATATAATTTAGAGGCAGTGCCGTGTTTTCTCGTGTCATATAATTGTATTGATCCGAATGCTTAATTTACCAGTGTCACGAAACACCGTTTAAAATCCGTCGGTTTTCTGCTTTGTAGTTGTTTTCGCGTCAGTCGCAAGGAAATATCCGATAGTAAAAGTTGAATATTTAGACTGAATGTGTACAAAATATTGTACACAGAGAAAAGTTTTATTGTAAAATGTAAACCTTATGCTGAACCATTAACTATTATCGCTCCAAACCATTTGCCGGCAATTGAGAAGTGTATAAACTTTAATAAACTTCGCCCTAACAATAGCTGGCTTATCAGTTTCAATTAACAGCTCATTATGATGGTGATCGGAGAGATAATGGCAACACTGCGAGTTAATTAACCTGGTGCTATTAGATCGACATCCAGAATCTGCCTCGTCTGGCAAAGCACAGGTCACATTATGTCTGAATTACATTAATTGACTTCAATTTAATGCTGCCGTAAAATATTTAAGTGCCTTTGAAACTCGGCTCCGAGTCATGAGAAAATTCACCATTTCGCTGATTGGTCCAAACTAATCAAACGATTATCACCAGAGCGCTCGGTCATGGCTTGAAACTAAACTGGTGAGTTTTCAGGCCTTTAAAATCACACTCAAAACTCACCAGATCACCAAAAAAATTGTCCAGCAGAAGTAATATTTTTGTGCTGTGCACACATTGTTGAAATGTACATTTAAAAATAAAAAAATCCACCAAAGCCTAGGGGGAGTTTTCTACAAATGTTTGTTCATTATCCTGAACATCCATTATCCAAAAAGAGTAGTAGTAAACATCTTTATTTCTAAAAAAGGCTATCGACCTATCGGTCTTTCTGCCCTTGTTTAATACATGTAGTCTTAGTCTAAATAAAAAACAAAGATGAAAATTCTCTTATTCTAGGTTAATAATCTTATTAAATAAACTTTCCAATTCTAATTACAAGAAAAAATTATTTTATTGTCCAGTAGTCAGTTGCGTTTGTAAGTGTTCGAGTAGCGTTGATGTAGGGAAACGGAAGCGGGATTGTCTGGTTGGTTTTGTAAGACAAAGGGGATTCAGTATGGTCCAGTTGTAGGGGTTGTTTGTCCATTTTGTCTGTAGATGTATGAGTCTTTCCGAAATCTTTGTCATGTT
Organism: Dendroctonus valens; assembly: GCA_024550625.1. NCBI lineage: Eukaryota > Metazoa > Arthropoda > Insecta > Coleoptera > Curculionidae > Dendroctonus > Dendroctonus valens. Next base: position 1,706,833 of record JAJTJO010000036.1, read on the forward strand.
TGTGCGTTCGTATAGTAGTTGGGTGGAGGGGTTGTGTAGTGGGTTTTGGGGGTGTCTTATTCGTGTTATTAGTCTTAGTGCAATTTGTTCTGTTGTTTGTATATAACGTTTTGTCGTTTCTGTTCCGTTGGTCATGAGTATATGTCCATAGTCTAGCAAGGGTCTACAAATAGCTTTATATATTTTGGTGGCGGTGTTTGTGCTAATTCCTCTGTCTTTGTAGGTTAGTGATCGGAAGTGTTTTGTTCTCTTTATTGTTTCTGTCCTCATGTTTCGTATGTGTTTAGTGAATTTAAGTTTGTGGTCCAAAAAGAATTCTCCAATTTCATCCAAACAATCTGCGGAGACTTTTTTCCAAAACTTTGTTACTCTCGAATGAGCACGAAATGAACTGAAACTGGCAATTTTTGTACTGTGGCACTATAGTTTTGAGGCAAACAGCACCAGAAACTGCAGAAAGTTTCGTTAGTGGCAGATTTCCGCTTTCTCTTGCTGGATAAACAGCTAATATTCAAGTCGTGTTCCATTTCCCATTTGGAAAAACTCATTTTAAAGTTGGCAAACTTAAAAGCGAAATATTTCGCTGGTAGAAGCGACATTTTTTACAGGAAAACCATCAGATATCTTGAGGTCTCCAAGTTTTAATTAAAACAAGAAACGACATTTGTTGTAGTCGGTAATGCCGAAGGCAACTTTTTTAATTTGTGTCCAAACAAAGGAGATGAAGCTAGGAAATTATGTTAATGCTCATTTAAGGTATAATTAGTGTTGAATTGCATTTTCACTTTGCGAGAAATTGGATGGCACTTGATAATCAGCAACTGAAGTCTGGATGGCATTAAAAACATTCACATTTACAAACAAGGAAAATTTGAATGAACAAAAACACGGCTCTGTTTTCAAGAGCTAAACTGTAGACCCAAAAATTTGCCAACCACATGCAAATGTAAAATGCCTCTAGATCCCACTTTAGCTAAATAGAGCAGCTTAAGTGCGGCACCAAACACAGCAAATGAACCTTGACAAAATTAAGTTTCGTGTCGGGGGGAATTAATTTGTGGCCTGGCCCAGGAAGGAATTAGTCTTTGTATTCACATCTGTCGCCGGTTCAGACCACCGTATTCTCCCTACTTTTCTACCTGTATGACAGCATGTGTAGGAAACAGGCGTTTCTTTGCCAGGACTGGATTCCACCACTTTTGCCGCTGAAAATTTGCAAACCTTCACGAGCAAATCAGTCTTGGATGCTAATGAATCGATTCAACGAAAACTTATCTTATCTACTAAAAAATTAAAAACTGTTTTGCTCCTAACAACTGTGCTCAACAATCACATTACTGAACTGTAATTAAATAAACACACAAAACCAGTCACTCAGCAAAAATTCGCTCACATTTCATGGACCTTATATTATGAGTGGTTGGCACTGTGTATTTGTGCACCTACTCAAGGCATTTGACCTGGTAAGCATCAATGCATTCCATCAGCAAAGTCCAATAAAATAACCTCAGTTAACTGAAATGCACGATTTTGGGCACATATTCTTTACGTTTGTTGATAGTACAGTTCTGATAAAATAAATATTATTAAGGAAAATAACGGAAAAACAGTGAAAGAATCAAGCGGCACGAATGAACAAAAAATAAAATAGAGTCTAAAACAGTCTTAACTCCGAAGCATTAAGGAATTTGAAAATTTCAAATCTGTTAAATGTCAAGTTACACTTCCTTGATCTTTGATTGATTGATGAGATTAGGCTATAAATTTCTCACATTATAAAGGGGATTTCCGCAAAAAAACCTGAATAAATCAAGCTGGGATTTCTTCTGTGCTCTAAAGACATTATAATCCGAATTTATAGTGCCTTTTTTGAGACTCTCAATACATTTTGCGCAATAAACCAGTAGTGCTTTGGATACTACTTAGAGCTAAGCGGCTTTAAACTAAACCACAAGCCGACCAAACCAGTAAACTCTCCTTTGACTTGATTAAATTCACTTTTAAAGTTACGTTTTTACGAGTTTATGGCAAAAGATGTCAATGTTTATTAATCAAAAGTCTCTGATAATTTGAATTTGATTGGCTATTGAATTGAGAACTAGAAAGCTCAGAATCGTTGCGTTTTCATATTGCGTTTATTCAAAAAATTTCTTATTTTTGACCCAAGGAACCATTCTCGTTTTCTTCGGCACAAAATAATATTTTATAAGCGCTCCTTTGACTTGATTAAATTAACTTTTAAAGTTACTTTTTTTACGAGTTTATGGCAAAAGACATCAATGCTTATTAATCAAAACTCTTTCTCTATCAGTCTCTGATAACAAAGAGATAGAACGAAGGTTTTTTCGGCATTTTACAGAGAAATGTTTCATAACTTGAATAAAGAGAGATTCAGTCTGGAAACATTGTCCGCGATTTTTTAAAAATTGAAAAAGCGTATTGACTATTTCAATACACTTTTGTTCAAATTTCTCAGAAACCAAAAAAAGGTAATAAATTAATGTTTTTGGATTTTTAAGGACGAAATCTAAATAAGAGTGCAGACGATTTTAGTTTCGAAGCATTGTTTGGTACAGATTTGGTCAGTTTATACCAATTGGACTTTGAGCCAAACTCTATAAAATTGAGGGCCCTGAACAATACCTTGAATTTTTGGAGAATTTCACAGAACCAGCGACGTTTTCATACGACTTTCCAATTTCAGTTTTAACAGATAATTTGAGAGTTTTGTTTTAAATGATTTTTGCGCGGTTGATTTTTGCGCCATCACCCCTTCTTTACAATATATACTGCCACGACATGTACAATCACAGTCTCCACGACAAAAGACACATTGACAAATCTGCTTACATACTACAATACGCCGACGACACTGCATTGATCGTGCACGACAAAACTACAGTAAAAGCAGTACAAAAACTTCAAACACTAACAGACAATACAATTGCTTGGTTCTACAAATGGAGACTTACACCAAACGCCACGAAAAACCAACTACTTTTACCAAACCACCAAATTAAAGACGACTCTCCATCAATAACAACAGACGGAAACAGAATTAGACCAAAACAAGAGACAAAATATCTAGGAATGACACTGGACCAAAAACTAAAATTTAGAAAACACGCACAGAACCTAAGAACAAAAATCATTCAACAGACAAAACACTTCCGATCACTGACGTACAAAGACAAAGGAATTAGTACAAAGACCGCCACAGAAATTTACCAATCAATATGTAGACCTCTGCTTGACTACGGACATATCCTGACAGCGAATGCATCTAGGAAAACTAAACAGCACATTCAAACAACAGAACAGATTGCCCTGAGATCAATAACGAAAATAAGACATCCTCAAAACCAACTACACAACCCCTCAAACCAACTACCCTACGAACGAACAAAAATAACGCGAATAACAGAAAGACAACTCCAATTGCAAACGAAATGGAAAAACAATCCCTACAACTGGACCCTACTGAATCCACTTTGCCTCCCGAGTCAAACGAGACACTCCCGCTTCCGCTTCCCAACAACAACACTACTTGAACACTTCCAACACGACTGAACAAACCTGCTAGACTATGAAAAGACATGACATAGAAGAGAGATTTTTTTTTTGCTTTGTAATAATTTTAAGTTTACAGTTAAGATAGTTTAAGTTAGAAAATTAACCCAATACATGTATATATGCAAGGGTAGAAAGGCCGAGGGCCGATATATTGGGAAATAAAGATTATATATATTTTTTTTACTAGTACAGAAAGCTTTAACTTGGGGACAGTTATAGTTTGTTAATCAATTAAATAAAACCTTTCTTCTCCTGGACATTTGATATCCCCAAAATCGAAAGCTATAAAAAATTGTTACTCACTAACTTATAAAGATGACTGCAATAAAACCGAGCTATATAATAAAGCCGAAACAGGCAAATAAAAATTAATGAAAACGCTAAAAGGATATTACTCTCGTTCCAACCATTTGTAACATTTTTTTCTAGCTTCTATTCAGCTAATGCTTACATAATAACAAATTAGCCTCAACAATCAGGGTAACTGAAGCCCATCCTGTCCTCGAAGTGTGTGAATGGTAAATATATGATGAGAAACGCTATACCAATACTAATATACCTACTAAAAATTGGTGTCACATACAGGTGCACTGTCAGCGGAATTATTTATTAATTCATTTACTATAATACTGGCGTCGTCTATCCTACTCGCTTTATTGTTAATGAAGGGAAATGGATATGATTTATATTTACATCCATATTTTATACTACGGCCCAATGACTTTTGCAGCCAATGACTCCCAATGAGACAGTAATTTTCAAACATTCACTTAAAACTTCATTTCGTTGTCTTGAATTGAGGGTTCTTGGTAAACGCATGAAAATCCCCTGGGAACAATCCGAGGAAAAATAAATGAGAAACAGGAACCGTTCAAGTGCAGTGTGTCGCCAAATGCAATTTACATATTTGCTGGTGTTTTGCTCATGAATCAAGATGAACCTGTTTCAATTCATTAGCAAAGTGAAATTTGCAACCGCTTTAATAATGCATGTATTCAACCATACAGTTCCAGATTTCACACAGTTGTATTCTGGATTTAACGGGAGACAGTTATCCCTATTGGCTCCCATCAGCTTGACATGTAGTTTTAATTAGGGTGACGGTTAGCAATTTCCAAACTGAGCAAGGTTCTCAAAATTGGATTAACAGAACATAAGTACTCGAAGTGAAAATGCCCAAATACAGTTCTTGGCTAGGTAGAAAGCCCAAATTTCCTTCAGCTGATTAATGTTAAAGCCTGATCTGATAATTGTTTCTACATCTTCTTGTTCGCCAATTTTTTAAAGTTTTTCTTGGTGAATTAGTTCAGGTTTTACTTGATTTTCAACGCTTTTGCGGCTTGTTTTTTAGTTGCCTTTTTAGGCTTATTGTGTTTGTTTTAGTTTATTAAATTCACTTTCTGTTAATGTTGCTTAAAGCGACTATGACGCGTTTTACTGCCAATTTCATTTTTTGATTGTTGAACTAGTTGGGCATCCAAAATTGATGCAGTTTATTTACTTTGCACGTCCGTTCCAAAGAAAAACTAGTTGAAAGGAGTTAATAAATGAACATTTTCAACAGGAGTGGAGGTAACTAAACTTCTCACGTGTCTAAAGAGATAAAAATCCAATGGATATAAATCAGGAGAAAAAGGAGGTCAAGCCACAGGATGGTCTCCGCTAAACCATTGATATGGAAAAACATCGTTTAAACCAAAAGGGTTCATTTTATCAGTGCCAAACAAGAGTATATTTTTTTAGCTGAAGCTTCAAGCTATTTAAAATAGTTTCCTGGTGTCTTTATCATGCAGGGTGTGAAAAATAGGAGCATTAACGTTTACAAGCTGGTTGGCCTTTGGCCGCAGTCAACCAAAAAAATGAATTTCACAGATATAATTTAAAATTATTATTCTATTTATATTCTACTTTATAATTGTTTTTGGGAAGCTCTGTATAATCTGCTGTATTCTATATAATTTGATATTTCTTTGTGTGAATGAAACGTCTTGATTTTTTCAGTTGCTATGTGTAATGAGTCGTATTTTCAAACTGGAAGGTGCAAAAAGGATGACCAAATGTGACTGAAGTCAAAAATAGTATATTAAATCACAAGTTTCAAAAAACTTGTTTTCCAAACCTTTTAAAGCATGTACTTTATGCTTTTCTTCTAGTGGTTTAATTCAATATTAAAACAATTTTCACAAAAATTTGCAAATTTGCCACATTTAACCCAATGAAAACTCTTCCAGAATCGTCAATATTAAATCGAACAAATCACAGCACAAACATCCAATTGTAAAAGGAAAAAAACGCCCTAAACCTAACGGAACTGTGTGCAGAAAATACAGGCAAACTAGAAATATACAAACAGAATTAAAAAAAAATAAAACTTTGAAGAATAAAGTGAAGAATAAAAAACGCACTTGAATTGTGAAATGGTTCAAAATAAGTTCCCCAGCGCGTGCCGACATAAATACCAAAAAAATAGCTAATGCAATAAGTAAAGACGCAAATAAATAAACTGAACAAATTTATAAACGATGCTATTTTCATAGGATTTTCAATATTCAGCAAATTTTTGAAAATATTATATTTATATTATAAAAATTTTATAAACCAGTCAAATGCAACGTTTCAATTCAATGTTCTCAGATGTTTTTTTTGACAATTTCAGATACACACCAACTAGTGTGCAAATGGCAGTACATTTCTGGTCTGATTTTCCTGCATTTCTACTAAAAGATTTGATTTGATGCAAAATTGAGCAACTTCGCAGGGGTTTTAAAAATGAAAAGTAGCAGGAAAATACATCCCTGAGCATCAGCAACTCTTTTTTTATTACTGATCTGATTGAACCACCCTGTATATATTTGATTTCCTAATCAGCGCTTATTCCCAAAAAAGGAAATTCATGATTATGAATGAAATTGATCGGGAAATAAAACTGGAACTCAAACAATGCAAATATGAACCGGCAAACCGGTTTTAGATGATGTTGGTCATTTATCCACCAATCCGCCCACAGGATTATGTCAACAATAAAGTTAGATGAACCGTCGATTTATAAATAATTTGCATTTAAAAATAAAACTCCTGTGCGAAAACCATCTGTTTTTGCATGTTTTAATTGAGCAGCTCTTCACTAGTGGGTGTATAGCAGTGGTGTTGGTCAGTGTGAACACTTTCAGTGTTCCAGTCGTTTAAAAGTTGAATTATCGCTGACGACGAAAATCGTCAAGAATACTATACAAACACTCCAAGAAATGAGTAAAAATCGATGTTACCTCATGTCATAAAAGACCCCGGAATCTTTGTGTTCCGGGGCCGTTGGCGATGCGATTTGAAAGAGACTCACCTTGATTCGGTCTAAAGTTCCGACAAAAACGACAATAACAGAGACAAATGTCGCTGAACGCAACATTTTTATAGTTTTTCACTAAGAAACACACACCGCACCGAACCGAACTCTCCTGGGTTGAAACGCAACTATAACTGCTCCACCTACCGTTGGCCGAAACCGCATGCGCCCGGAATGTGAGTCATCCGAAAATCTAGCGCTGTCCTCTTTCGATGCACTGCATTGAACAGAGAGCAAAAACGACGAGAATCCGGACGACGGAGTTCAGCCTACGTTGCGACGACCGGCCGGGAAAGTGCGCCTTTGTGCATTCGAGTTGTCTTTGGAGTTGGATGGACGATAATCTGATAAGAATTTGATTGGCTTTGCTCTTATCATTTTGTCCAACTATAATTGGTGATTAATCACGGTGCGATCGTGGGTTTGCTCTGATTACACTGATAAAAGGACGGAATTTTCGGTTGAATTCGATGTCTTCGGACTTTCAGCGCGATGACAAATTAACACACTTGCGAAAAAAATTATGCGATTTCCTCCAAAAGGCATGAGCGTCACTTTAAAACCGGCACAATTTGAGCTTTCTAGTTCCCAAATTGCTCAATTTTCTTGTGAACTTGTGCATTTTGAGAACTAGAAAGCTCAGAATTGAGCCGTTTTCATATTGCTTTGTTTCGTAAATTTTATATTTTTGACTCAAAAAAACATTCTTTGACTCAATTGGGAACTAGAAAGCTCAGAATGGTGCCGTTTTCATATTGCGCTTTTTCAAAAAATTTCATATTTTTGACCCAAAGAACCATTCTCTTTGTTTTTGGCACAAAAGAATATTCTTTTACAAGAAAATTGAGCAATTTGGGAACTAGAATGCTCAGAATTGCGCCGATTTCAATTTGCTTTATTAAATTTCATATTTTTGTTCCAGAAAAACATTAATTTGCACAAATTCTTGATAAATAATATTTTTTTTGTCAAGAAAATTTAAGCAATGTGGTAACCACAAAGCTTACAATTGTACCGTTTTCATATCGCGTTTTTTCAATAAATTTTATATTTTTGACCCCAAAAAACTTTATTTACTCAATTTTTTTGTAAAAGAATAATATTTTTCGCACAAAGTAATATTATTTTGTTAGAAAATTGAGCAATTTGGGAACGAGAAGTCTTGGAATTGCGCCGTATTCAAATAACATTTTTTTTAATAAAAAAAAACATTTCTTTCACTCAATTTACTTGTGAAATTTTTTTTTGCACAAAAGTATATTTCTTTAAAAGAAAATTGAGCAATTTTGGAACTAAAAAGCTGAGAATAGCGCCATTTTCGTATTGCTTTTCTTCAATAATTTTCATATTTTTGATCCAAAAAACATTCCTTTAGTCAATTTTATTGGAAAAGAATATTATTTTGCTCCAAAAACATTATGTCTCAACTACCACTACAATAAATCTAAATCAATATTCATGAAAAAGAATAATATTTTTGCTCACTTTTACAAGAAAAGTGAGCAATTTGAGAACTAGAAAGCTCAGAATTGCACGGTTTTTATCTTCATATTTCTGGCCCCAAAAAACATTATTTTTTTCAATATTCTAGTAAAGAATATTATTTACACAAAATAATATTCTTTTACAAGAAAAATGAGCAATTTGGAAGCAAGACATTTCAGAATTGATCCGTTTTTCATATTGCTTGTTTCAAATAATTTTCAGATTTTCAATAAAAAAAACATTCTTACTCAATTTTCTCGGAAAAGCCTATTATTTTTGGCACAAAACAATACTTTTTTAGAAGAAAAGTGAGCAGTTTGGAGCTGGAACGCTCAGAATTGCGCCATTTTCATATTGATTTTTTCGAATAAATTTCATAGGAGTTATCCAAAAGTTAACCGTGCAAAGTAATCCGAATTCAAAAGTATTTTTACAAATTGTTCAGCATTTCGATTGTTGAAATTGAGAGTTTGAAGAAAATGCTTCCAAATGTCTTGAAAGCGTTCGAAAAACTTGGCAACTGCTGAAAATCTTTGTATATGATTTAAAATATGAAATTCCCTAAAGTTTCCGATTTTCAAACTGATTTGCCTAAATATTTTTCGAATTAAGATTATAAAGTAGTTTTTCAATTTAATTGACTGAAAAGCTATAAAATTGGAATTCATTCTTATCAGTCGTTCCATTGTCATTTTTGTCAATTTTCAAAGTAGTACATTTTCAACATTTTCAGTAGTTTTTTCCTGCCAAAAAATGTTTGTTTTAATTCTAATTTTAATCATAAGGGATCGAAACCAAAAACATTTTCTGCATGTTTTGTTGTGTAATAAAAACACAAGTAATGAATGTTTAACCAAAAAATTATATAAATGAAGTTAAAGGCCGTTAAAAACTTTCAAAATCTCATTTTCTTTAATTCTCAACGTGTATCCTGCTCCTATTGTTTGATTTTCGATTTACACAATTTATCACCCTTGAATTCATCAAACATAAATTTTGCGTACTGAGTCAGAAAACGCAAATAAGGGGAGTTCTCCGAAGTGAAATATGTATTTTAAAACTCCTTTTAAGTCGTTGTTTTTCACGAAACTTGCCGACAAACAATTCCAATCAACATAACAAGGAACAAATTTCATTTTTCAAACTGTAAAGTTAAAGTGTTTTTAATCTTGTATTCCATTCAGAGCGCATATTGCTAAAAACAGCCGACTCCAGAGGTGTTTGCTTTTTTCATCGACAACTTTGTCTTTTTCTTTGCTAGCACTTCTTTGGGCTGTTGCTTAAGAGCAATTTGATTATTTGTAATTAAGGCAAATCTGACAGTGTCGCTTCATCCACAGATTAGCATCAACTAATTAAGATTGCGTCTGCCTTTGTTAAAACCTATTATCGATTAGTCTTAGGAAATTTTCTTGTCCGGAAAATGCTGTTCCGGAAATTACCATAATTCACGAGACTATTTGCGTGGAGGCATCCGGCGATATCATTCAGGGACGGACGGGAGCCGCTTTGTCCTATTCTTTGCCAACATATTTCACATCGAGTAAATGGATTAATTTTTGGCAAGAAAATCACTATTAACCCATTTCGGTTACATTACATCAAATTGCATGTTTCGCTGATGATACCGAAAAAATTCTTTGTCAAAAAGCCAACGCTTTTAACCAGAAAACTACATTTAAACAAACAAATTGTTACTGAGTGTGAGAAAAGTGAATTTTCTTTGTGTGAAATTATGATTTTTGCATGCAAAAATTGTGCCAAACTGTACACTAGGGATGAGCAAAGCAAGACTAAAACTTGCATGATCTTTGTCGTGGTCTTGGTCTTGTAAGATCACAAGATGGAAAAGATGATCTCGGTCTTGATCTTGTAACAAGAGTCCTGCACAAAAGGCATTACTACCCTACACTCACAACACTGTTCTAGACGCTTCATTTGATTTGGTTTTAAAACAATATTTAAAAATAGCTGGAAAACTTTAAAACAATTGAACAGGAAACGAGGCAAAAGCTGTAAAAGTTTACAAACATACAGACGTTGCGCCTGCAAGCTTTCAATTCAATTTTCTCACGTTATTTCCAATGTTTCTCGATTGCAAATTGGAAAAAACGTGCGGTGCATTGACACAAAGAAGCACTTTGAACAAAGAAAGCTATCAAATTTACTCCAAAACGGAATTGATGTCTTTTTTTTCGTATATATTTTGCAGCTCGATACCAAATTTGCATATTCCATACACCAAAACAAAGCCAACAAATTCGATTAAATCAATTTGAAAATGTAACTCGCACATGGGGAATTTTAAAAGTGACTGCAGCTCTGTCCTCGGTCGTGATATTATCAATTAATTAATGCCGTCATTAAATGAAATGCAATTTTAAATACAACGCTATTTGTCCCTAAAATTCACCATTTAGAGTTCAATATTGAAATATGAATGTTGTTCCTGGAAATGGATTTGGACTGAACGTGCCTGGAGTTTTTGGGAGAATTTTCATTTAATTAACGTAAACCAGAGGTGAGCGATACTGAATTATAAAACATATCTAAGGTTTATCTAATTAAATTATGTACTCGAAAATTAAGTGTGCAAATCTGCATTGCACGAAAGCTATAAAAAATTATTATTGTTTTTAAGATGAACTTGCCGCTCCGAAAAGTAGAACGTCGCTTAAATATTCGATACTGACCAACAATCGATACCACTGTACTACTCAAAAATGCGGTTGGCGCTGGACTAAATGCAGCGACACCTGCACTTAATCACGGCTTTGTTTTCGAAGGACAAGGGGAGAGCGGTGTGTTGTGCGGGTGTTCGAAGGGGCGCATAGAGCACGATTATGTGGCCCGTATTAAATAATAATTAAGCGGTAACGTGAGGCGGCAGATTATTCTTCTTGTCCACTATGCTTGATGTTCCTGGTAAATTCAACAGAAAAATACATATATTTATGCCAATATAACGTTTACAACTTAATTACAGCAGGTTCTTTGCTTAAATCCTACAAAACTACAGTTTGGGCTTCTTCTGTTATTACTCAAGTTTTAAAGAGGCAATGGATTGGAACCAGCAAATTTGATAAAGTTCGGATTATGGCTGGAAGGTCTGGATACAATGTAAAACAAAAATAATTTCCATAAAAGCAAGAGCGGCAAGAATGTTGCTTAATGATCTGGCAAGTCCTTCGGATGACGCGCTTTGCCCTCGAGTGCGCCCAGGCAGGCGGACGTCGAGTCATCATCAGGGCGCCGCGGATCAATGGCGGCGTCTCCTGGCAACGCGCCGCGCTTCTGACGACGTCGCGACGCCGGTCACGCAGCCGTTGCCGCGTGTCTCACTTTTGTTTATTTATCGGCCACCGTTGTTAGTTTTCCCCTGATATTCAATTTTCTGCCAGGTGTGTTTGTTTAATCCTCGATCCATACTAATGGGTTTGCAATAATTTAATGTTACCTTTGGAATTAAACGCCCCAGAAATAACCTTAAAAAAATTAATATTGTGTGAAAATCAACATTTAACTGTTTACTTTGTCGTGGATTTATTGGCAAGCTACATGATTGGAGAGTTGCGTTTATTGTAAAATATATTGCAGAAAACCGGCTGAAAATAAATGTGTTTTTGGACGAAGCAGAAAAAATGTGTAGAGAATTGTACGATTCCTGTTAGACGTTTTGCCTGCGGCTGCGGCAGTCATCATCACACGCAATACAGAGAACAACCTTCCCGACACTACGAGCAAGTTGTTTTTGCATTTTATGCTTCCAATCAGGTTAATTGTTGGTAAGAACCACAATCTTCCAAGCAAACAATTAATACATATTAAATAGCACACAAAAAAGTATCCTGTATGTCACCCTGTATGTGCCTTCTCAATCGGCTTCAATTTTCGCATTTTTCTCGAGAAAAAATCGCCGTTAACATCAGCCAACAGCATTGAAAAGAGATCCATTTATCTCTCGCCACATTCGGCGGGTAATAAAAAATGAAACGAAACATAAAAATAAAAAATGACTTGCCTTCGTAAGGAACATAAAATTGTGCGCTGAAAAATCGGATGAGGCGCAAGGAAAAATCGGCAACATGGTGTGAGTTCAGTGGGGCGAACGACATTTATGTATCTCTAATGGACAATTGTTATGAAATATTGGGAAATTTTATTTATAGGGCTTTTAGGTGTTAATATGTGCCATTGATTTAAGCAGATTATGCGGCTTGATAAATTTTATAAAATAATGCAATAATGGCACGAACCAAACAATGCATTTAGTGCAATGTGTCTGAAAGGATTTAGTGGAATGGCACAATTGTTTAGAGCAGTCAGATGTAGGAATTACGAATTTTTTAGAGTGTAGTTGTCTTTTTTAGCATTAATTTTGTTTCTGACTGAAAAAAAAATTATTATGTTATCACATGGATTTTAACGTCATTTTTTTAAATTAAGGTCAATTATTATACACTGGTAGTTTACATGGTTTTTGCCATGTGAATCTTTCTTAAAAAAGGTTAAATTAAAATTTAGGAGGATTTACTTCATACATTGAGATGGTGGAAGAGGGTTGAGTTAAGTAGAAAAGGGTGTCGACTTCACAAGAAATGAGGGCTTTAAGGCCATTTTATAGAGAATTTGATTATCATTTATTAGTTAATTTGTTGCCTATTTTTAAGGGATTTGTTTAAAGGAAACATTGTGTGTAGAACTCAAAAAAAGGTTTTAAAACACCAAAACAATGATGATGATGAATGAACAATGAAACAATCAAAAGAAGAGTGAAGCACTACACAACCAAAAACTATGTATTAGAATTAATATCACCGTTTCTCTACAATATATACTGCCATGACATATACAATTACAACTTACCAGACAAAAATCAAATCGACAGATCGGCATACGTATTACAATACGCAGACGACACGGCACTTATTGTACATGACAAAACTACTGAGAGAGCAGCTCAAAGACTCCAAACACTAACAAACAACACAATGACATGGTTTTATAAATGGAGACTAACACCAAACGCGTCAAAAACCAACTTCTGCTCACAATCCACAGACTCAACGCTGACTCCCCTACGATAACTGCAGACGGCCAAACGACACAACCAAAAAACGACGTAAAATACCTTGGAATCACGATTGACCACAAACTTAAATTCACTAAACACATACGAAACATCAGGGCAGAAACAATAAAGAGAACAAAACACTTCCGATCACTAACCTACAAAGACAGAGGAATTAGCACAAACACCGCCACCAAAATATATAAAGCTATTTGTAGACCCTTGCTAGACTATGGACATATACTCATGACCAACGGAACAGAAAGGACAAAACGTTATATACAAACAACAGAACAAATTGCACTAAGACTAATAACACGAATAAGACACCCCCAAAACCCACTACACAACCCCTCCACCCAACTACTATACGAACGCACAAACATGATAAAGATTTCGGACAGACTCATACATCTACAGACAAAATGGGACAAACAACCCCTACAACTGGACCATACTGAATCCCCTTTGTCTCACAAGACCAACCAGACAATCCCGCTTCCGTTTCCCTACATCAGCGCTATTTCGAACACTTACAAACGCAACTGACTACTGGACAATAAAATAATTTTTTCTTGTCATTAGAATTGGAAAGTTTATTTAATAAGATTATTAACCTAGAATAAGAGAATTTTCATCTTTGTTTTTTATTTAGATTAAGACTACATGTATTAAACAAGGGCAGAAAGACCGATAGGTCGATAGCCTTTTTTAGAAATAAAGATGTTTACTACTACTACTAGAATTAATAGTAATTTTGCAACTTGTTTCAGTTCAAATCTCCCCTTATTTCACTGGAATGTCACTATTATACGTTTTGCCTGTTTTATTACTTTGCCGGATTCTATCGCTCTTAGGGATTAAATTGTTGGATTTGTGTAGAAAACGTTGATTACCAAAATACAAATATTTACCGCTGCAGGCTTCAATAGAGCCGAAGCCCCGAATATGGAGTTTATTCAGTAATTTATTAAACCATCCTTCGATATACGAGGATTATTGCTTGCTCTATTACGCGTGTAAGCTTTAACACTTAAACATGGCCACTTAAAAAATATAAGCAGTCATTTTTTGTTAAAATTTGGGGATTTGAAGTAGCCAAACTCTTGTTCACACGATGATTTTTTTCCAAATCCTGTTTGAATTTGATTTTTCTAAATATGGCTCTAGTCACTTTTCCAAATGCCACAAAATTGCACTCTTTAAACGAAGTGAGAAACAGTTCCTTCAACTCATTCACTTCTCAGACTCACAAATTCTGTCTGATTTCCATTCAATATAAATTAAAATATGCAATTCCACAGTTTCAACATTTTAATAACAAAATATTGTAACGTCACAATAAAAGAACAAATCAAAACTCTTTTCACGTCAAAAATTAATCTTGAAATAAAACCTACCAAGTACTGGCGACTTATGAGTATTTCACCGCTCCTGCGTCCACTTTTTCCAACCCTTAATACCTTTCTTCCTTACCCTACTGCTTAGAGCCTCTCTTTGAACGATTCAGCTGAATCAGTGGCCAACATCTTCGAAAAATGACTATTCTTGTTCTCTAGCAAAGTCATCGGATTTTCAAACTCAATGATCTCCCCTTTATCCATCACAATGATTTTGTCGCATTGCAACACTGCCTGAAGACGATGAGCGATGATAAACATCGTGCAATCGGAGAACTGAGCATCTATGGCTTGTTGAGCCAGAATTTCCGCATCCGGGTCCATATTAGCCGTGGCTTCATCCAGAACAACGATTTTGTTCTTTTTGATAATCGCCCTTGCCAGGCAAATCAACTGTCTTTGACCAGTTGAGAAATTCGAGCCGTGGTCAGTGATGGCCAGCTCCAAAGTGTGAATGTGATCCTTCATGTGCACGTTCTCCAGGGTATTCCAGATTTCATCGTCAGTGTAATTGTTGTAAGGATCGATGTTTTGACGAATTGTGCCTGATAAAACCAAACAAAGTCCAAACTGCCCGCGATGGATAGTTCAAACTTACCTTGGAACAGAAGAGGATCCTGAGGAATAATCGAAATCTTCCCTCTCAAGTAATCCAAAGCTATGGTCTTTGTATCCACACCGTCAATCGATATGGTGCCTTCAAAGTTATACAATCTAAACAAGGTGGAGATAATCGAAGATTTTCCGGCGCCGGTTCTTCCAACAATCCCAATCCTTTGATTGGGCTTGATATCGAACGAAATATCCTTCAAAACCTTCTCGGATTTATAAACCAAAGACACTGCCTTATAGACAACGTGGCCTTTAGAAGGCCAATCAATCGGCTTCTGGCCTTCATAGTGATCCTGTTCAACAGCGCTGTATTCCAACACTCTCTCAACTGAAGTCATGTCGTTTTCCAGATCGGACAATTGCATTAAAGCCCATTCAACTAACCCGGCCAGCATGGAGGCTTTGGTAAGGGCCAAACCAACATCACCTCCACTTTCACCTACAAATGATTAAAAGTTCCTAAATTGAATCAGCTACAGCGCTTCGTTTCTACCTGTATTGAAGAACAAAATTTTTCCAAGAATAACGGCAATAAAGCTCGAAGAAATCACTTCCATGAAGAAAGCAAACGCTCTTTGGATGCAGAATGTCATATAATGGGCGGATGTGTAGAGATCTTGGTGCCTATCGAATTCTTCCACTAGTAATGCTTGGGCTTTGAAAGCTCTTATGGTGGTAACGCCTTCCATTGTGGCATTCAAATGGCCAATAAGGGGGCTGCGAGCTACACGAAAATATAGTTTTAAAGTTTCGCCATTTTTCCAGGATAAATCTTTGAAACATCCAGTACTAAATTTAGTTAACAGCGATGGCGAAAGATAAACGCTTTTTAAACAAAAGAATCCTATTTCATTGTTCTGTGTCCTCAACCTTGATTGTTCAAAGTAATTTTTCCTGTAATCTATCAAGGACGCGCTTTCTAAGTGTAATTATTCCTGCTGAACAAACAGAAATCCAAAAGCATTGTAAATAAAACTGCGATTAAAACTGGCCGTCTTGAAATATAGCTGCTGTTATGAAAGCAGAACCGTCAAGCTTTGCAATATTTTGAAAATTTGGTCGGAAAACTGAAAATTTGCCTGATTGGTTTGAATGGATCTTTTTTTAATTTAAAAACGTTCGAAAACTTGCAAGTTCTACAACATTCATTAAAAAGCACTAACTTGCTGATTCAAGTCGTTTCAAACTTCTGGCTGCTGGAATGTAAAATCTTTGCAGGAAAATCATCAGTACCACTAGAACGCCTGCTGGAATCAGGAATCGCCAGTTAATGGAGGAAACAAGACCTACGACACCTCCGACAGAGAGAACAATCTGAAAATAAATCAAATAAAACGCATTGAAAACAATTCGGGACTTAATTTTTGTTGCGATGTACATTTTATTATAAATAATACATTTTTTAAATTTAATAAATGTGCAAATAACACGAAAAGTTGGATAAACTCCAAAAGGCAGTTTGATGGGATGAATGGCACGTTTTTGTGACTCAGAACAAGTTTTGAGCGGTTTTTAAGCAGTTCCGATCTTTAATTGTCTATCTCTGCTCTAGTATGGTCTCAAACACCCTGTATATGAGTATCGGGAAGCTTGTTGGGTCAAGAACTATCTATTGAACTCCAAAAACGCACATGTGAAAATTAAATATTTGCTCGAAAAAATGATCATGTGTTAAATGTGTTAAATTATACAGAACTTTCATCGAAAGGAAGTAAAAAATGCAACCAGCGCAAAGATAAACCTGCTAGAGACCGAAATAACTGAAAAAATTGGCCAGTTTCGTACTGAACCCCCATTATTGGCGTGGGGCTCACTGATGACTAATCTGAATAAATGAATTATAATTTTGCATCTAAATTTACTTTTAATTTATTACATTTTTTTTGTGCAACCAAGACTAAAATTAAGTTTTCTAATTTGCTTTCACCGTTCTATTCGCTTATCTTGTTGCAACCGCGTTTTTTTAACGCCTTAATTTCAGGGAGTTTCTTTTGAAAACTTGTAATTCAAAATGGGAAAAAGGTAGAAGCCCGCTTTTTTGCTGTTGGATAGAGAAACCTTTAGTCTATTAATGCGACATCGGTCGATTTTGTAGAAAATTTTCTGGGTTTTTAGCAATTTTCTTCAGTTTGGGAGCTAAAACTTGATTTCTGTTTCCAAGATATTTTGGCAGGTTTTCTCTTAAAGTCCGTTGCGCAAAATGGCAAAAAATCAGAAGACTGCTTTTCGCAAATATGGAACCGGAAAAATTCGTTCAATTTGTGCGAATAGTGAGGATTTTGTGGCGAAATTATTAGGTTATTGGCGGTTTTTTGGATCTGAATGTTGAAATTTATATTTGTTCTCCAGCACGTTTCGACAGGTTTTCTTTAAAATATCGTAACACAAAAAACTTCAGAAGAACAGTGTAAGCGTTCAAGCAAACCACTTCTGAAGATGCAAGCCGCACGTGCTTGCGAAACGTCAAGAAGAAATTCTACCGAACGACGGCCTAAAAACCCGAAAAACCCACTTGTTTCAAGGAATGGCCTCGATAAGTCTATCTCTTTTGATATCATAACACAAAGTCAGAAACAGGTGTAAGCGCCGTTTTTACACTATGATATTGAGAAAACTTTTGTCTGTCAATGTGAGAAGTCTTCATTTGGTAGCCAATTGTTCGCCTTTTGGCGATTTGTTAAATTTGAAGCTGCATTTTCTCTTACAATCCACGTTAGCATATTTTCTTGACAAAATCATCACGCAAAACAAAAACAAAGTAGATGGCATTTTGAAGCGCATTTTGTGCCATTTGATGGAGAAAGATTATCTTTCTATCCGTAAAGCGAAGTGTCGATTTCGTTTCAAATTTCGTCGGTTTTTGCCGATTGGATTTAGGTATTGAAACTGATTTTTTCTTCCAAACATGTCGTTAGGTTTTCTTTAAAAATCATTACGCTAAATCAGGCCCAGGTACAAGCTCGCTTTTTGCACCATTGGATAGAGACAACTTTTTTCTATTAATACGAGGAATTTCGATACGGTGGCAAATTTGCTCGGTTTTTGGCGATTTTTTGAATTTGAATGTTAAAACTGAAATTTTTCTTCCAAAACATTCTGACCGACTTTCTTTCAAAAATCATCACCCTAAATCAGAAAAAGATGTACGCGTGCTTTTTACACCATTGCGTAGAGAAAACCTGCGCCTATGAGTACAAAAAGTATCGATTTCGAGGCAAATTTTTTAGCTTTTCAGTGATTTTTTGGACTTGAAACTACATGTTTCCTTCCAAAACATTTCGGCAGGTTTTTTTCAAAAAAATTATCCCGCAAGATGAGAATTGGATAGAAAAGCATTTTTGGCTCATTGGATAGAGACAACTTTTCTCTATCTATGGAAGGAATTTCGACTGGATAGCAAATTTGCTCGGTTTTAGACGATTTTTTGAATTTGGATGATAAATCTGACCTCTTTTTCAAAAATTTCACGCAAAATCAGAAAAAGGTATGCGAGTGCTTTTTACGCCATTGGATAGATAAAACCTTCCTCTATGAGTACAAGAAGGATTGATTTCGACGCAAATTTGTTAGCTTTTTAGTGATTTTTTGGACTTGACATGTTTCCTTCCAAAACCTTTCGGCAGGATTTTTTTTAAATTATCTCGCAAGATGAGAATAGGATTAAAAAAGCGTTTTTGGGCCATTGGATAGAAACAAATTTTCTATATCAGTGCAAGACGTATGGATTTGGGCAAACATTTGCTTTGTTGGCCAATTTAAGAAAATGCCCAAAAATGTTGCAAATTCTATTTCTCAAACACATTTCAGTAGGTTCCTTCAATTCGTCACGTAAACAGGTGCATGGATAGAAACGCGTTTTATGCACCACTGGATAGAGAAAACTTTGTTTTATGAGCGCAAGTATCCATTTGGGAGCCAATTATCTAGCACCTTAGCGTTTTTTCAAATCTGAAATTAGAATCACCACTGTTTTATCTTCGGATACAGTTCAACAAGTTCAAAAAATATCATCACTCAAAATGTGGAGAAGAGAAAATTGCGCCTTTTATACACTTGAATATAAAATCCTTTGTTCTGTCGGGGAAGTTTCTCTTTGATAGACAATTTCTTTGATTTTTGGCGATTTCTTAAATGTAGTGTTACATTGCATTTTTCCTTCAGATGCCTCGTGGCATATTTTTCTCTTCAATTCGTCAGGAGAAATGGGAAATAGGCAGAAAGCTGTTTTTCCGCCTTTGAATAGAGAAAACTATGTTCTATCACATCCACAAGTGTCGATTTTCTTACAAACTTCGCTGATTTTTGCGAATTTCATAAATTTGAAAGTTGAAGTTGCATTTTTTAAATCTCATTAACCAACATCATTAGACTCCCTTAACAAAATGCCTAGTAAATTCATAAAAGCATGAGCTGCAGCTTTATCGCAAGGGTTTGTAAACCTCAAAGAACAACTATAGGCGTACTAAAAAAGTACCCATATAAGTGAAAACTTGATTAAAAACTAAGAAAAAAAAGTATAACCGACAACATTGAAATTGTTGTTGTACTATGAAACTAACCGCATCCAACGAAACAAGTAAAGTATTAGAAAACTTTTCGACAACCAGCAAACTAAGCTCACTTACCCTTGTGAAGTGATTGATTGTATGCGGTAAATGCTCATCAATTTTCGTCAAGTCCTGCGAAAATCTGTTCAAAATGTTGCCTATGAAGTAATTATCGTAGAAGCTCATCACAGCAGTCGTCAGCTTCTCTATCATTTCGTTATGCAGGTTAATCGAAGCTTTCCGAGCGAAATTTATGAACAGACCCTGCTTGATGAGGTCTAGAACTACTGAGGCAGCTATCATTGCCGAGTAAATTTTTAACGTCCAATTCGCCTTGTTTGTTAGTTTTTCTATAGTTTCTGCATACATTGTATCGTTTGAGGCGTGAGCTTTGGTGTTGGTGGCATTTTGTTCGATGTTAATCCTGCAACATGAATTCTGAAGCGTGATGGAGTTTGATTATCTAAATTACTCACCAGTTAGTTAAGAGCCTCTCGGAATAACTGTCTGAAAACTCTGATCCAACAAATAGGACGACAATGGCAGAAAACACCAAAAATCCACCTCCAAAGGCAAAGTACTGGCGGAACACTGACCAATCGACTTTTCCAGTTTTCTTCACTTCGCTGTAAACCTTCTTCTTGGGTTTTTCTTGTGGCTTCAGCAGTTTGGAGTCTTCCGTAGCTGTGTCGTTTTCGTTTTGTTCCTTTTTTTCTTCTTTCAATTCCTCCAGTTCGATTTCCTTGATCAGGTCCACTTTGGCTTCTGTTGGTTTGCCGGAATACTTGATTTCTCCATCCTTCATCACTATTAACTCATCGGCGGTGTTTTTGTGCCTCAAATTATGGGTGACCAGAACAACAAATTCCCCTTTGAGGAACTTTTGGATGCAGTTCTGGAAAATGTAGTCTTGAATATTGGGGTCCAATGCGTGCAGAGGGTCATCAAGCAAGTAAATTTCACTCTTCTTGTATACAGCTCTGGCGAGGTTGATTCTTGCCTGCTGGCCTCCACTCAAATTTATGCCTCTATCAGCCACTATAGTCTCATCGCCCTTGTCAAACATGTTGAAGTCGTATTGAAGAGCGCAAACCCTGACCACTTCGTTATACCGGTCCTCATCAAAAGGCTGTCCGAAAGTAATGTTTTGTTTGATGGAAGAGGGGAAGAGCCAGGGATCTTGGGAACTATAGGAAAACGTTCCTCTCGTGTAAACCTTCCCTTCGTCAATCGGGAAGTCTTTGAGGAACAACTTGAGGAGAGAGCTTTTGCCACAGCCCAGAGGCCCAGTAACAATCGTCAATCCAGGCTGGAGCTTCAAGGAAATGTTCCTCAAGATCACTTCTTTTTTCAGTTTCACTGTCGCTCCGCTAAGCACTACTTTTGGTTTATCGTAGTCTTGATTGTCGTTCTCGTTCAACTCCTCGCTCATTAGGATTTTGTTGATTCTTTGTGTGGAGGCATAGATCTCGGCTCCTCTTCCTAGTCCCATAGGGATAAGCATGATGATGGAGCGCTTAACATCGCCAAAACACTTCATAACGTAGAAGATGATTTCTGCATCAGCCGTTTTATTCACTGCGATGTAAGTCATGATGAGCGCGTAGAAGCCCAGTTTGGAAGTTACCAGTCCGGCAATGAAGTTGGCTGAACGAAGATACATGGATTTCATCAAGTAGCTCATTTCTAATCTGGAAGTTTTAGGGAGAACTCAATATTTTATTCAGAGGGTTTCGGATGGAAAGTTTTACCGTCGTTTTTCTTCGACTTTGGCGGAAAACACTTTTTCCCAAGTGTACATTTTGATGATTTTTATAGCCGATAGGGTTTCCTGAGTAGCTTGCAGTCGCTGATCGGTTTTCTCGGATAAATCAAGACGCAGATTCTTAATGCACTTTGCAATGTAAACTGGAAATTATTAATTAATTTCCAACTGATTGAACAATCAACCATGCTCAACTTACTCTGCACTGGAATGATGGTAAAAAGCACAGCAACCCCTACCAATCCAGCCCATCCCATTTTGTTATAAATCAAATACGAGACAACAGCTAATCTAATAATTTCAATCCACACATCATTGAACAGCATAATGTTGCGTTCAAAGATCATCACATCTTTGGTGATAACTGTGATCACATTTCCCAAGCTGATTTCGTTCATGGCTGTCGGTGTGAGCTTCAGAGCTTTGCGATAGACCAACGAGCAGAAAGCGGTTCGCATTCTGATGGAAATTTGCTGAATGTAGATGATATAGTTTTGCATAAACGTCCCATGGAACATTCGGAGCCCCACTTTGAGAGCTCCATAGAAAACAGCATCGTTGAAAGTCATACCACTGTTGCCCATGGGGTTGAAGTAGGATACCACTTTGGAGATTGCAAGAGGTTCTAGGATACTGAAAGGATCAGCGGTTTTATTTAGGTTCATGTTGCTAGTAGATGTGTTACCTGTTGACTAGCTTCCAAGTGAGATTTATCACCCCGAGGAATAGATATTGCCAGCCGAAACATTTCCATAGTACAGGAATTAAGGAACTGTTACCGTTCTCCCTTCGTTTGCGCCAGATTTTCTCAAACTCATCGCCATTTTTCTTGGCTTCGCAAGTTTCGATCACATCGTATATGTCATCTTCTTCCAAGTCTTTTTTCAGAGACTTTTTGAACAGACACCCAGTATATCTAAGGACAACATGCACTATTTTTTAAATACCGATAGTTGGGTACGAGTTCTGATTTCAAGTTAAACTATGGCTATTCTTATTAGCATATATAACACAAACCTAAAATTTCCTTACTAGCTGAAAAATGCTCCTTAAATGCATCCAGCAAAAGAAGAATCAAGAAGAGTAGTTCAAGAAACTGACCAGAAAATGGCAAGTCTTTTTTGCATACGAGAAAAGTTAATCCAGAGGGTTTAAGTCTGGCGATCGTGCTGGCCAAAGGAAAATCGTCTAATCCCAGCACTTCGAAGAACAAAGACTACAAGACTGATAGCAAGGTTTGTCTGTTCGAGACATATGCAAGGCGTTTATTCTTTTTTCGCGAAACATTCTGTATATTAGCTATAAATTTCGTAAAGCGACGAGATAGTAAAGAAATTCTAGAGGGATTTAAGCATGCAAATAGAAGCTTCTAAGGGCATTTTATGGAGCAAAGACATGAGAATTACATCAATACTAAAAGCAACCTACTGAGTGTATCTGAAAGTTGTCGGGTTGTTGAGTTAGGTAAAATACAACTGCTGTACACTAAGAATATTACGTAAAAAAAATTGATAAAATAAGTACACAAAGTAAAAAATAAAAACACAAGACACAGTGTCTAAATTGTCTCATTGGTAAAAAGGAGGCTTTTTTAAGTTGCCTTAAATGCAATGCATAGTTTCCGGAAGCAGAAACTAATTCTATGGCTTGTTATATGGATTTATTCAACCTATGACATACTGAATGAAAGAAACACGAAGGAAAACCAGGAAAAGCAAATTTAACTATGCAGTTAGAAACGATAAAAAATGAGATTAAAGTAATATAGAAGAATTGAAGAACATAGAATATCAAGCAGTCAATATGCTCATCCCAGCTCCCAACCGAAATTGAATTAATCATTGTTCATCTCAAAGGTTAAAATGATTGTTTGCATAAATGTCTGTCTTTTGATCTTCCATTTGCAAAAAAAAACAAAACTATGCAAGAAAAATCAAGAAATATCAATATCAATTGAAGATAAGCGACAAGCTTTTTGAATTGAAAATTCGACTTAACAGTTACTAAAAGCGTCTACATTTGCTCTCATCATTTCTTCAATATTTGCCTTGATATATACTAATCGCTGCTATTGTTCTTATTAGTTCTGTCTATTTGTTTCTTACTTGACGTATGTTTGTAGGAAAGTTTTCACTTTATTCATTCCAGACAATAAAACTTATTTTAAAAAAATTATTAGGGCAAAACATTTTCTTTAAATAATTAAATTACTAAGCAAATACTTACGAAAACGACAACAGAGAAAATACATTAGCTTTTTCTCTAGGATTAATATTCCTTGACACTTTTCCTATATGATCCATATTGATAAGTCGAAATTCGCGACCAGCAATTGATTAAACCCGAAAGTGCCGTGATCAACCGGAAATGGTAACATCCACGAGCTCCAATAATAAAGTAGTTAGCGAAAGAAAGGCTTAAGACTAATTGCCAGTTAAACATCTGCCATTTAATATACCTTTCTGTGCAGTGATAACAGTTGCAAAGTAAAAATTCTTTAAGTTCTGATCAAATAAACATGTCACTCAATCTAAGCCTCGTTCTATTGAAATAATTTGCAGATACTTTAAAGTGGAAAGCGTGTTTAAGAAAAAAATAAACGACCAACGAGATAACAATAGAAACAGCTTAGTATATCTATAAGGGTAAATATTGAGGAATTACCGAGTTTTGGAAATTCTCGTTTTAAGATCATAGAAAACATTCTAAAAACAGCTCGCTGATGAAAATGAATGAAGTTTTTCTAATTACGTACTTATTATTATCACATTTTTCGGCACAGTTTTGTTGTACTTTCGACCATAAATATCCGAATAAAAATGCAATAGAATAACTTTTTAACTAAATTTTTTATTAATTCAAATCTTTAAAATTAAGAGTATGAGAGCCACTAATAAAAGACATTGTTATAATAACCAGTTTATAGAAAAATTGGTCGGAACCTACCTGTTTTAGTTTCGGCTTCCGAATTTTATTTACAGTGAGAGGTTCTTTGCAATAAAGCTAAATATTGACACTCAATTTTGGGCGCTTGTGAAAAATCAGTGGTTGCTCGAATTTTCTTCAAAATCGGTCAGTAGATCACCTCCAGGTTGTGTAGTTTCTTGAAGAAGTTACAGAAGCGCAACGTCTTTGGTTTCGGATTTATTATTTTATTTTCGAAGCGATGTTCTTTGCAAATACCGTAAATGATACCACTCGACTTAAAGTGCTTGTAAAAAATCAAGTTGTTGTTTGAATCTCCATCAAATTTGGTAGGTAGATCAACTCAAGAGTTTTTACTTTTGCAAAGAATTTGTAGAAACGCACCTCCAGTGGTTTCGAATTTAAAAATTTAATTCCAGGGGGATGTTCTTTATAGACACTCTAATCATCACTGCTCAATTTTTAAGTGCATGTGAAAAATGAGGGCGCTCTAGGAATACCTTCAGATTTGGCCACTTTCAGTGCTTGTGAAAAATTATTCCGTACGAGGATATACATTTTGTCAGTAAATGAGTTAAAGAGTTCTTAGTTTTCCTCAAAATCTACAAGAACCTACCTTTTCTCTGCTAAAAGCTTGTGTACCAAATTAGCTCTTTTTTTTCAAACTGTCACTCTTTCAAACCAAATAAAAATTGATGAGGTTTTTGTTATAGAAATCTTTGTTTCTATCACGTTGTTAATATTGTGTGTATCTTTCTTAACATGATTTTGTTGCCATTTTGTAAAGTTGTGTCTATTCTTTTCACTCATGAGCCACACTTTCATTGCAGCATTTTCAAATGTCTTTATTTTTAATGCACAAAATTTTCAGACAGTTAATTTCATTATTGGACCATTAAGCAAACAAACGAACGATTTAGATTTAAAAATCGCGATAAGATAGAAGGTGCATAATAACGCAAAAAAATGGGAACTCCTCAGATCAAATGGAAGATTCGATCGTGGAATTTACTTGAAATTTTGAGTTATTATGAGTCTCATCAGACTATGAAGGCTTTCACGGCCGGTCAAATCACATATAGAAATGTTTTTCGGGCTTTGAAGCCGTGGTCCATGGGAATTTCTTCCTGACGTTTCGTCCACAACTGCGGTGGACATTATCAAAGGCGATGAGGCAGTGGGCGAAAGTGATCTCCCTACTTTCCGACTAAGACTGGTTCAACTACTGGATTCTTTGTCGTATTTATGCAGTCCGGCCGTGTGACCTCATGCGTGAGGAGTGGGAGGCGCTTCAATGGTCTTGGCGTACACGCTGTTTGAAGCAAACGCGTTTCCAATCTGGATTAAGGACCGTGACTTCTTCTTTCCTGTTAAAATTGTTGTCATGTTTGAAGAATCAATGGCCTCTCTGGTTAGTCTCGGATAATACCGTTGAGATTGGTGCAAAATGTCCACTTCATCGAAACGTTTTTGGTGGCCGTCTAGAAGTGCGTGTTCCGCTACTGCTGATTTTTCTGTTTGTCCTAATCTGCAACTTCTTTTATGCTCAGTGATCCTCGTGCTTACACTACGTTTTGTGGTGCCGATATATGCTCTGCCATGAAGAATTTGCGAACCAAATGAGTTAGAAAGAGAATTGAAACACCTAGAAAGAGCCTTTGGTTGGAATGGATGAAGCAAGAATGAGTTTAATAGAGCAATTCGACCAAGAAACAGTGGAGGTCGTCCTGAGGAAACAGATACGCATGATGAGTGTAAGGGTTGGGCTAGCCTCCCATACATACATGGAGTCACGGACAGGGTCGGCAGGATAGTGGAGAAACACAGAGTGAAAACAGTCTTTAAACCAACTCGAACAATCCAACAGACTTTGAGATCGGCCAAGGACAAACGGGATCCTTTATCGGCACCAGGAGTTTACAGGGTTCCATGCAGTTGTGGCAGAGCATATATCGGCATCACAAAACGTAGTGTAAACACGAGGATCACTGAGCATAAAAGAAGTTGCAGATTAGGACAAACAGAAGAATCAGCAGTAGCGGAACACGCACTTCTAGACAGCCACCAAATACGTTTCGATGAAGTGGACATTTTGCACCAATCTCAACGGTATTATCCGAGACTAACCAGAGAGGCCATTGAGATCTTCAAACATGACAACAGTTTTAACAGGAAAGAAGAAGTCACGGTCCTTAATCCAGATTGGAAACGCGTTTTGTGGCAAACAGCGTGTACGCCAAAACCATTGAAGCGCCTCCCACTCCTCACGCATGAGCTCACACGGCCGGACAGCATAAATACGACAAAGAATCCAGTAGTTGAACCAGTTTTAGTCGGAAAGCACGGGAGATCACTTCGCCCACTGCCTCATCGCCTTTGATAATGTCCACCGCAGTTGTGGACGAAACGTCAGGAAGAAATTCCCATGGACCACGGCTACAAAGCCCGAAAAACATTTCTATATATTATGAGTCTGTCCAAATGGTCATTGCTATTGATTATTTGTTCATCTGTAAGAAAAACGCATCACACATTGCGCATTTGACCTAATTTACGTTTAGGACAATGATAAAGCTTTCAAGAAAAAGCTATTTTGGTAGCTTCATTCTTTAAAATCCAGCAAATTTTGGACTACTTCTTCCAACACTTTACAATTCATAAATCTAAGACAGAGGTGAATCGAATTTCATTGAAAAAAATGTGTTTAAAAATGTATTTTCTTAAACCGATGAGAAAAATGAATGAACCTAATAATCATTCTTATATTTATCTTTCTAGTTTGCAACCTTCAAAATCTCTGAATGAATATGCAATTAACAACAACGACGACGTTTACGTTAGGTTTACAACAATAAATTGCTGGATTAGACTGGTGGCGTCTAGTTTCCCAAGTCGTGCCTCTGCTAGAAAAACGTCACAATGATTTTCAATAAAAGGTGTAAAATAAATGTTTATAATAAAACAAAAACGTAGCTTTAGCTAGCGAAAGTTCAACAATGTAAAACCGGGCTTTCCAAAACATCTTTGCAGGCAGGAAGTTGATGATAACAAAGCAAATTGTTAAGACAATAAAGGTTTCACTTTATCTTTCTGTTTCAGTTTTAAAACGCTGCGCAGTAACCTTAAGCAAGATTGGTTATTCCAGACAAATTCCATTAAACCCGATGGAATCGAATTGCTGAAAATGTGAATATGCCCGATTAGTTAGCGCAAACTGCATAACCCAAAGCTATGCAATCCTCGACGAACTTGGCGTGTTTAGAAAGGAATAATATGATATCGCCCTATTGAATTGCCAGCCACTTTAGCATAACTGGTCCATAACAATCCAAGAATATGTGGCTAAATTGCTCAACAGTGCTAGAAATTCGATAGGTGGCAGGAACATAGCAAAGGATACGCTTGTTGGGCATACATTTAATTAATGTTCAGTTACATTAAATGTAAGCACTTTTAAAAGTACATACCTTTACAATTTTGCAACGCTGGGATTATGCAATAAAACTGATTGAGTAGCTGGAAAGATTTAGTAACATTATTAGAACTAGTACAAAGGTATAACAGATTTATTCTTAAAAAACACTAGGGGTTTTTGGGTATATCGTAGACCCCGCATACTTTGTTGGCAGGTAGAGCTCGATCTGAAAAATTACATAATCTCTTGGAACACGGATTTTCAATATAGATTAAGCAGTTTAAAGATAAAATTAAAAAACCATCAGCTGGGTTTAGTCTGAAAATAACACCCCCAAAACTTGCACTTGTATTTTACATTGTCCACCTACCAATCTGCTTAGGATAATCCAAATTCAAGTTATTCATGATTTCTACAAACTGATCCTCGGTCTTAGTCAACCGAGGATTGAGCCTGGATTCTTCATCCACAGTGGTACACGTTAATCCTTTGTAGTCATGAGCTGGAAAAAGAAGCGTCGCACTTGGAAGACTGAAAATCTTCTCATGCACGCTTCTGTAAAGCGTTCGCGGGTTTCCTTCTTGAAAATCTGTGCGTCCGCAGCCTCGGATTAGAAGAGCGTCTCCTGTAAAAGCCACACCCTGAAATCAAACAAAAATATGCATTTTTCCACATTTTTGATGAATCGTTACCTGCTCAGAGTTATAATACGTTACACAACCATTAGTATGTCCAGGTGTGCTCAAGACTTTCAGCTTTTGTCCGCCAAACGTGATTTCGTCGTCCTCCTGGACATGAATATCCGCATCAGCTCCACTAGCTTTGGATATTACAGTTTTGCATCCAGATAGAACCCGCAGGTATCCAGTTCCAGTAATATGATCAGCGTGCATATGAGTGTTTACTGCAAACCCGAGTTGGATAAAATTCAACTAGTTGGAGAAATTGAGTGCTGATTGTTGCATACCTGCGTACTTTATGCTTAATCCTAGATCTTGAGTGATTTGGAAGTCGCGCTTTGCCTGCTCCAAGACTGGATCGATGAGCACACATTCCTTGGTTCTGGGACATGCGAGCAAGTAGGTGTATGTGCTACTAATGTGATCAAAAAGCTAAAAAAAATACAGAATAGAGGAGCTAAGTTTGAAATCAACTTAGCAATTACAATGGTCTTTTACTTGTCTAAACATTAGCAACTGTGTCTGGAAGCTACTCAATTTCCTGGAAGCCATTTCAGGCGCCGGACTTTTTATGGTTTCACGCTTTCTGAGGGCTGGAGATAGTGAGGATGCTAAAAACTACTCAGTTTCAGTGAAGTTTAAAAATTCGAACTCAATAAGCAGCAAAAACTTGATCATGATGAACATTGATCTTATGCAACATAACTCAGAAGCTTTTCGAATGAATTGGTTTGTTTTGAATTGTTTTACCTGATTTTTTATCCTGAAATCCCGGCCGTAATTACTAAAATGGCGCACAGATTGCAAAACTCCATCGACTTTGCCCATTTTTCGCGTTGCACAGAATTAACTGCCAACGACGGATTTCAATTCTGAAACCAAACGATTAGATAAAACATAAAAATCATCAACAATAAATTGATTAGCCTTTCTCATCTTCAATTCCATTTTTATCTTTAAATATAAATGTTATTTGGATTATATTCATGCAGTTTCGTTTGCGCAATAAGCTATTAAATTTTGTTGCAATATCAACATTGATTTTTAAACTGTTATCAGCAATAATGTGGTAAATCGTCTATTACAAATAATAATATTTTTTATTTGATTATCTAATATTGATTCACTACTTCTGCCGTAGAAAATAAAATAATGCAGGAAGACGCTTGCCTAAAGCACATTAAAGAATAGTAAATAAATTGGAAGAAATAAATTAAAGAAAACACGTCAAGAAGATGCATATTCCACAGTCGACGCTTATAAATATTTTAAAATCCCTTAACTTGATTTGCTAGTAAATTCAAATTCGGAATAAATTTTCTGGCCTTTGAGATTTTTTAGACACACGCAATTAATAAACGTGATTTATAAATTATGGCGCTGATCTTGCCTTGAAGGTTTTGCTTAGTTTTCATTGTCGACTTATGAACACACACACATAAATTGAAAAAGAAAAAATAAACATATTCGAACTTTTAATAAAGAATGTGTACGTTCAAATGAAAAATATTCCTAATAAAGTCACCTAAATTCCAAAGAGATTAGAACAGCTTAAAGAGTAAAACTGATGCTTACAAACAAAGAGATAGTAGAAACATTTGGAAAGAGCCACTCATAAAATGTTCTTAGGTTTCAATTTAAGAGATAAAAATTAATAAAAAATGATTATTTGCAAATAGAATACAGCATGCCATTTGCTGCAAAGGACAGTTAATGTTCTTTTTTAGTTACATTTATTTTATTTTGAATTTTCTTCAAATTATTAGTTATTTTTATTGTTTATTGTTCGTCACACCATTTAAAAGTCTCTGGATATTTCAATATATATTATTTATATTCATCCATAAAAATACTTTATTCAAATCTTTAATTTAATAAGCGTTTACTCGTTTGACTTACAAGAGAAAAATTATATGTATGTCTGTACATACATTGAAACTTCAGAAGTGACTTTGAGACATTTTCCTGACATTATAAAGATTCAAAATTTAAAACATCCATAAATAGTGAAAAAAAAACAAAATTTGGGGTTTTCTATCAGGATTTTTATAAACCGCAAAGAACAGTAGCACATCAAGATGTGTAAGACACTTCAACTCTACCTAATGTCAGCTTAACTGGTAAGTACGAGAAATTTTGCTTACCAACATTGGACGTCGCAAATTTTATATGCTTATTTATGTTTATTTGTAATTCTATCTTGTTAAACTGCAGGCTCTTTGCTTCTGTGTTTAATAAAATTACTATTAATCCTTTTCGCCAAAGTGCATTCAGATGAATATCTTAAAAGCGCCATATTTTTACGCCGGTTTAAAAAAATCATGTTTTTACTCTCAAATTTCGTTTCCATCCAAGTATAAAATTCGTATTCTTGTTATGACCGCTTTCTTCAGAAAACGCTGAAACACGTGAATTTATTGAAATTACCGTTCAACTTTTGGTGATGAAATTTTATTTCTTATTTACAACCCTTCGATCCCAGTTGGGGTTGAACAGTAATTTCAATAAATTCACGTGCTTCAGCGTTTACTGAAAAAATCGTTCATAAAAAGATATTAATTTTATGCCGGGTACTTGAATAATACTCTATGTAACCGATAAAACTGCTGCTGAAACTCCTAAAAAGCTTCACTCGCCTCAAACATAATAAGAA
Source organism: Dendroctonus valens (assembly GCA_024550625.1). NCBI lineage: Eukaryota > Metazoa > Arthropoda > Insecta > Coleoptera > Curculionidae > Dendroctonus > Dendroctonus valens. Next base: position 1,738,299 of record JAJTJO010000036.1, read on the forward strand.
GTTTAAAAGCAATATGTTAAAATTTAACACAAAATGTAAACTATTCAGATACTCTTTTCAAGCTTTTCATAGTGGATTAATTTTATATGGGTACATAAAGTGGAGGATGCACTGAACGGTTTGATGTCGAAACCATAAAAGGCATCCCTTTATGAGAATAAAGAGACCGAAACGCGGTTAATGGTCGATGAACTCAGTAAACGCACTCAGGACCGATCCAATCGTGCATGACTTCATGGGTTTGTCTGGCAGGAGAAATTCATTTGGTCAATGTTTGCAAGCGATTGCTTAAAACAATAGAAAAAAAACATTTTTTTTATTGTAAAAATCTACTTGAAATGAATCGTGTTTTTCGGGACACTAACCATTTCAGATGGCTGATTTAATCTAACTTTTATCGGGTGTCGAAGTTTGTACTTTTTTGTAAATGATTCTGGAAAATAAGTAACTTTTGCATAAAATTCAGTGTGCCGGGGTTCTTTCGGATGGCGAGTATTACTGAAAATCTGATGTAAGTCCAACAGGGCCTTGTCGGCGAAGCTTTTTTTACTTTAAAAGAGCGTAACTTTTTTGTGCCACCCTGTGCGGAAATTTTTATCAACAACATTGGATCTCATGAATAAAAAGTAGTAAATGCTTTTACTACAAATTCTTAAGGCGAAACCTTCGAAGTATATGATAAAAACGTTGGGAGCACTTGCTTTACAACCGAAAGAAGCGCATTTGCTGCACAGTCAGATTATGAATAGTCATGCTTAGGGACTTTTAGCAAAAAGTTCATTTTTCTGAAGGTACCTCCAGTGCAGACTTCTGTTGATGATCTAAGAGCCGTAAAACGTTACAAAAGGGGCGTGGAACGATCACCGAATGATGTTAGACACGTTTTTCGTTTCAATAAAGCAAAAGTGGATTGGTGAGCCAACCATATCTTTGGTGAGGAAGATGAGAGACGATGTGGTGCATTATCACCGTTCTAGAAGATGATGGTTTTTTGCTGTTTATCGCTGATCCGGTTTACCAAAACAGCGTTGGGAAGTCTCCAGCTATCAATGAGGAAAAACGTGAAACCCAGCGTCTTTGGCAGCAAGTGTATATGTTTCCAACTCCAGTTGGAGTATACGAAAACCTTCAGAAGTTGGAGCCCGGTTCCATCCACGATAGTAGAATATGGAAAAGGTCTGATATTTGTGCCGCCGTTATGCATCGCAAGACACAACGAGCTTTGCTCCTGGCAGATTAAGGGTATGGAATAGAGCCTTGTTGAATGACTCCATATCGAAACCCAGAAGGAAGAAGAAGGAAAGAGGGTGTATTGAACGTTGCTTTGGACAGTTGAAGCCAAGATTTTGGCTACTGCAATATAAAGTTCGGGTGAAGCTTGAAAACATCCCTAAACTAGTGTGCTACGTTGTTCTACACAACATTGCAAAAACACTAGGCGAAGCACACTTCTAAATGGAAGAAGTGGAACTTTATAAAGACGCAAATAACGGCATTGAAGAAAATGCGGACGACATTAACATTAGAAGTGGAATGCGAAGATGGAAATTGGATTTTGGAAAAGGGAACTCTACAAATTTCACCTGGTCGTGCTCTTCACAAGTCGTGCTTCCTTCCTTGGAGCGCATAGCGTTGCTTCTTCTTCCGTACTCACGTTATAGCTACCACAATGTATGTCTTTTATATTCAACCTGACATCATAACAAAGTGTTCCTGTCTAGACCTGTTAAAAAGTGTAGCAAGCGGTCTAAACTATGAAGAAAAAGCAAACCAGTATTCACTAGAAACAAAGCAAATGCTTTTTTTATGCAGATTCATTGCTCCTACTATCCGCTTTCGAGATATGTACGCCTTAATAATTCCATACATTTTTTTTTCGCCCAGGATTATGTACCTACCCATTTTAGCTTTGTAGCATTAATTATGGGACACAAAATTGAACTAAAAGCTAGTACCTAATTTAAATTAAACAAGCTTTCAATAAATTTCTGGTTTATGGGATATCTATCAAACCTTCGTACAACGCAATTTAAAATAAGAAAGTTGACCGACACAAAACACTGTTGTCTAGCTTGTAACAATCATTGTTCTTCGTATTATTCGAATATTTAGCAGACAGGCAAAGCGCAATTAACCAAGGACGACAACCTGGCTCCCATTTGGCAAACCCACTTAAATTCCGCATCCCATAAATGGTACAAAACCGCGAACCTCCGCCAGCCATTCGAAAATCTTTCAATGCCAATGTTTTACAGCAACAAATCGACATTGAATAATTTTTGCTGATGAATAAACAATATGAAAAATAAAAATATAGAACAGTTACTAGACTAAAAATAGTCCGACACAATTTAGCGACGTCTCGAAATTCCGTGACCCAAAACGAGTTGCTGAATTCGTGCCAGTTTTTTGCCAATGATCCACTTTCGAAAGGTCTGTCACAGCTTTTAAAATAGACGCAAAATAGAACCTGTTGAATCATTCGAGCGACGAAACACAGAGACACAGATGAAGAGCCAGGCCATTCAAGTTTTAGTGGTGAATTATACTGCTTTGCTCCCAATTTTTTCTTTCAATCAATCATTTTCTTTAGCATAATTAGTCGATTTGTATTCCGTTCTGTAAATTTCCTTGATTCATAAATCTACGCCTTCCCCGTTGTAAAATATGGCCGCACAGTTGTACAGGGTGATTCAAAATTAGATTCTTTCTAAGGCGGCTTGCTTGGAAAGTTTGAAAATGTCTCAACTTATACGAAAGAATGCGTAAAGACACGAAAAATGCCACCAGCTCACCGAAAAAAAATCGCTAGAAGCTTCAAATACCAAGTATTCGAGCATTATGGCTTAATTGAGCGACTTTTTCTCGTTTACAATATTTAACTGTCGATATCTTTAAATTCAAGAGTAATTTTCTAGTTTATCAGACCTTTACGCTCGAAGTTAATTATATGCTCACGATACAGCTTATTACTTAACGACCACATTTCTAGTGGCCTTTCTTGTGAAACTGGGGGTTTTCACCACTTTTCACCCTTTGAATTTCACGACTTTTCAAAAGGTAGCAAAGGACGCCATATCACTCTCGCATCATACCGATGATCCACGGACGAAAATCAATACTTGATTTCCTGTGGCCAAATTTCCGATTTAGTTACCACAAAAACAATAGGAACCCCAACACCTGGACAAGTTAAAATCAAGTTCATTCAAAATAGAGATTTGACAACTGCGCGAAATTATTCAAACCCTGTCGCCGTGACTGCGGCGTATTAGACAGCGTGGACAGTGGTCATCATGGTGTCCTTGATTTTTGCACCTCCAGCATCGGTATGATGGGAGATGTCAAGAGTGCAAACAAAGATGACGTCCTGAGTTAGTTGATGGAAAAGTAATGGACTTCAATGAGTGAAAAGAGCTTCAACATCGCATCGCCCCAAAAAACACCACTAAGAAAAGTTGTTAGTAAAGGGATTAGCTATAAGGCGGACATATTTTCAACTTCTAACACATGGGGCGGATAAACTGGAAAATCGTCAACAAAAAAAAAGAATGCGAATAAACAAAAGCAACAAACATAAAATAATTAAAATAGAAGTGGAAGTTTATTTTGTCTTTTATCGTTTTACATATCTTGTCCGCTTGCTGTTGAAATTGAAACGCAAATTCTAAATATGAAAAATCGACCGATTTTGCCGAACGAACGGAAAAATCAGGTTTGTACCGGATCAGCTGATTGGGAGAAAAGCAGCTGATAGTAAAAACAAAACACAAACGATCCGCGCAAAATGGTTCCTGCTTGCCTGCATCGCAGTAGTCGATGAAAGAGCGCGAGCGTGGTTGTGCGAGCAGCAGCGAGTCGCTCCTCCATTGTTTTTATGGCAAAAATCCAATTTTTCTCCCGGAAAAATTCCTGCTCTCTCGAGAACTTACCAATTATAGAGTCAGTGATTTTTTGGCAGACGATGGCCCTTTGATTCTATTGGTCTGCAGCACTGTGATTTTCATGTATTTGGCTTTTTAGCTATTGACGTTTGATCTTTTGTTGTGCAGGTAAGTGGCCTTCGGCTCCTATCGACTCGCGTCGGTTTGTTATGTAAACAAGAGGCCAGAGGGAATGGATCCGTAGTGGCTGGCTTGTAAAGGCGCTATTGCCAAGATGTCTCTTTTGTCTTTGATAATTTTTTTTTGAGAAAGGTGCAAAAAGGCACTAAAAAGTCTATAAAATTATATTAAACGAAAAATATCAAAAAAAGCACTAACACCAATTTTTTTGCAGGCAATTAGGAAAAAGCAAAATTAGTTTGTAGTAAGTAAAAGCTGAAAATTTTGAATCGCAAAAACATTAAAAGAACGGTGAAATTGTGGAAGAATGAAGCAACAAAATAAACTCAAAAACTGATTTTTATCAATATCTCCTCCTTTTTATTTTATGGCAAAAAATCAACGCATTTTGGATGGACAGTTAAAAATGTGATTTTACTACTTTAAAGAGTCCAACAAAGAAGTTTGGAGACACTTGCACCTGAAGGCGATTGAGATAGCAATTCAGCCGAAACGTTGCGACTTTGAATGATCAAACGAACCAATATAAGATTGTACAACAGTGGAGATTTTCACTTTAGAATCTCTAAGCTTTTTTAAAACTATAGTTTATTCTGAAAAAATAAGCAAAAAATAATATTGTATGCATTAAGCAACAGTGTTTTAACAGCTCTTTTGTCAGTCCCCAGTCGAGGCTAAACAAAGCAAACATAAATATGCATGAAACGGACGTATTGCAAAATAAATGTGCAATTTGGCCAGCCATTATTGCACTTAATCTATTTAATAATATTTTATACTTTCATTTTCCTGCTCTCTCTCTCTGTGTCGGTGTGACGCAACTGTTTTATTTCACGGATCGATAATAACATTTTGAATTTTACAATTTCTTGTCGTCAATTATTGTTTGTTAGGCGGTTGTTGTAAACGGACCTTAATCACCAATGTAAAGAAAAATGCGGAAACGGAACTGTTTGTGTTAACTTCCTTTAGCGCGCTTCCTCTCTTTGGGTTACGAAATCAGTTTAATCGAGTGATCATGCAATTTGAACCAAATGATCATTTAAAATTTACCGATTCAGGTCAACGTGCCGGATGTTTATCCATCTCTCTATATTGGTTTGAGCTAGTTTCCGTTCGAAGAGATTTAACATCCAGCAAACTCTTTTTTTGAATTTTTAGAAAGTTTATAACGGTTTTTGCATTACCAAGTTTGTTTCGGTTCTGTTTTACTAATTATCAAACCGATTTTTTTCTTTTCAGGAGTATTTTTGCGATCCTTTGCAGCAACGTTTGCAAAATCAACGAACCCCAAGGTGAAGGGTTATTTTTTGTGTGTTTTTGTTTTAAAAGATTGCGTGGTTCAATGGTGAATCAAATGATAAAACAAGCATTTTAACAAAAAAAATTGCAGTTGAGAGAATTTGAGGATGTGAAAAAAATGAGTTTTTCGGGATTTTAGGGCGACGTGAAAAATAATTTGTTCCTGACGTTTCGCAATCACGAGCGGCTTGCATCTTCAGAGGTGGCTTACTCGCGGCAGGTCTGAAAGCTTGAAAAACTCCCCAGTTGTCTGTTTCTTTGTCGAATATCTAGATTCCACTGAAAATTAGCCAAATACATAAAATATTCTTCTCTGAGGACATTTTCTATGCTAATCCTCCACTAGAAGCGCAACTAATATCATAACTAACCGTGAAAGTCTCGATTATTTCCCTGCGGATAGACTTCCCTACATGTTTCGCAATGTAATATAATTAGGTTCGTTAGAATATCCGAATGAGAAGATTCCGACTCATTGTTTGAAAGCAGATTGGAACTAGTAATAATAACCTATTGAGTCAGGTGAATGCAAGTAACCGTGGTACATGCACTTGCATAATAGCTGTAAACCAAGGAGCCAATCTGTATTGTGATCTAAATTAGTTTAATGCTTTTGTTTGAGATTTGCTCGCGATATCACTTCAGTCTGTCCTAATCGCCAGACAACATTTTTGGGACGGATAAGCTTTGTCTTGACCTTAATTAGCACTGTGATTAACAGTGAACTGAGCGATAATTTAACAATGAGAGAAATGAAAGAGTGTTTAAATCTCTGGTAAAAAGCACAAGAAAATATTAATTGCTGTTATAAAAGTGAAGGCCTGATAATTGCGAAAAAACAGCGAACAGCTGAACATAAGCGGTTTAATTACGAATTATAATTAAATTCACAGCTTGTCTTCACGTTCATTACTTGATCGCCCATCCATTTGTTTCTTCCGTGCTGTCTGAGTTTCGCCTTATTGAATTATATGGTGGAAATAGGCCTTAATGGGATAAAAGCCGGTTTTGTATGTGAAAGTGTTTCTTTCGGTGTAATTGAGCCGACTTAAGGTTTTACACGCGCAAATACCATATCCAGGTTGGGACATTGTTTTGAAATAAAAAACGCTTTTATGTACAGAATGTCCCGGAATATGTGGACATGTTTTCGGGACATATACAGGGTGACCAAACAACATGACAAGTTCCGCTCCAACAAGGAATTAATTTTTAATCGGAATTAAAATACCGATTAAAAAATGTCAGTTTTTTTTTATAAAATAACTTTCAAAAAGCTTGATATAATTGGAGATTTTAAATGAATTAGCTTCTAGTAGCCTTTTTGAAACTGATTTTGCTGTTTGAGTTCTCTAGGGACCGACCAGCTTGTACACAGATGCTCATATTTTTAACACCCTGCATGGTAAAGTGACCAGAATGCAATTTTCAAATAGCCTGAAGCTTGCATTCCAAAAAAGGTGTTCTTGTTTGACTTCAATAAAATGAACCGTTTTCCAGAAAAATATAATTCTCTCTTTAAGCTTACATTTCGTAGGGCAGGTCTGGAGAAGTTTTTAAATAGAAACTTGCCATGTTGTTTTGACAATCTGTACATGTATATCCGAAAACATATTTAATAAAAAAAATTGCAGTTTCTTCACAATTTATTGCCTAAATTGCCCAATAATTCAGCCAAGTATTGAATGACTTGGCATGGAATTTGCATTGAAATCCCACAAGTTTTTCTCGATCGAGCAAACTCCAATCGCATTTATAGATTTGCCAAAGTCCAAAAACTTAAAAAATTGTGTTTTTCAACTGCAAAAAGTTAATTTTTGTCGGCCGCACAGAGTATGATTTGAAGCAGCGGATGAGACAACTCGAAAACATTCACCTTGTAAATTGGCAATCCATCCAGAACCTTGATTTAATCAAACTTGAGTAAATGATTAGAATATTTTTCCAGTTATCACACACATGGTGTGATTTTGGCGCACTTTAGAGCTATCATCTTATGCGTATATGTTGAATAAACCAGCGTTATTTTCGGCACGGCCTTCATTATATTACGACGTTTACAACGATGATGCAAACCAGGTTTTATTTTTCGCTTTTCGTTTTGCAACATGTTGGAATTGCAGTAATTAGCTGCGGCTACCCAAATTGCCAGCCAATTTCAAATAATTCTAATGGAGAAGCTATTGCGATACTGGGCGCAATATTTCGCTCGAAATTTCTAATAAACGATGTCATTTCAGTTTCTTAGTGGCGCTGTAAATGATTTCTAATTTTATTATTGCATTATCCGCTTTTGAACAAGCGAGTGGTGATTGATTCAAAAAATGCACGTACTCTTGGATGAGTTTTTCCATTCTTTGTCCACTGCGCACTTCTGCTAGTTCTCCATCAAGCGCCCATACTCAAGGCCAATTTTATTAAGAAAAGTTAGAAACATTTTGCAATTGTGTCTAATCCTTATCAAAAGTGCAAAAACAAACACTCAAAGATAACGCTGATTCCAAGTATTTGCTCTGTCCATGTTCATTGTTTTTGTAGCTCCGCCCAAAACGCCATGCCCTCTTTACTAGAAGCCCTGGAACAGAAGTATGGCGAAGCCGACTCAGATGCGAGTCCAGACGAAGCCTCAGAAGGCATTTCGGTCGCAATTTTCGTGCCTTGCAAGTGCGTATTTTTGTGCGATGAATGTGAATTTTTCTTTATTCATATTCGTTTAGATCGCCCAGAGCTCTTGTGCCTGCGCTCCTGGTGCTAAACGATTGTGATATTGCAACCGCTGGCGAAAAAGACGCTATAGTGGCGAAATGCTCCAACGTGGAAGAGTTGGATTTAGCCAAGAACAAGCTGGACCAATGGACAGAAGTGAGTGAACATGTCAATCATTAATCCTCCCAAATTAACCCTTTGAGAGCATGACTTGGGGTGTTAACAAATGTTTTACATTCCGTTTTCGTCTAACCCTGCCTTATAGAGCGTTAAACCTATTCCCTCACCAAACTTGTTTTTTGTTTTACATTATTAAAATACTTTTTTTTTAAAGGTTTTTGGAATACTCGAGCATATGCCCCGTTTGAAATTCGTCAATCTCAGCTTCAACCTACTATCCAAGCCCATCGAAGTCAGCCTGGATAAGCGATGGGAAGAGCTACGAAATCTGGTGCTAAACTCCACCTACGTGAACTGGGAAAGTGTGAAGAAAATCCTAGACCATTTACCCAGCCTGGAGGAATTGCACTTAAGTCTGAACGATTATAACAATGTGGCCTTACACAACACCCCATCAAACTGCGATTGCACTGAGAACAAGAACGATAACTGCGAGTGTCACAGCAGCATTTTGGAAAAGAAGCATTCGGTTATAAGGATTCTTCATTTCACTGGGAATCCGGTGCAGGATTGGAAAGAGATTTCCAAATTAGGTTGGTACCAAAATATTTCCTAGGACTGTAAGCGTTTAATTTTTGGCTGATTTCCAGGATATGCTTTTCCCAATTTGGAGTCCCTGGTAGTGGCCGAGTGTCCCATCAAGTCCCTAGATATTGCAGCCGAACCGAAGGAATGCCCCAATAAGAACTACGAAAGATCTGAGAGCAGCCCAGAATCGAACAGTAGATCGGAATCGCCTCATGATGCGTTCCGATCGCTCAAAATCCTCAACTTGAATTCGACCAATTTGTCGTCCTGGGATGAAATTGAACGACTTGCAAGGTTTCCAGCCTTACAGTGCGTCCGGCTTCAGGTAAAACAGGATCTTTATCATCGAAAGAACTTGAGCGTGAAAAAAATCCAATTAACATTTCAATAGAGATGGTGATGGTTCGATTTAGATTCGCGTTTAGAAATTTAATGGTAATTAAGTGCGAAGGCGTGATGTGCAAAATTGGCTCAAAGGTGAAGGATTCTTCGCTTGAATTGATAATGCGTCGCAAATTCTCGAAACCTCCACGTGTTTTTTCAATTCAACTGTACACAAAAATAGCTTGATATTTAAAAAACATTCAATCGTTTGATCCTCAGGGCTGTCCACTGGGAGAAGGAAACGAATACACTGAACACGAAAGGCGTCAGCTCCTAATAGCCCGATTACCCAACGTGAAAACCCTCAATGGAGGAGGAGTTATCTCAGCAGAAGAAAGAGAGGACGCCGAAAGGGCCTTTATCAGATACTACATGGATAAGCCGGAAAGTGACCGGCCAGAAAGGTACTTTGCTCAATTGAGACTGAGTTGAACTGAGCATAATTCTGCCTCCTTCCAGATACTTCGAACTGGTTCAAATACACGGCAAGTTAGATCCCTTGGTGAACGTCGACTTGAGGCCAGAGAAACGTGTGAAGATCACTTTCACATGTGGCTCAAACAGTGAAGTGAAGTCGGTCGACATCTACCGCACTGTTAGCGACTTGAAAACCCGCCTGGAAGCATTTGCCGGCTTTCCTGCTTCCAAAATGCGTCTCTTCTATGTGGACCAGGACCTGAGAGATATTCAGGTATAGAAATCGAATATCCAGAATCTACGGCTAAGGAAATGAAAATTTTTGTGTTTCTAGGGCCCAGAACTGATGCGGTTTGCTTCCAAGCAGCTGTTCAGCTACAACATTCGATCAGGCGATGAAATCATCATCGTCTGCAAAATGGAGAACAAGAGAAGAACCCACAGCGAATCCAAGTAAATATATTTATTTCTTCAGTTTTGAGGCCCAAAATTTGTAGCTATTTTTTATGGCGATTGAATCAACTACAGTCGGAGCGTTTATATAAAGAATTAACAAAATCTCAGGTTCATTTTTAATGTTTCTAATGCAGGATTTTTTGTTAGCATTACAGAAAAACAAGAGAGGGCGATGTACAACCTCTAGTTGCTTGAAGCCGCTTAGTAAATCGAAAATTAACACCACACTAACCCTAAAGCTAAAAAGCTAAACATATTTTATCTAATGAACTTACGTTTTGTAAGCAGCTAATAAAAACTTACAATAAGAATAGTATTTATATGTCTATTGAAAGGCGGAGATTCCTCGAGCATTGTAAGGACTTTAATCGAACTATTCCCATCCTATGGGATATTTTATTGTTATTTTTGTGTTGCCTAAATTGGGTTCCTTTTAATATTTGTTAGATGCACAAAAATCCATTGTGTATACTTAGTCTTACGGGGTCTTGACACAGAGTGCTTATTAACTCATAAAAGTTAATTGCAAAATCTTGGAATTTTACTGTGATTGATATGAGCTGCTCCACATCTGTATTATTTATGTTTTAGAATTAAGACGATAATTTAGTAACATGTGTGATATTTCTGCCAACAAACTTAACGTTTTGGCGCAAATAAAACTGCCTTGTAGTTTTATTCTTTCGAAATCCGATTTTATATACTCACTAATCACTTTATGGTATAACAGAGATTTTAAGAAAAACGTTACACATATTTTTAGCTGGGTATGAGAAACTGAAGTTTTTGCCATTATACGATATGATTTTGATGAAAATAACACAAGATATAACGTCAATAAGCCATCAACTCAATTTAACTGCAATGCATTAGTTGTATACCTCCATTTTTTCAAGTGACTTAGTTTCTAAATTCCTAGCTTTAAGGTATGGTGTTAGTTGGGGGCCCAGATGCCTAGTTTTGTGATAAACCACTACATTAAGTATTTAGTTATAGTTCATATTATGTTTATTGAAAAATAATAAAACCGTTAACTTAACAAAATGTTGGGATTTACTTCATTTGCTTAAAGACCTGAGTTTCTGTTCAAAAAAAGAGAGAAAAGTAAATTTAAGATTCAATAATAATCAGGTTTTTTGTTGTTCGATCGATGAGTCGAACAAGGCAGAATCGTAACTGATTGTGTTAGAAAATCTAAGAAATAACTAAAGCAGCATTCGGGGCGTCGCCAGATTTAACCCAGGTAAGGTGTGTTGTGTCCTAAATTATTTTGATTTGATTTGTAAACTTTTCTTAATTAAGAAACTCGTAAACTGCACGCACTTGCAGGGGTAGCAATAGATGTTCGAAAAACACAGCCAGGAATATTTTGTAAAAGTTCTATGAATAAATCTTGACCACTTTCTTAGGCAATCTGATTTGCAATCTCCAATTTTAAGAGAAAATGTTCTAAACTACAATGTTTTTTATTGCAAACATAGAAAAAGCTGACCTCAAACGATTAGAAAATTTCGCACTGTCCCAAAAAATTAAAACGATTTTTTTAGTAGGATTATTTACAAAACCAGGAGTTTCACAATTGAGCGGCAGCAATAAAAAATGAAGGATTAACCCGAAAAAAAAATTCAGACCAACTTTATAAAGACAGTTGTCTTTATAAAGTTGTATAGATTGTCTTTATAAAGTGTAACTTTCACAGCTGTCTTTCTAAAGTTGTATAGATTGTCTTTATAAAGTGTAACTTTGACAGCTGTCTTTATAAAGTTGTTTAGATTGTCTTTATAAAGTGTAACTTTGAAATGCAGGATTTAGAAATCCATCCAGAAGGCTTGGGCAGAATCTGATAGTGAAAATACGTCTAATTTTTCGAGCAGATTTCTATAAAAACAAGCGAAGACTTTAAAGAGATCCAAAAACATCACTGCTTTCAAAAACATTTTAAGAACATTTTAACCCTTTACTAATTGGACTAAAAGACGGGCGAAAATCAAGTACAGGATTCGGGAATGGTATTTTCAGGCTAAACTAAACTGATGAGAGCGAATAGGCTCGAAACCGGTCTTGGAAGTTATTGAGATTAATTAGAATATCTCGAGATCTGTACCTTTTTCATTCTTAGACAGATTCTTTATTTTGATTGATTTATTCATATCAATGTTCAAGTTCTGCACTTTATACTTTTTCATTATTTCGGAAAAATAAATATGAACCCAAAAATGGACTCGACATACACAACCGAGCAACTACAGACCAATTACACTACTTCCAGTACTAAGCAAAGTTTTTGAATACATAATAAAGCAGCGGCTTGAAAACGTGATTGGAAAATATATACCTACCTACCAATTTGGTTTCAAACAGCATCACTCGACTGTTCATCCGCTCTTTATTTTGGCCAACAATATACAAACTACCCACCTAACTGACAGAAAGACAGCTTGCCTGTTTATGGACATTAACAGGGCTTTTGATAGTGTCTGGCATAGAGGCTTACTATACAAACTACACACACCAACATATCTACTACACACCATAAAGAACTTACTAGAAAACAGACAACTACAAGTACGAATTGACAAAACACTGTCATTTTCTTTTTCCCCTGAACAAGGGCTCCCTCAAGGATCCCCGCTCTCACCGTTTCTCTACAATATATACTGCCATGACATATACAATTACAACTTACCAGACAAAAATCAAATCGACAGATCGGCATACATATTACAATACGCAGACGACACGGCACTTATTGTACATGACAAAACTACTGAGAGAGCAGCGCAAAGACTCCAAACACTAACAAACAACACAATGACATGGTTTTATAAATGGAGACTAACACCAAACGCGTCAAAAAACCAACTTCTGCTCACAAACCACAGACTCAACTCTGACTCCCCTACAATAACTGCAGACGGCCAAACGACACAACCAAAAAACGACGTAAAATACCTTGGAATCACAATTGACCACAAACTTAAATTCACTAAACACATACGAACATCAGGGCAGAAACAATAAAGAGAACAAAACACTTCCGATCACTAACTTACAAAGACAGAGGAATTAGCACAAACACCGCCACCAAAATATATAAAGCTATCTGTAGACCCTTGCTAGACTATGGACATATACTCATGACCAACGGAACAGAAAGGACAAAACGTTATATACAAACAACAGAACAAATTGCACTAAGACTAATAACACGAATAAGACACTCCCAAAACCCACTACACAACCCCTCCACCCAACTACTATACGAACGCACAAACATGACAAAGATTTCGGAAAGACTCATACATCTACAGACAAAATGGACCAACAACCCCTACAACTGGACCATACTGAATCCCCTTTGTGTTACAAGACCAACCAGACAATCCCGCTTCCGTTTCCCTACTATCAACGCTACTCGAACACTTACAAACGCAACTGACTAGTGGACAATAAAATAATTTTTTCTTGTCATTGGAATTGGAAAGTTTATTAATAAGATTGTTAACGTAGAATAAGAGAATTTTCATATTTATTTTTATTCAGATTAAGACTACATGTATTAAACAAAGGCAGAAAGACCGATAGGTCGATAGCCTTTTTTTTTTAGAAATAAAGATGTTTACTACTACTACTACTAAATATGAATGGCTAGGGCGAGATAATCCAAGAGGAAGACAATGTTGAGGCCGGTAGCTGAAGTTAAATTAGTAATGGCTTTAATTTATGTATGATAAAAACTGCGCTTATTATGTTACGGATCAGGATATTTGACCATTTACTAATTTTAAACACATGACCTATAAAGGTTAATATTTTAATATGTAGGTACACAAATGCCTGAAATTGATACGATTCACGCAACTCACATAGACAATATAACACAATATAGACAAACGCAAGATACTCACATATACTTTTGCTTTCTGCCGTCTGAGTTAGTCCAAAAAGTGGGGATGATCACAGAGGCTCTATCTATTAACAAGTGAGAGGGTGCTTTACCTCCAATGAGCAAATGTCAAAGTAATTTTAATGATGTTGCCAAGTTCTAAGAAAAATATGGAAATTATCTGGTTGTTTTTATGTAGATCATGCGCCATCGCTTCGCCTTCCCTAATTACTCTTTACAATTAAAGTATTGTAAGTGTTGTAGTACAACTTTTAATGATGAAAACTTGGCCCTTCACACACAGTGCAAAAAACAGCGTGAATTAGACCGCAAAAATATACGAAAAGAACCAGAAAGAGTTTAGATTGGAAACAGATTTACGAACCCAGAAGCCCAAATATTCATTTATTTCAAGCAAATTAGATTTGGAAATAAAGATAAACATTTTGATTATCTTCAGGACATGCCAAAATTTAATGAAGCTTTGATGGTTGGGTGCCGGGACAATTTTGCAACGCGAAAAAAATGGCAGTTTGACTTAATTATATCTTTAAACAATGAGCGGTTTCTTAATTACATAATTCTTAAGTGCGGCAAGCATGTGTAAAAGCTAGTTCACACAGTGATGTTAATGCCGTGACACCTAATGTCATAACGTGAATTCCGCAACAATGTCATTGTCTGAACACTTGAATGTCTCAATCACAGAACACCTCACGGTCTCAATGTCGTTACTGTCACATATCAAATTGTTTGATATACAGCTCCGCGACATCGTGACCACAGAACACCTCTGAAACAGTCCCTAGTGTGTTCCTACGCATAATTCACTGTCTTATCCACACTCGCTTTTTAAATTTTTGGCTCATTTTCAAAATAATTACTTCTTTTAACACATCCGCTACTGCAGACAGGAGTTCCGTCATTTTGACAAGAGTCTGTCGCGACACTATGTGCTGGTGTGTGTGAAATCAACTAATCTCTGGTGTCATGACATCGAATGTCGAAAGCTGTCACGACATTAGATGTTACGACATCGATGTCACTGTGTGAACGAGCCTTAAGATAATATTGCAAGATTATAGAATTTATTAGTCATCAATTCATCAAATCTCTCACTACAGTAACTAAAATTTACCAGTAGAAGCGTGTCAGAAACGCCATTGGCTCGCCATCTATGCAGAGCCGACAGAAAGAAGTCCATCATCAATGCCACATTACTGTTTCCTTGCTTTTTAACAGAGACTAGATCTTGCCTCTTCGTCCAGTTCCAACATTGTTATTTACAGACTGGTACAGATATATAAAAACAAATCCAGATCTTGCCTTAAAAAAATATTGCCATGGTTAGCCTATGTAAAAGCTACAGAAAAATGTAAATTAATGAAGTTGTAAAACACACTTAAGCAAAAAACCCATAATATTTTCTGTTTCTGTCTTAAGACATGTCAAAATTCCAGTTTTGGAATTCGAATGGCCCCACTACACCCCCATGGCAGTATAAGAGCTTTTTATGAACATTTTAACTTAAAAAACGTTGCTATAAATTTGCTATGAGTCTCAAAGGCACATCCAATTTTAGGTTATTTCGCTGTCAATGGACTCTGACGATCTCAATATTTAGGTCGTTTCAGATTACACACATGATTTAATAACATTTGAACTTCCTCTGGATTTGATTGCTTTAGCATACGCAGAGCCAACCAATTAGATGCAGCCACGAGTCGCTGTTTAAGACCTGCCCTAGCCGGGATATTTTTCAGTCGCGCTCTAACCATTTCTCTATTCAAAATGCTCAAAATTTGTGTTTTTTTCGCCGGTTTGCTGTTAATCAGTGCTCTGCCTAAGGAAGAGGTCCACAAAGATAGAGTGATCGATAGGGAGTTGAGCGACAAGGAGCATTTTGAGAATGAGGAGCATAATCTCCAGTATGATCATGAGGCGTTTTTGGGTGAGGAGGCCAAAACGTTTGATCAGCTGCCTCCAGAAGAGAGCAAACGTCGTTTAGGGTAGGTTCTGAGGAGTTGCTTGGTTTGCTCGGTTTTACTGGATGTTTGTGGCCTATTTCCAGCATTATTGTTACAAAAATTGATAACAACGGCGATGGATTTATATCGCGAGAAGAGCTCAAAGACTGGATCAGATACACTCAGAAAAGATACATTTCGGACGATGTGAATCGTCAGTGGAAACAGCATAATCCCGAGGACTCTGCCACTTTGTCTTGGAACACATATCAGAGACTGGTTTATGGATTTTTGGATGAAAATGCTCTCCATGTAAGTCTGAGATTATAATTTCAGACTAAATAGTTCAAAACGTTTTAATTTGATATCTACAAGTGGATTGCAAGCTTGGGCGTTGTGCAATTTTGTTAATTTGACCCTTTTTTAATTATTTTTTTTTCATTCGTTTTTATTTTTCAATGGATTTAAGAGCTTAATCCCAAATGTTACCTTCTTATTCTTATTTTGCATATTCAAAATGCATAAAACTCTAATTAACTTTGTATTTTCTTCCAATTTATAACAAAATACTACAAAACTTTCTTTTTATCTTCAGTTTTTGTGGGTCATCTGTCATTTGACCAACTGTATTCTCTTTAATTCGTTATTTAGTCTAGTTTTATTTTTTTAATTTTATGTGTTGTATGGTTTCTTTACGCCATTTGTTATTCAATCTTAGTTGAGGCCTTTAAGAATTCTCTTTTATTTTCGTTTGATTTAATTTATTGGGTGTAGAAATTGAGTTTCAATATATCCATTGCAATTCACACATTTTCGTAGATCATTTCTTTAAAAAAATGCGTTCTTCAGAAGCTGTAAAAATAGAAAACTGTGAAATAAAAGGAAACGATCGAAAAAATCATCACGTTAATTCCTTGAATAAAATGAAAAATAATAATATAGTTACAAATAAATTAAATAATAATAATAGAAGCGAGTTAAAAACCTGTGAAAATCCTTTTTATTGATTTCCTAAAACAACTTTTACCAATGTTTTTACTTTGTTAGAATCCAGTTAGTGATGAAGAAAAAACGTACGTGGGAATGATGAAGCGCGATAGAAGAAGATGGTCGGTTGCTGATCCTGATGGAAACGACGAATTGACCAAAGAAGAATTTTCATTCTTTCTACACCCCGAGGAGCATGATCATATGCGGGACATTGTGGTGCAGGAAACCATGGAAGATATTGATAAGGACGGCGACGGAAAGGTAAATATTTGGCGACCACTAAACATTCACACTGATCAAAATATTGTATTTGCAGATTTCCATTGATGAATACATCGGCGACATGTACAAACCGCAAGAAGGCGATGAAGAACCCGACTGGGTGAAGAACGAAAAGTTCCAATTCAACTCGTATCGCGACAAAAACGGTAATGGGGTGTTGGATGAAAATGAAGTGAAGAATTGGATTTTGCCCGATGATTTTGATCATGCTGACGCTGAAGCAAGGCATCTCATTTATGAAGCAGACCAAGATGCAGATGAACAGCTTACCAGAGAGGAGGTGCTGAATAGGTACGATCTATTCGTTGGATCTCAAGCGACTGATTTTGGAGAAGCCTTAGCAAGGCATGATGAGTTTTAAGCAAAAGCTTTTTTTCTAACGATTTTAGTGCAGTGTTAGGTTCAATATGTACGGCGTGGAGACTTCTGGTCTAAAGGATTGAATTTTCTGCCAATGAGACGGCATTTAGTTGTATACGGCAGGCATTTTTTAGTGTTTCTGCTAAAAACTCGAATCTTAATGAGAATCTTTTCTAACGAATAAAAACACTAATATGATTTCCGCAATGCTTTAGTACTGTATGTAGAGTTAATAGGGTTTTAGTTATTTGGCGAAAGTAACAATTTTAATGGTTTTTACTACGATTCTCTGCTTCATGTGCCAATATGTATAGTTAGTAATCTAATCAGGTTTATCAACGAGGATTTTAATAAAATTTTATTTTCCTACTATTTGGACTTGTCTAATTGGCAAACTGAACCTATTAGCATGAAGACAACAGCAATTTTAAATAAAACATTTATTTATAATAAATAATTCGATTATTTACAACAGCAGTATGATCGCCCTTGAATAGGTACAGAGCTTGAATCTAAAAATCATATTATATGTATATCAGGCGTTATTTACATTACAAGACGAGTACAGGGTGTCTCAAACTTGCGATATAGCAATAGAATTGTCTCTTCAGTATACAGTTTTAATTTTATACAAGTATGATGATATTTTACATGCTTGGGGGACAAACGAAAATGCAGTAAATCTATGCGGAAAATACATTGATTTTACCGTTTAGTTATTAATAAATGAACTATTTGACTAGTTATTTTAAATCAAGAAATATTTCTTACTTAAACAAGATTGGTACACCCTAGAGATTCAAGTTGCTGCCTACATCTCAGAAGCAAGCAAATTGATTATTTTGATACGTCCTTCTGGTTGATTGATATTATCCGCTTAACTTCTGCAAGGAAAAAAAACACCGAAACTTGATTTCTCCGAAAAAAGCATGTTTTCACCAGTACAACCCCCATTCTTTATTGAATATTTTGAGAAACATTCCCAGTAATCCTTATTTCCAATAACGCAACATTACAAAGGCTTAACTTAATTAAACATTTTCGCATAAAACCAGAAAACTCGTCGATAACCTGATAAACACTTGCCGGCGATTGCAAACTGTTAAAAAGTCCCAACTTCATTTTGAAGTAAAAAGTTCATTTATGGAAATGTTCTAAACGATTGACCATTTAAGCCTCGATTGCACCACCCTTAAAGTACATGTCACTTTGAGCCAACAACTTTGAGCACCATGTGGAACGTGAGCTCGAAAGCTCAGTGCTGAGTAGCCTCGAAGATTTCTGAGTCCGGACTGCCATATCCGCTGCTGCCATCGTCTCTGAGACATCCACTAGTGGGCGGCCGCAGTCGCTCTTCCATACTCTTCTCGCTGTAACAGGAGGGAACGCTTAGCTGAGTGAGGCAATGAGGTGGAGGGCGGCCTTTGGTCGGAGGCCTCAAGATCATGGGGGAATCTGCCGGGGGCTGTAACATTTATCTAATTTATTGGGACACCAGGTGCACACCCAGGGTTTACACGTATGTACTTATATCATATGAAAATCGTCTTAGTGGATTAGATGAAATGGGGATTAGATTTGCACCAAACCATATCAGCATAAATGTTATGTTATAATTCGTGATTCATGCGGACATTTTTGCGTTTTTCAAATAAATTTCTCGCTGTAGAGCTTTCTAATAAATGTATTGAATCAAGCTTATTTTTGGGTATTTGTTTCAAAAATACTGTGAACGTATATTTGGAGCCTGTTTATTTGCGATTATTCATCAGTATGCAATTCAACGAGAATTCGACAATTGCTTTCTTGTCCAAATTTCGATAGGGCTGAAATCTGGTAATCTTGCTGGCCATTGTAAAATTGACAATATATTCTAGAATCAAACTTGCAACAATAAGACTGTAAGATCCTCAAGCACAAGAAGCTTTGGATGTCTTTAAATGATTCTCCCAATAAAACAAGCATTATTATTCCTGAAACTTATTGTTTAGAGAAAGCAAAAACTTCATTACAACACCGTGTTTTAGTTAATACATCATTTTACATTCTTCACTTGCTTAATTAGTTTATTCTTCTCTTATTCGTTAGTTTTTTTGTAACTCACTTAAATTGTTGCTTTCATTTTGATAAACTTCAATTGGCATTTCAATATTTTGTTCAACAATCCATTTTAATATAATTATTGACGTTTCATGATTACATTTTTTGTATTTACTTTTAAAATATTATATTCCCACTACTTTCGTGTTAATCATAATTTTGTAATATCGCGAATTTATGCGGATGGGCTGTTTTGGTTGAAAAACGACTATGGAGTGATTAATTAGGAAGAAAGTGAGCTAACCATACCTGTAAATTACTGACTTGCCTTCTTATGTGAGCTAAACTACTAGGATTGTATGCCATGTTCGCAAACACCAGTCGCTCTTCGTAATCGTACTCACAAAGGATTTTATTTTCGCACAAATAGAAGCGATCACCTACGCAAAACCTGCAAAAAACACATTTTTATACATCCCGTTGCAGTCACCAGTAAAAAACTATTTTGAATGCTGCATCGTGTAAAACTTGAGTAAAAGAAACGAATTGCAGCGCAAAATGCACATGTTCTTTAACATTTTCTGTATATTTCAAGTACAAAACACATTAACAGTTGCTCAAAGTAAAATTAAAAAGAGTCAATAAAAATTTTATTTTTTTATTTAAAAAATTACAGATGTATTTTTTAAGCGCTTTTTTAGCCGTATGGTTTCTCTCAAATTACTCACCTATGATTACACTGTTGGCATGCGAAACACTCCAAATGATAGACGTTATTTTTCGCTCTCATAACCATTTCAAAAGCAGGAATCACTTTATTGCAGGCTGCACAGTATCCTGTCGTACCAAACAACCTAAAATAAAAATTATTTCGACTTTATAGATACTTTTTTTGTTGATACTAAAGAAAATATGCAAAAAATTCATACAATTGTATTTAGCAAATTATTGTAAAAACGCTGTTTGCAAATATTTTACGATTATCTACGTTTACCCAAAATAAATTATCGCAAAAAATGAGAACGAACGTTCTCGAACTTGAACGAATCTTTGTGAAGACGCTTTGAAAACTTTCCTCGATATTGTGATTGCACACAAACCCACATTTTGATTGCATACATCGAAATATTATTATTTTATTCCGTGGCATTCACGAGCATCACAAACAACACACCACGAACCTTCCTGAATCCTTCTGAACAATCGAGGAATCAAGTTTATTGTCAAATGTAACTGATATTTAGCTTATTGCCAAGTATATTTTAAATAATTTATTGACCCAGTTACTTGACGCTAGAAAATACCTAGAAGGAGCTTCGGAACGAAATAAAATTGCTCAAAAGATTCTCCATCCAATCAATCTTTCGATTGAATCGAAAATTAAACGCGTGAATCGCAAAAAACCAATACAAACGTTCATCAACCCAGACAAACATTTCATAAAATGCAAATTACTTATAAAAATGATTATTTTAACAAGAAACATTTATGAGCATAACAAAGAAACGCCATGAACCTTCAGAAACTATTACGAACAATTGCTGAATCAAATTTACCGCGAAAATTAAACGATATTTAGCTTATTAAAGAGTATGTTTTAAAGAATTAGTTGCCTTTCTTACTTAATACTCGGAAATATTGCGTTTTACGGAATACGTTTTCAACATTATGAATAGACAAAATATCAAATTAAAACTAGTCACAGTTGTTTAACCTAAAACTAATCGCGAGCATCGGAAAAAACCAACGCAAACGTTGGCGAACCCTGACAAACACAAAAAAATTATAATTGCGTGATCTGGGAAATATCCAGAACAACTTAATTCAAAAGAGTGAAAAGTAAAGGACACATTTTCGAAACATTCTGGTTGCGTACAAATGCAAATTCCATCGAAAGAATAGTGCTCTTATTCAAGAACAATCACCTTAGAAAAAATCATTACGAACCTTCCCGAACAATTGCTGCGAACAACATCAAAAATCACTTTACTGGAAAGTAAGTGCTCGGAACTGGAGAATATTTAAGACAAATTGTTTCAAGGCAAAAAATGGTCCACATTTCCGATTATATAAAATGAAAGTGTTCTTCTTAGAGGACAGTTTTGAAAATTTAGCAAAAAACCTTCAAAAAGACTCAAAGACTCATTTGGTTTCCCTTACCGTAAATAGTCTCGTTTACACAACAAAAGATTGGCTTTCGTATACAATGTGGAGCCAACTTCGCCTAGTCGACAGTCACAACAGCCACACTTGAGACAGTCCTCATGCCAAAAGAGGTCGATTGCTTTGAGGAGGAAACGTTCGGTGATGCGTTTTCCACATGAGGCACACTCTTTGCTACCAATCAACGTTACACCGACGGTGCTGCTTGCGGAAGACACTGGTACTGTTCGGCATGTCGTTGCAGCCGGATTGTCCAGTCCACTTTCTAAAACAAATTTCCATTTTCACTTGCAAATCCTGTAGACTGAGTCCCAGCAGTGGAAACCAATTTAAGGCCATTAATAGTAAAAAGCCGGAGCATTTTTATGAATTCAGGAAGTGCATTACCGTTTCGATAAAACATGCACTCCGATCTAGAGTGGTTTGAGTTTTCATTTACATAATGGAACAACAACAAATGCATTTTGTATTAACTCGGGAGATTTAATGGCCTGGAGCCGTTCGGCAAGGACGACATAGAGGGTGGAGGTGTGCACTCATTACATAGTCGTGACATCTGCAGCCAATTCCGGCTAAGTGGTTTTTACGCTTTACCCATCTTTGTATCAGACTAAAGCCCGTTTTAATATAATGACTGTTTTGATGGCCAAATGGACTTTGAAACGATTGCCTACAACATTTTACTTACCACAATATTGCGCCTGCAAATGCGTGGACATAAAACGAAAGTTGTCAATGTTTTATTGTGTTTTTCTACAAATTATTGAATTGGTCAACTACAGATATACAGCGTGATTCAAAATTGGTGTCATTTCCTTTAGGGGTGTTCAAATAATATTTGAACACCCCTAAATCAAACTATGGCGTTCGGCGGGAGGTCTACTTTTGGTACCCTTTAGGATCAGCCCATATTCCAATGGCGCGAGCACCCAAGGGGCCGAAAACCAATTCGTGGGAAACACCTTTCCCTCACCCTGCTTCTCTAATTTTGGTAAAACGCAAGTCGAAAGAAGGGACGAAAAAGTGGCGGGAGTCTTGCGGGGAGTCTTGATCACATACTCGTCGGGACTACACTCAGTAGTCATCTCATCATCTCCAAAGCAGTCGTGATCACACACTCGTCGGGACTACACTCAGTAGTCATCTCAACATCGCTAACAGTCTTGAACTCCCTCTCATCGGATGCAGTCGTGATCACACACTCGTCGGGACTACACTCAGTAGTCATCTCAACATCGCTAAGAGTCGTGATCATACTCTCGTCGGGACTACACTCAGTAGTCATCTCCAAACAGTCTTGAACTCCCGCTCATCGGAGGCAGTCTTGATCATACACTCGTCGGGACTACACTCAGTAGTCATCTCCAGAAAGTTTTGAACTCCCGCTCATCGCTAGAGAGTCTTGATCATACACTCGTCGGGACTACACTCAGTAGTCATCTCCATACAGTCTTGAACTCCCGCTCATCGGAAGCAGTCGTGATCACACACTCGTCGGGACTACACTGAGTAGTCATCTCATCATCTCCAAACAGTCGTGATCACACACTCGTCGGGACTACACTCAGTAGTCATCTCAACATCGCTAAAAGTTTTGAACTCCCGCTCATCGGAAGGAGTCTTGATCACTCACTCGTCGGGACTACACTCAGTAGTCATCTCAACATCGCTAACAGTCTTGAACTCCCGCTCATGGGGAGTCTTGATCATACACTCGTCGGGACTACACTCAGTAGTCATCTCCAGACAGTCTTGAACTCCCGCTCATCGGAAGCAGTCGTGATCACACACTCGTCGGGACTACACTCAGTAGTCATCTCAACATCGCTAAAAGTTTTGAACTCAAGCTCATCGGAAGCAGTCGTGATCACAGACTCGTCGGGACTACACTCAGTAGTCATCTCCAGACAGTAAAGAGCAGTCTTCCACTCAACCTCGCCAGAAAGAGCTGTCACCACAAAGAGTCACAAGTCTACAAAGGTTAGAACTGTCCAGCCCAATCGCAAAACTGAAGTAATAAACGGTGGTTACCAGTGCTGGTTTCGCACTTGGCAAAAGGCCAGAGCTCTTATTATTTCTGCGACTGCCCCAACTATACCCACCAAACACTGTAATCTCAAAAACCCTTTGGTCCTTCGAATAAAGCGAATTTCTCCCCATTTATTCCGGTGTTGCAATCCAAAGGTTCGAAATAGCAACTCCGGAACAAGGGGTTTACTGGGGTTCTTCAGAACTTTAAATGTATAACAATGTCAAACATGTATAAAGTTTACCTTTCTTGTGGAGTCTCTAAATGGGTGCAATCTTCTACTGGATAAAAATGCGCAAACCACGGGTTTTGTTTATTACAAGCAAATTGACCTTCATCTTGATCTATCAAAGCAATTCTTTGAGAAAATGCAAATGAAACTGTCCAAAAAGTGTCTTTTTTTGGACAGTTGAGCTTTTCAGTTCAAGAAAATTGTATTTTTCATACTTTATTGGTAGACAGATTAGTAATTTCAATTGTAATTGTGCAATCATTGGTTATTGCTTACATTAAAACATGTTTGAAACAAGCAAAAATTTAAGAAAAAGAGGTTTGTTCGACGTTTTTTTTTTTGTGAGAAGAGCTAAAACCTAAATGTGGCATAAAAGTCGTATTTTTTTTGCTACTACCAACCGTGATTTCTTCCTTTGATGGTCTCAAACTTTTCGGTATGAACTAAATTAAATAATAGGAACATTCCATCGAGTTTTTATATCGAATTTGGGGGGCCAAAGGAAAAAACATTGCGCACTTTTTTGATAACGAGAAAATTGCCGAAGGAGTTTTTTCATCAGACAGACTGTGAAAAACACTGACCAAGCTAAGATCGGAATCTGTTATGCAAAAACCACTGAGAGTCTAAAAATACGTTCATATTCATACACCGTTTATACCGCATAAGACTTTAACGATGTTGAACGGAAGAATGAGATGATTGAAAATGCCATTAAACCCGACAAAATGCAGGTATTCATACAAATTCAGAAAAAAGGGTCTCTGAGGTGGATGTAGAGAAAGAGCTAAAAATTTCGATTACAAAAGCTGTAGCAGTACTGTAAGCGTGAATATCAGTCACAGTCCATGTAGTGTCTTAAATGAGAAAGTTTGGTATTATGCGAATCTGCTGCAGCTTCTATGTAAGAATCCACAAAGGAGTGCTCTTCTATATGTACCACAGGTAAACCTCTTCTATAGTCTCTAAAATGCTTTGGCAAACTATTGAAAGTCGTTCTTCCTGGTTTTGCTAAACGGTAACAATGACAGTCGAATTAATTGGAACAGCATCCCATTCTGCAAGACGACAATACAAGTGGGGTGTGATACAAAGAATCCTCGAGCAGGCCCTCGCTGTCTCAGAAGATTTGCGTAGTTAAATTAGCCGTCGTCTTAATTAAAATAGTTCAAACCGGATGAGTAAAGGGACGAAAACAAGCTCCGCCAGCAAAACGGCTTTATTATTCGAGCTCGACTCTCGGTTGTAATTTCCGCATTTAAATTATTTTCTGAAATTTTACGTTTCTGTTCTTAATGAAGATTTAATTTCTTAATAAGATTCAATTTCTTAGTGACTAACGCGGTTTTAGCTTAGAGCTCAGCTCGGTTGCCACTTAGCGGAATTGATGTCTATTTTTCGCCTTTAGAAACTAAATGGAATTTTCGTCTACTTGATTTTTGGCTTAACGCCGTTTAATTTCAATGTTTTAATGAAAAATTGTGCTCTTCAAAACCGCGTTTCCCAGCTTCAAATGATCAATCAGACTGGAACGTTTTGTCTATTTTTTTTAAATCCGAGTAATTACAATTACAATAAATTCGGTATATTCGCATAGAAACTCACTGCTGAGTTTTTCGGGCTTCAGAAAGAATTTTTTTCCACGGCGGCATAAAAGCCGAAAATTCAACAATTTCAAGCAAATCGACCGTTTTTTTATTTTTGAAGTTAAACTTACTGTGGCGCAAATTTACGCACTTAGGGAAAAAAGGTCTGACTTTAATTAACATTGCAAACAGCACATACATTTGATCTGAGAGTTTTAAGATTCCATTTCCAGCCAAGTCAACCCTTTCTTAGAATTTATACGAATAATTTAACACATTTTTTAAGAGCATGAATGCATCTCCAGTTTCAACAGATTTTTGGATTGAAATTCCTTCACCATGCGTCATCAATTAAACTGATAATTCTTCAGTAACCAAAAGCACTTTTATTGAATTTCTTAAGTAAAAACTGGCAATTTCACAGATTCGTAAAACTGCTACCTCTAACTCAGCCGATCCCAAATGTCGAATTCATTCATGTAAAGTTTCCCATACAAAATACGAACCTGCGTTCCGAACTAAAGCGGGCAACTTAGTGAATATTTGAAAGAAATTATTGCCGGGTCTGGACTGGAATAATTGAATAAATAAAGCGGCCATTCTTTATTCCTTAAGAGCACCTTTGTGGATTAAACACAAAGTAGCGTTACTGGCCTCCAAAGGATCATATGGCATGCTTAAAGGCTTTTACAGGCGCTTTCTTTGCGGTTTCGATATGTACATACTCAAACGGTAATTTGTAGTTTCTTTAACTCACCTGTTTTTTAGCAGCAGACCGTAGAGCAAAGTCTATGGCACTTTTAAAATATTTCCCTACTTGCAAGATTTTTTTTAGCTTTGAACTGTTACCTCAGGTAACTCTTGGAAATTCCGCAATTTAGTCATTTCCTTTGCAGCTTTAACCCGTTCATAATTCATGAGTGTTAATTTGACTAATATTCGCTTTTTCAGGTGCGTTTTGCAAATTGGAGTTTCCTTACAGCTTTGAGTCTAAATGTGACGGTCGTTTTAGGGTACTTTAATGTAGGTATGAGTTATTGGTAACAGAAACTACCTTTTTTTTTCTAATAGCGAACGCAGTAAAATACATTTTTTCTTGCATATTTATTAAATTTTCATGTGCGTTATTGTAGTTGTACCGCAACGCGCATTTCGGGCAGATTAAAAAGTGGCAAAAAGAAAGCAAAAAAAAGATTACCAACAATTCCCTGTTTATTCCCCTAAGATGAGAGATAAATCACCGACAAACAAAGCAACAATTTTCGTGATGCGGGCGTCCAAATTTAGCTTGACTAATTAAACCGCAAAAGAATCCAGGTCGAAGCGTTTTCACCCCGTATCATCGTCTAAACAAAGAAATAATTTCCACCGGCTCCGACTTTCCTACTTAAACACAAAACGAAACAAAACAACCCTGATTTTATAATTAAAAAATTTAACTTCTGAATAGTAATTAAATTGCGTGCCGAGAGAAAGGCTAATGAAATGTCAGGGCTCAGTATTACGTGATTAATTAGAAGATTAGAATTTGCCAAGTGCCGGCCGGAGGAACGAAAGATATGATATCGGACTGCAATAAGGGGTGGCCCGGAAAACTTCGGGGGTACGAATTAATGCATTCAGTGGGTTTCTTCTATTTATCCTTTCGCTTCATTCCACTAACCATTTTATCCGTTGTAACTATTTCGGCCGCTCTATTCCTCGATCTTGAACGCAAGAATAAAATTGGATTTGTAAATGTCTCCTCAATCCATTATGGCAACTCAATTCCTTAAATTGCCACTGTAATACCTATATCAATTTCCTCTCAATCTATTTTTGCGACAGAGGAACGATATTGCAAAATGGAGAACGAGTGCGGGTTAGTCGGCGTGTTTATGGTCGCTCGACAAGATTTTATTAATATCATAAGAGCAGTGAATGTGTATAGTAAAATTAGAGAAAATGTGATAATAAAACACTAATAATGCATGTGTTTTCATCATTGAACGTTTGGGGATTTTTATGGAAGAACTAAAACTCTAGAAATTTTTGAGCTAATTCGTCTCAAAATGTGTGGACATTTTGGAAAATATCTGTTTTTCTTAACTTGCGGAATCATTTGAATCAGCGCAACGTTTGTTCAAGGTATAGACGGTGAGCATTCGAAATCCAAATCTGCATTTGAAATTCTTGCAGAAAAACCTTCTGCCGTAATTTCCGGGCACTAAAAGGAACATTAATTTTTGAGCACCCTGTATATTGACTTTTATTATAGCTAGGTTTGTTCTGTTATCAATTTAACACAAAGCGGTATTTTTAGTCAAGATCAAGGAGTGCAATTTTTGTTATTTTAATATAAAAGTTAAACTTTTTAACGTTTCTTCTTCGCTAACTTTCAAAAACTTAAAAAACTGTTATTTAGACATTAAAAGCAGAAAATTTAAACTCTTCTTGCGCTTTAGAGATCAATTTCAGAACTCAGGAAAAGTACAGTACAGTTTCTGGTACTATTTACAATAGAAGCTTGTGATATTTTTGAAACTCCATTATGATTTTTGAGAAATAACTTCGTTCCCAAATGTGGAAATTGATCAAATTTTGTTTTCCCCATGCATCAAGTGCAGTCTCAATATGTCTACCGGGCAGATTTGCCGGTAAGCTGGAACTAGTCAACTCATCATATTTTCATTGCACAAATCCAAAATTTTATTTTCTGCCGTTATTTTTGAGACACCCTGTACCAGTTGCAGTTGGATTGAATACCTGATAGAAAAGAAATAAATATACGTTCCGTCCAGTGTAAGTTTTCGAGCGAAACACTTCTGAAAATGCAAACCATTCGTATACGCAAAACGTCGGAAGAAAAAAAATTCCGTATCGACATTAAAACGCGAAAAACTCTGTCTTCTCAAAAGTTAAGTTTAAGTGGCCATTGCATGAAACTGGTGAGGTTTTCGCGCTTTTAGGCCGTCATGGACACGAATTTCTTCGTGACGGTTTGCAAGCACGAGTGGCTTGCATCTTCAGAGGTCCTCTCTCCAAAAATTCTGTCCACTCTGAAAAATTTCGTTTTTGGAAAAAAAAATTCCATGGCGGCATAAAAGTCCGAAAAACTGACCAGTTTCAGCATAAGTTTTGTTTGCAATTTTGGAATACCCATGAGTTTTACTGTTTTTATAAGTCTTCCTAGCAAATATTGACGGATTTGTCAAGATCATTCTCAGTTTTGGGAAATAGGCGTTTTCCAGTAGGATTCCACAGTTATGTTCTTATGCTGAATTTATTGCGGAACTCAACACAGACAACCACACTTACATAAAAGTTGCAGGTCAAACTATCTGAGAAAGTACCCATATCAACTGGTATAAGGCAGGGAGACAGCTTAAGTCCTGCATTATTTAACATCATAATGGACGAAATTATTACAGAAGTCAAGAAGGTTGGCAGAGGGTATCGAATGGGTGATGAGGAAATAAAGGTGATATGCTATGCCGACGACGCCGTGCTAATCGCCGAAGATGAGGACAACTTGCAAAGGCTTCTTTATAAGTTTGAACGGATGGCGTCTAGGTTTAGCAATGCAAATATCCAACACCAAGACACAGTCTCTCACGGTATCAAGGGAACCGCGTAGGTGCAAGCTTGCCATCTACAACAAGAGCGTCGAGCAGGTTATGCAGTTCAAATGCCTTGGAGTCAACATAACAAGTAGTAGAGACCTAAAAGAAGACGTGAGAGCGCAGACAACAAAAGCAGCCTTGATATCGGGATATTTGAGAGACATAATATGGCGAAATAAATATATGTCTGTGGAGAGCAAAGCCAGGATATACAAAACCTGTGTTAGACCTGTGATGACGTATGCAGTCGAAACCAGAGCGGAAAATGCCCTAACTAAGAGATAAGAGATGAGAACACTAAGATCTATGGTGAGATGTAGCCTACTGGACCATGTAAGAAGCGACGACATAAGAACTAAGTGCGATATCCAAGACGTCGTAAGATGATCTCGCAACAGGAGACGAGAGTGGAGAGACCACGTTGACAGGATGGGCAATACCAGACTGCCAAAAATTGCCAGAGAGGGAGTACCACGTTCAAAAAGACCCCCGGGACGACCACCAACCCGCTGGTATGAAAGCCGGAGTTCAGCGTCACAACTGAAGCTATGATGTTGATGAAAAACAGGATATAATCCTAATATCCGAGGAAGAAGAAGAAGAAGAAAGAATTTGTTGCTTTTGTTCCAGTGAAGTGACAAAGATTTTTCGTCTACTGAACTGTATTAAACGGCATAGATTTCCATTATGCCTCTTGGCGATAAAAGTCAAAAATGTTATGGGCCGCCAACCACGGAAAAAATCTCCACTGGGATATGGAATGGCTTTTATTTCACTTATCCGTCAGTATGGCAGCACAATGCATAAACTTTGCAAAGTGGCTCCGATGGGCGCTGACGAATGGCCCTGTAGAGGATTGGGCCCGACGAATTCTTTCATTTGACGACCATGCCCATTCGGAGTGCTTTTCTAAGTAACTCTTAAAGTTTACTCCATCTATCACAATTGCAGGCATTGTGCTGATCTGGTGGAAATGGCAGTTTGCCTAGCCTATCAAACATGCGGAAAATTGTCCACTTAATCCCTACATTATTCGATATTTATATCTAGCATAATTTATCTTTATTGTCCTAGATTGTATTCTTTATACATTCGAAGTTTACTCCCTAGTTTTACAGCTACTGTTTGCAAGTAGATATCTTAAATTTTTATTGAGAATGTATTCTATTAATGCAGCCTAAAAGGATTTAAAAGTTTGATATGACAAGAGCGCATTAGACAACAATAATTGTACAGGATGTAACCGACATAATCAGCATAGGAGTTATTATCATCATAATGGAGGCATAGTAGAGATTAATTTTGAGGCTTTTGTGCCTCGAGCTGCAGCTGACAGAATCGTTAAAATAAACCTACAATGTTATAGCTCCGAAATCGCCATCTTAATAGGAGCACCCCATTTCAATGTTAGTAGGGGCGTGCGAGTCCAGTATTCGATAAAGATTCGACAAACGCTTAAAACCGGAATCTGGACCTGGCCTGTTTTCGAACTGGGTCGTTTGGGGGTATTTATGTTTCTATAAGACGCCCCAAAAAATCTCCAATTGGTTTAATGGGAATTTTCAATTTCCGCAATGGCTTTCTTAAAATATTACCGAAATCCATAAACCAGCTCTCGCCGACTAGAACAGTAAAACTAAAAAGCCTTGAAGGATCATCCGAACGCTCCATTAGCTAACTGAGTTTTCGAACTAGTAAGAATGTTATTTTAGATTTTGTTTTGTTGCATGATTTCCAGATTTAACGATGTTTGAACTTCATTGTCGCATTAATCATAAAATGAAGAAAAAAAGAGCGCGGTCCAGATTTTGTTTTTTGTAAACATCTCAGTGTGTTGTGAAAATATTTTTTTTCCAATTTTTCTGTACTTTATGCATACACTTCCTTCCAATCTTTTTGAAAACATACAATTTTTGGGATTTAATTTAATTTCTCTAACTGTTCTTTTAATAATATCTTAACTCCCAGCCATTATCAGTCCGACCTCAGCCGCTTCCAAATGACCAGCTAATATTGATGAAATCACCGCCCATCCATGCACTAAATCCCCGATTTGAAAACAGTAACTGAAAGCAATTAGCAAAGTTCCTTATTAATTAATGACATCCCGCTTACAGATAGTTTGCTTAGGATTTTCCAGGTCCCGAGAACGGAGCATAGAGGGAAAACGTAATCAACTTGGCCCGGTTAGATAATTGTTCCGATAAATTTAATATGATCCAGTCGCTATCAAGTTGATTACCTGGCTTCGTCCATAACCCAATTTTATTGTTAATTTGCTTTGAATGGAAAATTATTGTTTTGTTCAATTGAAAAATTGCAATGGTTAAATCGATCAGTTTGGATGATCAATGGAGGATTTTGAGGCAAATTATATACACGTAACGAAACAGGCGAATGGATGCTCAAAATCCAAAAATTTTACTCAATTGTGGATAAAATTGGTTAAGGGTGAAGTGGAGAATTTAGTTAGGAAGAAGTTGCCAAGAAATCAAAATTCAGTTGGCTGGTCTCTCAAGAAAAATTGGAATGATACATGGAAAATATGTCGATAATAGAAGTGGAAGGAAGGCTTTTGATAGTGTCTGGCATAGAGGCTTACTATACAAACTATACAAACTACACACACCAACATATCTACTACACACCATAAAGAACTTACTAGAAAACAGACAACTACAAGTACGAATTGACAAAACACTGTCATTTTCTTTTCCCCTGAACAAGGGCTCC
Source organism: Dendroctonus valens (assembly GCA_024550625.1). Lineage (NCBI taxonomy): Eukaryota > Metazoa > Arthropoda > Insecta > Coleoptera > Curculionidae > Dendroctonus > Dendroctonus valens. The sequence continues at coordinate 1,770,206 of JAJTJO010000036.1, forward strand.
CTCAAGGATCCCCGCTCTCACCGTTTCTTTATAATATGATACTGCCATGACATATACAATTACAACTTACCAGACAAAAATCAAATCGACAGATCGGCATACATATTACAATACGCAGACGACACGGCACTTATTGTACATGACAAAACTACTGAGAGAGCAGCTCAAAGACTCCAAACACTAACAAACAACACAATGACATGGTTTTATAAATGGAGACTAACACCAAACGCGTCAAAAAACCAACTTCTGCTCACAAACCACAGACTCAACGCTGACTCCCCTACGATAACTGCAGACGGCCAAACGACACAACCAAAAAACGACGTAAAATACCTTGGAATCACAATTGACCACAAAATTAAATTCACTAAACACATACGAAACATCAGGACAGAAACAATAAAGAGAACAAAACACTTCCGATGACTAACTTACAAAGACAGAGGAATTAGCACAAACACCGCCACCAAAATATATAAAGCTATCTGTAGACCCTTGCTAGACTATGGACATATACTCATGACCAACGGAACAGAAAGGACAAAACGTTATATACAAACAACAGAACAAATTGCACTAAGACTAATAACACGAATAAGACACCCCCAAAACCCACTACACAACCCCTCCACCCAACTACTATACGAACGCACAAACATGACAAAGATTTCGGAAAGACTCATACATCTACAGACAAAATGGACAAACAACCCCTACAACTGGACCATACTGAATCCCCTTTGTCTTACAAGACCAACCAGACAATCCCGCTTCCGTTTCCCTACATCAACGCTACTCGAACACTTACAAACGCAACTGACTACTGGACAATAAAATAATTTTTTCTTGTCATTGGAATTGGAAAGTTTATTAATAAGATTGTTAACTTAGAATAAGAGAATCTTCATATTTATTTTTTATTCAGATTAATACTACATGTATTAAACAAAGGCAGAAAGACCGATAGGTCGATAGCCTTTTTTTTGGAAATAAAGATGTTTACTACTACTACTACTAGAAGTGGAAGTCTTGCTATTGGAGCTGAAAATCCAAAACAACGTGGAAAACAATTTTGCTCATTTCAAAAATAACCGTTTTTCAGTAACCGCTAAAACTTAAACTATTGCCACATTGAAGATAATAAATAAAAAGAGCTATGAGGAAATCAAATTTATTTTCACAAACTAGAGTTTTTTTCTTCATTTTTCCGAAATCAGAACCAATTTCGAATACTAGCAGATTAAAATGTTTTTTAAAGTAAAAAGTAAAAACCGTTGATTTTTTGGATTGGTTATGAAAATTTGCAAAAGCTCAAGCTTTGGTGGGATTGAAATGAAATTCATGCAGCATGAAGCTTGAAGTATCTTCTGTAAGATAGTCAAGATTTACAATTTTCTGCTCAATTCCGTTTAGAAGTTAGAATTTTTTAAACGCAGTAGTGTCAAAAAGGAAATAGACACTTTTCTGGGCCTATTTGGAAACTTTGCAGAGAACAAGTTTGCGTCTATTTACAATATCATTTTCAGAATTTGATGATTAAAGTTAATTTTATATCATGTCGAAATTTCAGTTCAGTTTGGAAATTAGTATTTTGAGACGGCAATTACAGTCGAATTTTTAACCAGGTTTTTGAAATTTTGCAAAACTTCAATCTGGTTTTGATTTAAAATTCATTTCTCAAAAGTCGAAATTAGGCGCTTCTTCCGTAATCTGTAAAAATATCAAGTATTTGTTTGGTTCTGTTTGCAAGTTAGACCTTTGAAACGGGAATTCCGCCGAATGTTAAAAAGTCGATTTTTGGGTAGATTTAGAAAATTTGCATAACTTCAAGCTGGCTTTGTATAGAATAAACATCTGAATATTAAAGTTAGTCTATTCCTCGTTTCTCTCAGTTTCGTTTGAAGGTTTTGAAAATTTGCAAAAAAATAAGTTGGTCTTGCTGCAGGATAAAATGTTCCAGATTGGTTCGGTTCGGAAGTTTTTTTTTTCCTTTCTCCATGGCTCTGTATCCCGGGGAGCGTCTTGGCCGACTGTACATTTGCCTCCATTGTTGTCGATCTTCCATTAATGCTGGGTCGTATTCTATCCCCATGGTCCTTAGGTCCGCTTTGATATTGTCACGTCACCTTATTCGGGGGCGACTCAAAGATCTTCGCCCGGTTGGTGTTCCTTCCCAAGCCAATTTTAACATCCGTATGTCAGTTTGCATTTGCACATGACCCGCACATTGCAGCTTTCTTGCCTTTACCTCCTTCATAATATCTGCATCTTTGTGTAATTCTGATATTTCCTGACTGGTTCTTACTCGGTATTGCTGTGTCACTGGACTTCGTAATGGTTAAAAACTCTTGCGCCAAACTTTTCTTTAAAAATTTCTCAATTTCCGTTCGTTGTCTTTGGTCAACATCCAGGTTTCGCTCGCATACATGTCGGTAGTATAATGGTTTTATAAATTGTGATTTTTGTTCTTCGCGAGATGTTTTTCGATGCTAGCCCTGATCGTAGTGCATGGAGACATTTGTTTCCATTTTGAATTCGGTTGTCAGATCGTTATCTTGAGTAGTTGTGACTCCTAAATACTTAAAAGTTGCGACCCTCTCGAAATTGTATTCCCCCATAGTGGCAGTTTGGCCCACTCTATCTCTACGTCCTTTTCTGTTGGTGTGCATATACTTCGTTTTGTCTTCGTTTATTCTGAGCCCAATTTGATCAGCTTTCGCTTCTACCCTCGAAAATAGGTCTCTCGCAGTCAGTACCGTGTTACCCACCACGTCTCAAGAGCAATGTTGAATAAAATTGAAGATATCGCGTCTCCCTGCCTAAGCTAGCTATTTACCTCCAAAGGGTCGGAAAGTATATCTCCGATTCGTATTCTGCTTCGGGAACCGTTTTTACACAGCCTGGTAATATTTATAAGTTTCTTAAGAATTCCTATTTCCGCCATTGCATGCCAAAGTTTAACACGCATTATGCTGTCGTATGCTTGTCTGAAGTCTACAAAGAGATGGCGGACGTCCCGGTTAAACTCCCAGAATGTTTCCACCAATTGCTTCCTCGGAAGCCGCACTGATAGTCTCAATACTTTTTTTCTTCTGTAATTGGTTTTAGGCAGCTCCAGGACTATGTTGGTTAGAACTTTATAAGCAGTGCTAATGAGGGAGATTCCTCCGTAATTGCTGCACTTCTTTTTATCTCATTTCTTGTATATAGGGACGATTATTACTCTCCTTCCATTCATTTGGTATTGTTTCTTGTTTCATTATTAATAAGATTAACGGGTGCAGGTGCCCTAATTTTTTATGCATTTCGAAGGAATCATATCATGTCCGGGGGCCGTTATTGTTTTTAAGTTTGTTTATAGCTTGTGTATAGCTCCTCGTATCTTCTATGGTTCGGAAGTTAACATTTTTTAAATGCAAGTATGTCAAAAAGGAAACTCGATTGTATGCGCAAATTCCGAAAATTTGCTTTCGGTTTGGAATAAAATTTTCAGAATTCAAAACTCGAAGCTTTTTTCTATAACGTGCAGAAATTCTCTAATTAGAAATTAAATTAGAAATTAGAGATACCTGTAAGGTTTCGGATGTTGTAAGATGGACCAGAGCAAGGAGAAGAGCGTGGAGAGACCATGTAGAGAGAATGACCGACGACCGAATGGCAAAAATCGCCAAAGACCAAAAACCTAACAGCTCAAGACTCCCAGGAAGACCACCGAAGCGATGGTACGAAAGCTGGACATCAGCATCCCAGAACTAGGAAGTTGCAGAAAACACAGGACTCTGAGTCCTAACGTACGAGGAAGAAGAAGAAGAGTGCAGAAATTGCAACAAGCTAATTGATACCGTTTGCAATCTAGAATTTTGAGACAGAAAACGCCCCGAATGGGAAACAGTCGATTGTCTGAGCAGATTTTGAAAATTTGCAAAATCTCAGGCTACTTATTAGTAGGCATAAATAAAAATTTTCAAGATTTGACTAACAAAGTTTGCTCTCACATGGGCGAACATTCCAAGTAGCTGCTTGTTCTCGTTTGGAAGTTTTAGAGTTGATTCCACGACAAATGCGCTGAATTTTAACCAAAAAAACACAGTAAATTTTTGAGCAGATTTTGAAATCCTTGGCCTTGAGGCCTTGGTTATTAACGAGTTTTGGAAAATTTGGAAGTTGCAGTTTCGTCTATCATCTGTGAAAATTTCAAGTACCTGGTCCATTCCGTTTGTTGAGTTTCGAGACGGGAATCGTGCGGGATGGATAAGAGTTGATTTTTTGGGTAGATTTTGAAAATGTGCAAAAAATCAAGCCGACTCTACTTTATGGCGAAAGTTTCAGGATTTGAAAATCGAACTGTCTTCTATAACCTGGGAAAGTTGCAAGTCGCTGCTTATTATCGCTGAAAATTTATAATTTAGTAACTGGAAAATAAATTGGAAAAATACAGATGCATTTTTAACATCAGTTTGACTTAAAAAATACTACTTTATTCTCCTGATTTTCTCCTCTCTCTACTTTACTCTCCTGATTTTTGTCCAGATTATACAAATCCCGCATTTTATGCCCCTTTGCCTCAATTGCAGTAGAAAAAAATGCATGTTTGTTGTGCGTTTTTGTCGTGTAATCACTACCAAAGCCATTCATCATCAGACCGTTATCAATCAGTATGACCACTTAACAGCAATACACGTATGACGTATATTGAGTGCTTGGCTGCTTGAATAACCCATACCTAGTTGTGTTGTTGGTTACTTATGGAAAGTCGGAAATACAACAACAACTCGAGGGGGATTAATTTGAATTTTAATGAAGGTGCAACGCAAGCTACCCTCGATGACATGCCTCTAATCGGGTAAGTAAAAGAATAGCATGAAAGTAACTCACATGCTAGTCATGCAAAAGTGTGTGTGCCCCATTTCGCCAACCAGTAAAGTCAACGAGTAATATAAAATTCTAATATAAACGGGACCGGATACAATCTGAAAATACATTGTGGCATGGAAGCACGTAATCGATGCCTTGCTTTATGCAAAGTGGAGGACCCAGGTTGACTTTCAGGACGCAATTTATAAAACTTGATAACGTAAAACATTGTAAAGTTTCGTTCGCTTCGTGCCTGACGAAGGACCGTCAAATATAATTAACTTCGCTGCGGTTTATAGTGGCTGTTTTATGACGAATTCCCATTTCCACTTGCAACTGGTCAAAGAAACCGAACTCGCCTACAAAAGTAAAGAATCGCCCCAATATCGCTTGTAATGCAATAGTGACTGAGAGCTTTCAGATTTATCCATTAGCATTAGCGCCGAAAGCTCTGTCGTGTGCATTTCATTGATGTCACTTTAATTGAGTCTTATGGAAAGTTCTTGTTCATCTGCACAGTTAACTTTTCATTTTCCCCGCTTGCTAAATGGACTTTAATGGCACCTTAAAGTCGCACAAACGGCAATGGAAAACGGAAATGTGACTCGCCTTTAATGCATCTTGCACAATCCATAGTTTTCCAGCATTTTTGTCCAGGCAAAGACGGACTTGATGGGGTTGCTGCTTCTGAATTTCCGGGAAATTATTCACATCACAAATTGATTGCAAAAAAGGGAAATTTTGTTGATCAGAATTGATATCATTTTACGAAAACTGCCAACTAATGGAGTTCAAAATAGAGTTAACGTCAATAAGCGTGCTCTAATATTTCATCCGGCAATATCCGGTATTAGGCTGTTTCATGCCGTAAATTATGGAGCTGCAGCTCTAATTACGTTCCGATTAATTGCAGGTCTATTAGGTGCTTTTAGTTGCCAATTATTTTGCATATTTATGTATATAATAAAATCCTTTATTGCTGTCTGTCTGGACCATGCCTAGTATATGAAAGAGAGTCAATTGATACCGCTGGAATTTAATTATTTTTTATCATTATCGCACGCTATTTTCGAATTGAATGATCCGCGAATTCCAATCAAGTTCAGGTATGAGTCTTTCGTATAGGTTCTCTATTAAGAAGCCTGTTAACTTCAGCTCCAAAAAGTTGTTGACTGTTAACTTCAACTCCAAAAAAATTTAATTTCAAAACCGTTTTTGAGCAGGAGGTTAAATATTTCTGATATTATATTTGAATGATAAACCTACAAGCTCATAGAATGTCACTGAGTTTTGAAAAACCTCCAAACTTCGGGTCAAAATATCCGTTGTTGAAATATGTTCCTGTCTCAGACAAAACATCATAACTCAAAAATCTTTTTCCGCATCAATGTGAATATTTCTGCAGGTGTTTGTAAAAGATGGGCCTATTACCGGACAAAACTGGAATTGAATCGAGATACTTAGTAATTTTTGAGAAACCTTTAAAATCAAGCTCAAAAAATTAGAGGTTGCAATAATTTCTTGCTTAAGGGAAAAATGCTATCACGAAAATCTGTTTTAGCATCAACTAAAGTATTTCCCAGGGAAATTTAAATCGAATAGTGAACTTATTGATTTTTGAGAAACCCCTGGAGTTCAGGTCTAAGAATTAGTGGACGCAATAAGTTCCTGTTTCTGGAAAAAAATGCTACCACGAAAATCTTTATTAGCATCAACCACAGAATTTGCAAGGGTTGTTTTACAAAATGCAGCTTCAAATTTACAAAATTTGAATCGAGTCTTAAATACTTTTTTTTGATTTTTGAAAAATTGATTTTGAGAAACGTCTGAACTTCAGATCCAAAAATTAATGGTTGCAATAAGTATCTGTTTCATAAAAAACATGCGATTACGAACATCTTCATTAGCGTCAACTACAGTATTTGCAATGGTACTTTTAAAAACGGGAGGGACAAAATTTGCAAAATTTTAATCGACTCGTTGAACTTACCAATTTTTGAATCGAGTCTTAAAACATAATGATTATTCAGAAACCTCTGAACCTCAAGTTCAAAAATTAGTGGTTGCAATAAGTTCCTGTTTCAGGAAAAATGTGCTAACACGAAAATCTTTATTAGCATGAACTACAATATTTGCAAGGGCATTTGTAAAAGATGGAGCTCCAAATTTGCAAAATTTGAATCGAATCGTGGAACTTAGTGATTTTTGAGAAACGTCTGGACTTCAGGTCCAAAAATTAGTGGTCGCAATAAGTTTCTGTTCCAGAAAAAACATGCGACTACGAAAATCTTTATTAGCGTCAACTACAGTATTTGCAACGGTACTTTTAAAAGATGGAGCTACAAAATTTGCAAAATTTTAATCGACTCGTTGAACTTACCAATTTTTGAGAAACCTCTGGACTTCAGGTCTAAAAATTAGTGGTCGCAATAAGTTTCTATTTCAGGAAAAATAATGCTACCACGAAAATCTTATTAGCTTTAACTAAGTTTATTTGCAACGGTATTTTAAAATATGGAGCTAAAATTTGCAAAATTTTAATTGACTCGTTGAACTTACCAATTTTTGAGAAACCTCTGGACTTCAGGTCTAAAAATTAGTGGTCTCAATAAGTTTCTGTTTCAGAAAAAATATGCGACTACGAACATCTTCATTAGCGTCAACTACAGTATTTGCAACGATACTTTTAAAAGATGGAGCTACAAAATTTTAAATCGACTCGTTGAACTTACCAATTTTTGAGAAACATCTGGACTTCAGGTCTAAAAATCAGTGGTCGCAATAAGTTTCTATTTCAGGAAAAAAAAATGCTACCACGAAAATCTTTATTAGCTTTAACTACAGTATTTGCTACGGTGTTTTTAAAATATGGAGCTACCAATTTGCTAAAATTGAGTCGAACTTTAGAACTTAGCGATTTTTCAGAAACCGTCTGAACCTCAAGTCCAAAAATTAGTGGTTGCAATAAGTTCCTGATTCAGGAAAATGTACTAACACGAAAATCTTTATTAGCATCAACTACAATATTTGCAAGGGCATTTCTAAAGATGGAGCTCCAAATTTGCAAAATTTGAATCGAATCGTGGAACTTAGTGATTTTTGAGAAACGTCTGAACCTCAGGTCCAAAAAATAGAGGTTGCAATAAGTTCGTGTTTCAGGAAAAAAATTATATCACGAAAATTCTTATTAACATCAACCTACAGTGATTGTCAGAGAATTTTTGGAAAGATGAACTACAAATTTGCAAAATTTTAATCGAATCATGGAACTTACGAAATTTTGAGAAACATCTGAACTTCAGCTCTCAAAAATTAGTAATCGCAATAAGTTCCTGACTGAGGAAAAAATACGACAAAATCCTTATTAGCATCAACTACACTATTTTCAATTATATTTTCAAAGATGGAGCGCGAAATTTGCAAAAATTGCTTCGAAACTTACAACTTACTCATTTTTGAGAACCTTCCGAACTTCAGCTCCAAAAAGCTGTGGGCAAGATCTGCTACAATCTAGGAAAAAACTACTGTACTCTGTACTCGAAAATTATGATATTTTGATATAGTGGCAAAGCTGTTTGAGGAGAATATCTGAAATCGCTTCGAATATTGATAGAGAGCTCTACGAACAAAAAGAAGATGCAGCCATGGGTAGCACGCTCCGCCTGCTCATGCGAAAAATATCTTCCCGTGCGGGACACCCTGTATAATCAGCTCAATCCAATGGTCTTGTTTAATATTGAAGGAAAAAAACTGATTAAGTTCTGCACATTATCCGCTTTCATATATTAGCGTCCAATACCAATTCCAATTTAATTTCCGGGCTCCGAAACTTATCCACTCACAACACCAATTCAATTTAGCCGCTGGGGCCAATGAATTTGCTCTGTACCTGCCCTCGGATCATCCGTCACAATGTCAAACTTTGCCAATGTATTACGGGTTCTTTCTGGTAATATCAAAGTTTCCTTATATAACCGCTGCTCTATTCTTAGCATTCCGTGAAATGCTCTGTTTTATTCGATTTTATGTCCGTTTCAGGTGGATATGTGGGATATACAAGAGTCTCTCTGGAAAGCCTACTAAACACTAAACTGTTTTTTTGTTTAATTATTTGAAATTGAACTAGTCATGCTTTCGGAGCCATTTCCTAATATCTCCTGTGGTTTTCAATGAGTTGCGGAAAATCAACTACCAAAACAACAACAACGCGGTCTATTAATCGAACATCCGAAATAGCGCTGTTTACCTGACCGGCTGCTTGATAACTCAGCGTTCAGCTGCGCTGTTTACGAATCATTACCGTAGGCAATTAGTGAAGTTCCTTATTAATTAATGACATCCCGCTTCCAGTGAATTTACTTAAGATTTCTCACTAGTATGGAAGGGAGCACGTAATTAACGTGGCCCTGTGAGATGATTACGTTGATAAATATAATATGATGCGGGCATAGCTAACCAGCTAGCATCGACTAGCTGCCTTATGTTGCTTCCACCTTAATTGTTATTGTTAATTTCCTGCTGGTAGGCCTCCAGCCGCGTGCAAGGCCTGACTAAAATGGGCCTTGATTTAGCTGGTGAATCGAAAGTGCTTGTGGAGAAGTGGGAAGAAGCGTGATTTATGGTATTTTAAAACTAAACTGTGCAAGAAGATTTATTTTGGTATTAAATGTTGATTAGCAAAAAGCCTTAATGTAATTAGCTCTGCCTAACGGTTTCTGAAGTAATTAATTGCGCGAATTTTAATTGGTATTGCAACATATTCACTAAGTGAAACAATGAGTCAGAAAAGGGCATGCAAATAATGCAACAAGAAATAAAATGATTCAATTGTTAACAAAATGTTCTGGCTCTTATACATTTGTCCATTATTGGGTTCATGTGGCTGTATTTTATATTTGTCTTTTCTAATCAGCGCACCAAAAATTATAAATGAAAAAAGAAACATTTCTCTCATTGCACGATTTTAAAAATCTCTGATTTTTTGGAAACTTACACAAATATTTCTTTTTTTCAGAGCGAAATGTTTCCTGCTTTGTTCTTTTAAAGTTTTTTTATTCAGTCGGACGTAAGTTTAATCTTTTAAATTCTGTCTTGGACACATTTACAAATACGCGATTAATCGTGAAAGCACAGAAAAATTAATATTTCGGGAACTAAGTATTAAAAACGACAAAGAAACATTGCACACATTTCACATTTTGTAAATAATTAAATAAAACATCCACTTTTTATGAAACTCGAATAAAATTACACAAAAGTTTAGATTCCTTCAGAGCAAAATGTTTCTTGCTTTGATCTCTTAAACTTTTTTCATTCAAAAATATTCCAATCTCTTCTAATGGATTCGAAACTAAAAAAAAAACAAAACCAAAAACATTTTCACATATAGAATGTTTTCGGGCTTTGAAGGGCCGTGGTCCATGGGAATTTTCTTCCTCACGTTTCGTTCACAACTGCGGTGGACATTATCAAGGCGATGAGGCAGTGGACGAATGACCTCCTGTGGTTTTCCGACTAAGACTGGTTCACCTACTTTTTTAGCAGCGTATTTGGTGGCCGTCTAGAAGTGCGTGTTCCGCTACTGCTGAATTTTCTGTTTGTCCTAATCTGCAACTTCTTTATGCTCAGTGATCCTTGTGTTTACACTACGTTTTGTGGTGCCGATATATGCTCTGCCACAACTGCATGGAACCCTGTAGACTCCTGGTGCCGATAAAGGATCCCGTTTGTCCCTTGGCCGATCTCCAAGTCTGTTGGATTGTTCGAGTAGGTTTAAAGACTGTTTTCACTCTATGTTTCTCCAGTATCCTGCCGATCCTGTCCGTGACTCCATGTATGTATGGGAGGCAAGCCCACCCTTACGCTCATCATGCGTATCTATGATTGGAAGGGATACAGCAAGAACGAGTTTAATAGAGCAATTCGACCAAGAAACAGTGGAGGTCGTCCTGAGGAAACAGATACGCATGATGAGCGTAAGGGTTGGGCTTGCCTCCCATACATACATGGAGTCACGGACAGGATCGGCAGGATACTGGAGAAACACAGAGTGAAAACAGTCTTTAAACCAACTCGAACAATCCAACAGACTTTGAGATCGGCCAAGGACAAACGGGATCCTTTATCGGTACCAGGAGTCTACAGGGTTCCATGCAGTTGTGGCAGAGCATACATCGACACCACAAAACGTAGTGTAAACACGAGGATCACTGGGCATAAAAGAAGTTGCAGATTAGGACAAACAGAAAAATCAGCAGTAGCGGAACACGCACTTCTAGACGGCCACCAAATACGTTTCGATGAAGTGGACATTTTGCACCAATCTCAACGGTATTATCCGAGACTAACCAGAGAGGCCATTGAGATCTTCAAACATGACAACAATTTTAACAGGAAAGAAGAAGTCACGGTCCTTGATAATGTCCACCGCAGTTGTGGACGAAACGTCAGGAGGAAATTCCCATGGACCACGGCTTCAAAGCCCGAAAACCTTTCTATATGTGATTTGACCGTCCGTGAAAGCCTTCATAGTCTGACAAAAACATTTTGCTCTGAAAGAAACAGAATTTTTTTTGTAACTTTTTTTGGAATCTTTTAAAATTATTTAAAAAAGGTGCAATGTGTTCAAAGTTGTTTTTAAATACTTAGTTTCTCAAATATTCATATTGCTGCGCCTCAATTCCCAATCACGAATTTCTAATTCAGTCTAAGAAAGAATTTATAAAACTTAAACTTACATCCGACTCAAAGCCAGTCAATTCTGTATCACCAATGTGGTCTGAACATTAAAAAAAAATTGAGGAAATTGAATCGAGTCTAAATGAAATTCTGATCCCCAAACAAGTTGATTCTATCCCCATTACCTCATGTGTATGTATATTATTAAGAGATTCCCTCTCTGGAAAGTTTTGAAACAGCTTCACCAAGCACAGCTTCGGCAATACATTTTAATACAACAATACACTTAAGCAAAGTAAGATCCTGTGTTTAAAGCACCCGATCCTCTTTAAGCGTGAGTGCAATGTCTGATTCTATTTACCATTGATATCATTGTTTCTCGAAAATAATAGCGAATTCATGTATCAGTCTATTAGTTGGGACATTTATTTTCATTCCGTGACAAATAAATTATTCCGGTTGAAAGTCGTTATTGTCTAGATGGGGCTTTTGCTCTTAATCGACCTCCCAAATGTCTTTTCAGCATAGATGCCAGCAAACGAGAGGAGTACAATGCAAGCTAAAAAAATGTTGCTTGTTATCCGGACTGCGCACAAAATACCAGGCGTTAAATCGGGCAATCGTGATGGCCACTAGAAGACACTATCCCACAGTTCAATGAATTGAGTGTTAATAAATCGTGATTCATCACTCAATAGCTATCATCAACGAACTGCTCAAATTCGCCCGGAAATCATAACGCATTTATTCCTTCTAAACAGTAATGTATATGCCATTACCCTTCATTAAACTGGCCTTTAACGTAAAATTACTGATGCAGCTGTCGCTAATTGGATTCAGATTAATTACCGGCATTATCTCGGTTCGCCTGCATTAACTACAGGTTATTTGCGGCCCGGATTTAGATTAGAAAGACTGACGCTAATTGAATTTGCCTCTGCAAATTGACATAGTCAAGCTTACATTATGATAAATGGTAATATGCATTTTCGGCTTAAATTAATAACGTTATTAATTGATTGAAAATATCAATTTGCATTTTGTCACCACTCTCAACAAATTATCGCTAATTTCAATCGAAAATCATTGACAAGTTTTAAGTAATATATACATACAAATAAAACGAAAAAACACACGCTCTTTTGGCTTAAAGGCACATATTTCCATTGACACAAAGAATACGATTTTATCATATTCAATAAGGGCATTTCCCGAATGAACGTCAACTATGTAGTGACACTATAAAGTGGAATAAAAGCATTTTAAGAGAGGCAATAAATCTTGCGTCGAGTATATTGTTTAGGGACGTGACACTTTCCGTCTGTTAGGCGAACCTGAGCTTGATATCAAGGGCCCTCGAATCTGGCCAAGATATATATCTTTAATAATTCCGAAGGAACAACAGATGTAGTCTTGAATGGTCTCTGATGCAGATTATTAAGGGAAATCTCTGGCCGAATGGCAAAGTTCTGATTGATGCAAATGGGGCTCAGAGAATGTTTCAATTGTTCAAGGAATCATTAAATTTTTCTGTATTTTTTCTTCTATTGCCACCAAAGGACTTTTACTAGATCACTTTAAAAGGCCACTTTTGATGAAAATTATTGCTTATATTTATTCAGCAACTGCAAACACAAAACGACATTTTTGTTGAAATAACGGAAGCTAAATAAAAAAAGGCTAAAAAAATCCTGTGCAGAAGAATCAATTTTAACTGGAACTCCGATGGGCATAGCGTCTTGAAACAGAGAATTTTCGAATCAGTCTCAATCTAAGGCGAAACCCGTATATGTTTTTAGTAAATTGCGAAAATAATTGCAGAAAATTAACAACTAATCTTTTGATTTGAATCGATGAATCGACAAAGCCTACAAATTAACTAATGACAATGAAGAAATTGTTATTAAAAATACGAAACGAACAATTTTTTTTTATCGAAAATAACCGTGGTTCCGGTCAATTTTTTCTGCTAAACGAAACCTTATAGTGAAAAGTATTATTTTTAGGAATGATTTTTAAGTAAAGTGAAAATACTAGTTTCCAAAAAACCTCAATATCTTCGAACCGTAAAACCATTGCTGAATTCGGAACATTATTGGTTAGAGGGAACCATACTTGAAAAAAAAGTTGGTGCTGACATTTTCCCCAAGTTTATGATAAGCGAGCCTTTGGAGATTCTTATTTTCCAGAAAGTTTTGATAAGAACTATTGAAATTTGGCCTTGTTCAGGCCTGACTGTTCACACACAAATGGGGAATTTTTTCCTAATGCTCAATTGCGCCAAATTCGCGGTAAATCTTTTGAGAAACGCTTAAAAAAATGTTTTTTGCGTCCAAACCAGTGTCGTACTCAACGGGTTTTGCACAACTTCAACGTTCAACGCTGACTGATTTGGACACGAGAACGTTTAGAGCGTCGAATGTTCAGTTTTTGCTTTACAATCAGTGGTGTGCCCGAAGGGCTCGGCACAACAAATGCATCAGACTCTGATGGACGTCAATGTTGTGCCGAGCGTTTCGGGCACGACACTGGTTTAAGCTAAAATTTTGGTTTACTTGTCAATTCTTCAGTGTGGTGCCTGAAATATATTGATATGGGAATGTAACTAACATGATGCGAAAAATCCTTTAAATCAGTAAAATTTAAGTCGATTGAAAAATTCAGGAGTAAATAAGGACCTGAATGACAATTTGAAGAAAATAAATCAAAAGTGAAAGCAAACAGGTAAAAATGTTGAACCCAAAGATCGCGGAATAAAAAATTAAAATTATGCTTCGTACATTATTAACAGTGCAACTGCAGCTTTAAAATTTTCAGTGTAAAAACCGGAAGAAAAATTTGATCGAAAACACTTCGAAGGCTTTTTGGACAAAATTGCAAAAAAAACTATTTTCTCTACTAACCTTTGCCATTGTCAGATCCGTGCATAGTATCCTGTCCTTAACGGTCAAAAGTGGCTTCTGGTGTGATATTGTTACATTATTCTGGAACAAAAAAAATTCAAAATTACTCCAATTGCTGAGTATTTTCAAATGAAAAGGGTCTCCTGAACAATAAACAAACATAAATGAAGAAAAAATTTTAACGCAAAAAAATTACTACTACTACTAATGGACAGGAGAATAATTTTAGATGACGGTTCTTTTTTAACAAAATAAACCTGGTAGCAGGAGAACCATGGGAAACAATATATTAACAGCGAATTTTTGCACAAGAAATTAATAAAACTCATGAACCCTGGTTTTGTTTCGCGCAGATAAAAAATATCCTGCACCCGTCATATTTCCATAGAAAGTAATCATATAGTTGGAAAATTTAGGGGCCTCAATAAATTCCTAGAACCGCCTGAAGGAACGTATCAAATCCCAATCTAGTCAGGCTTTTAGGGCCTATATTTCAAATTGCGGAGCGCCTTATGTTCGCATCGAGTTTACAACAATCCGCACTTAGCGCATATAAAGCGAAAATTCCTTTCGCTTTCATCGATACGCTCGAGCCTTCAGCCTCTGTCCATGAATCATTACTTTCGCTTTTAATCAAATTAAGGAAAAAAGCACCGGTAAAAGCTTTTATCGCCTTTTCACCGCTAAATATATATCGGCATTAGAGCGGGCTTGATAGAGAGGAAAATGACGGGGATGAAGTGGATTCTAAGTAACCGCCCGACTGGACTGTGCAAATTACTCAGAGGGGTTTAAACTGGAAGTATCGTTAAAATCAAAACAGGATCAGTGTTGGATGAATGTGACATATGGCTTAAATTGTGGATGGATATGGAAATTTAAATAAAGGTGTGACATACTCCATTAGATTATGAAAAATAATTTAATGATTTTCATGACTGGTAAACACATAAAATGCAGCCGATGTTGACGCAGCTAACGAGCTATTTGGCTGCTGGTATTTGCCGGATTAAAATCCCCTTTCAAATTAGTGCATTCCGTTCAATTACGGCCCTGTAAAAGGCAACAATTTCTCGTATTGTTCGAAATCGTCGTAGGCGCGTAATTAGCTAAATCTGGTTGTGAAACAAGACCTAACGATGGCACGGCGGTTTAACGAGGCCTCGTTAGAGAAATGGCAACGGATATTCCTAATCGGCCCGCTTTTCCACCATCCATTAGGACAAATTGACACCTGGCGGGGATTATATATAAGGGGCTCGTTCTTGTAAGCGCAGTAGAACCGATTTGTCGGCGAACTGTGCAAGTCTGCTCAGACGTTCCGTTTTCCAATTAGCCGTCAATGAGATCTTCTGAATGATTTTTTGAGAAATTTGAGAAACTCTTAAAGTGAAGCTCCAAAAAGTTGTTGAAATTTGTTCCTTTCTCAGCAAAAAAATCATGACTCTAAAACCGTTGAAAGACGCAACTAAAACAATTTCCTGGCTGTTTCAGAAACATCAACCTAGAAGATCACAGAATCTTAATCGAGTCGACGTCCTTAGTCATTTTTCAGAAACCTCCAGACTTCGGAGGAAGTATTTGTTGTTGAAATATTCTCCTGTTTCGGGCAAGAAATCATAACTCAAAAATCCTTTCTAGAATCAACTTGAATATTTCCGATAGTCTTGCTGGAGGGTGCAGCTACAAGTGTAGAAAATTTGAGTCGATTCGTTTAACGTACTGAGTTTTGAGAAGCCTTTAAACTTCAGCTCGAAAAATTTGCTCTTTTTCCAGAAAAATGCTGGGAACTTTAAACTTGTTAGTCGCTTCAACTTGAATATTTCCGAAATTGTTTTAGCAAGATGAAGCTACAAATTAACAAAATTTGAATCCAGAGAAACTTCGTGATTTTTGATCACCTTTGATTTTCAGCTCCAAAAAGTTGTGGGCAAGATTTGTTCTTTTTTCAGAAAAAGTCCATCAACTCGAGAATCATTATCAGCACAAACGTCAACTCCAAACACCAGCTCCACGAATTTGTGGGTGAGATATGGTTTTCGGGAAAATCTCCTAACTCAAAAATTCTTTTGTGCATCACCTTGAGTATTTTGTGCTTCACCTTGAGACAGTTTGCAAAGGACCACGATGCAGATATTCGAAATTTCAATTGGAATGGAAAACTGCGTAGTTTTTGATAAATCTTCGACCTTCAGCTCCGAGCATCTGAGAGCGAAATGCGTTTCATTTTCATGATAAAAAACCTCAGCTTCTGAGTCGTTATAAGCATAGCGTTGAATTTTTTCGAAAGTTTTTGTGAAGGATGAAACTACAACTTTGTGAAACTTGCATCAACTGCCGGAATCTAGTGATTTTGCAGATGCGTCCGAAGTTTTGCTTCAAAAATTGTGGGCAAGATCTGTTCTTTTTTAGGGCAAAACTCGAAAATTGTTCTAAACATCACTTTAAATATATCTGGTGGTGTTTGCTAAGCACAAAGCTAGCAATTTTCAAAATTTGAATAAAATCCGGCCTCCTGGTACTTTTTCAGAAACGGCCGAACAAAAATTGTTAGGCGAAATCTGTTCCTTTCTCACCGAGAAAATCCTGACTGATCCAAAATTATATCCAGAATTTACTCAGATATTTTCGAGAGTGTTTGTGAAAGATCAATTGACGAATGAACCAAATTTGAGTCAAATCAACCGACATTTTTGATAATTTTTGACAAAAGTGCAATTTTTTTTTTGTCGAAATATGTTCTATTTTCAGAAACAAAGTCCCAACAGTCAGCAACTTTAATATTTCCTTTGTTGTTTGCTAAGGATCAAGCTACAAATTGACAAAACATTAATGCTATCGAGGAACTCAGTAACTTTTTGAGAAACTTACAAACTTGAACTCAAATTTTGAGAAACTTACAAACTTGAACCCTTGTTAAAATCTGTTTCTTATTCATAAAAAAAATATTGATTCGAAAATCATAATCAGCAGCAACTTAAATATTTTACTGAGTGTTTACCAGGGATCAACCTACAAATTGACGTAATTTCAATAAAATCGCTACATTTGCTGATTTTTTGATAAATTTGCGCTACAATTAATTTTTGTTTTGGGCTTAGATTTTCCTGGAAAATTTAGGCAGCAAGCCCACTGCTCGAAACCGTCCCGACACTTAGTGAACACCTCGTTATAATAACAAGGAGTTTCGATTTTGCCACTGAGGGTGTCCTTAGAGAAATATCATTGTTAGGGATTCTCACGTGACTTTTCATCATTCCTTTTTCACTTCGCCGTTCTTCTAATCAAGCAAATTTGATGGGAATCTTTCCGCAAATTTGCCCTTAAAACCTATCCTTGATTTAAATTTGCCGCATAAATAGTTAAAGTCATTTTTATGGCAATCATTTGTTCTTTTCTCAGTTTCAAAAGTGAGTTCAATGATGAAGTGATTCGGTAAAACATCTGGCTGCTCCATTAACCCTGCACAAATAAAACAACATGGTTTTCCAAAAATTTGATATTGAAAAATGAATATTTCAAATTAAAATGCTCAATAAAATACATTTTTTTTCGGGGCCAATTTTTCCCTAACTTTGAACGTGGATAAATTCTGATTGCTGCTAGCGATTTTATTTCTGTTTGAAGTCTTATTGAGTGCAATTTTTTTCCTTCCAATGCCTGGTTTTGGAAAAATGATGTACTTCAGATAAAGTTTCTACAGGGTGTAAATTGAAACAATTTATTTCCGCATTTTCGGCTTGCTGCCAGTTAAAGAAAAAAATACTTTTTATGGATTTGAAGTGAAATTGGAAAGTAAAGTTTATTTTCAAATAATCCATTCATTCACGCAACCCTGTATATAGCATGTTTGTTTTAAGTCGATTATTAAATTTAAGCCTTCAACGTGCGTTCTAGATTTTAGAAAAATTTTTTTACCGCAACATCAAAAATTTTATTTTTTAAGATGAGCTCCTGTAAATAAAAGAAATAGACATAACATTCAACATTCGTTTTGAGATATAAAGTCCAGTTTTATGTTTTTGCTGTTAAAGTCAAAAATCTGTTTTTTTTGTTCAACTGGGAGCATGCCAAACTTTCAGAAAATATGCCTTGTTTTGTTGTCCACCCTGCACGAAATTTATCAAAAATACGTAAGTTATGCAAAAGCCAATACTGACAGAAAAAGAGTTGAAGTAAATAACGCTTCAAACAAAAATCAATTCGTTTGCAGCAATAAAATTTTAATTTAACTTTCAAAGTTTGGACAAATTTGGATGTGTAACGTTTAATTTGTTGAGAAGTTTAGACACAGAATACATAATATTCATAATAATGATTTATAATGATTTGCCATCAGGTTTTGTTGACGCTTTACCGTTACTTATACAGAGTGGTTTAATAAAGGTTGTCCTTAGACAAATCCTCTGCATGAATGTAATGCTTCTTCTTCTTCTTCCTCGTACGTTAAGACTCAGAGTCCTGTGTTTTTCTTCAACTTCCTAGTCCTGGGATGCTGATGTCCAGCTTTCGTACCATCGCTTCGGTGGTCTTCCTGGGAGTCTTGAGCTGTTAGGTTTTTGGTATTTGGCGATTTTTGCCATTCGGTCGTCGGCCATTCTCTCTACATGGTCTCTCCACGCTCTTCTCCTTGCTCTGGTCCATCTTACAACATCCGAAACCTTACAGGTATCTCTAATTTCCTCACTCCTTTTCATATCGTATAGTGTGTGTCCTGTTATGGATCTTAGGACTCGCATTTCTGTTGTTCTTAGCAAGCGTTTGGTTGTTGTGTTTTCCGCTCTTGTTTCTGCGGCGTATGTCATCACTGGTCTCACGCACGTTTTGTAGATTCTGACTTTACTCCCTGTACTCATGTGCTTGTTTCTCCAGATGATGTCTCGTAAGTACCCCGATATTAGAGCGGCTTTTGATGTGTGATTCCTTACTTCCTCCTTTAGATTCCAGTTACTCGTGATGTTTGCTCCAAGATATTTAAAGGTCATCACCTGTTCTACACTTTGATTGTAAATAATTGTATTATGAATGTATTGTATTGTAATTGAATTGTAAATTGAATGTAATGCAAGAGCGAAAAATGTCTTCGGCACAAACCCAGCCCTGTTCAAATCCCAATAATTGTTAACTTGAAATTGAAGCAAAGCTTACAAGCTGAAATGATGCATGGCCGGCAATTAGGAACAGCAGCAGTCCGAAATTCGCGTAGAAATTAATGGAACAAAATCTGGATAATTTGCTTGTACGCTTCTGGCTGGAACAATTAGACCTGGCACCGGGAAGTGCAGCAGTGCCGTTTGCTTTTCATTAGACCTGGCACTAATGAGCACAGTTTTTTTTTGGGCTTTCAGCAATTGCATAGAAATTTATTGGTTTATTCAATAAATCCTCGACCAGAAATTCAAAAGGCAACTAATTGATTCATTTCTCAAAGACATTAGCTCTACAAAACTCACCAGTTGTAGCCAAAACCTGACTGTTTTGAAAAATGACTTGGTTAGTTGAGCAAGAAAAAACCGTTTCACTTCCATCTCATCCTCTACATACTCCCAACAGAAAACAACTTTCTCAATTGATCCAATTCAAGTGCCAGTTTCTTTTCAAATTAGTTTCAATTGAATTTGGAAGGCGTTTGAGAGCGGACCCATCGAAAAGTTTCCAATATAGACGGCCTAATTTAAAAGGCCCATCGCTCGAAAGTTGGTCATCTTAAAATCCAAGTCGTGTCAAAAGTAGAAGCTTGTGAATTTTGCAAACGACTCGACTACGTATTAGCGTCAAGACGTCACTTAGAAATTTCAGTTGAAAAGACGGGCACCAAAGATGAAAGCCATTCCGTGTCTCTGGCTGTCCGTTTCGGTCAAGATGTCAGAGAAGCTTTTAAGGTACACTTGCAAGCTTTCACGATATGTGTGTCGCGGCATGCGATTTTATCAATATGAGGATGAACCGACACTGGATGGAAGTTTTACATCAACTGTCTATCTACAGGATGGAGCGTGCTAAAAATCATAAATTATCTGTAGATGAAGTTGATAACATATAAAGGAAGTCGTCGTTTTTTTCAGCTTTTCTCCAGCTGTTATAAGAATCAAAAACATAGGGTGAAGAGTCATCCTCAATAATGAAAGATTTTCTGGGTAAACCCCATGTCTCATTAGCATCTATTTTCCGACACCAGGATTTAAATCCTGTGGTCTCTGCTGCTTCAACTTGGACACATTTGTTCATCCCGAAAAAGTCCTCTCTGTATACGCTGGTGCATTAAGGAGGCAATCCAAATGTGCGATCGATCGTTGCCCTCTTAACTAGGGACGACAAAATATAAAGATGAAAGCCTTTCCGTGCATTACATCGTCCGTTTCGGTCGATATGTCAGAGAAGCTTTTAAGATACATCTTCCACTTAGGGAACTTGGACTAGTTCAATAATAGCCTTTTGGTCTTTGCTCCACTTACGCGAGTCGTTGAGCTTAAAAACTAAGACGGTTTCCATTGATTGACAAAACTGATCGAACTGCTGTTATTTGTTTTTGTGTGGCATTCTGTTCATTACCGATATTGTTCGATACAAACTTTTCAGTTTCAGGATATTTGAACGATATCGATGACAAATCTGTAATTTCGGGGTCGTTAATGCTTAATTTCAGTTTACTTAAACTGCTTTGATGAGCATTCATCATTCATCAACTACTAATGGCGTTGTATATGCATCTATACGAAAGACTAATTTATCACTGAAATTTAACTTCAACGGAAAAAGTGGATTCTTTAATCATGTTAAATAGATGAGAAATTGGTTATTGGCCTTTTAATGGCTTGTCGGAGTTGAAAGAAAATATAATTTTAAAGAAAAAGTGCAATTTTCTTAGTCAAATATGATCAAACAAGCAACAATCATTAACTTTCATCTTCATCGTTATGTTGTCATCACCTCATCCGGGTTTTCCAGAGAGCAATGGAAAGAGGAATGTTGGGCGTGAGCATTAGGGATAAGATCCGAAATGACGAAATCAGAAGGAGAACAGGCGTCATTGATGCAATGGAGCAAATTGCCAAAAATTGGCGATGGCCGGGTCATGTTGGTAGGGATGACATAAAGTGGACGAGACCTCGACAACCAAAACGTAGCGTAGGTCGACCCAAAGCAAGGTGGCGAGCCGATATCCAGCGCCAAGCAGGGAAAGCTGGATGCAAAGATCCCAAGACCGACAAACGTGGAGACTTATGGAAGAGCAGTTCCAGGAGTCGACGTATACACGCTGATGATGATATCTAGACTCATTTCTTTAAAATTTCCTTCCATTTTCTTAAGCTTTTAAGGCTCGACGTTCCAATTCTCCAACTTTGGAAGCACATTTTATTCGGTCTATCTCTATTCCTTTCCATTTTTTTATCAAGTTTGTATAAGTTTTTTGCCTCTATTATCCGCTGCTTCGTTTTATGATGTTCTTATGGTTTTTGCTTTTCCTCTTTTTTTTCTCTTTATTCTCCTTGTTTCGCCTTTCCTCCTTTCCCATATGTCTTGGATTTGTATTTCTTTGTTTAGCATATCAGCAATAATAAATACAATCTCATTATGACACTGCTTGAGTATGATTTGATTTGTGTTTATTTTTCTTTGTGTCTTATTCTACCCAGTTTTCCCAGGTTTGTGTTTTGTGTTCGTGATCGTAATTTGGTGTCTTTCCAATCTTCAAGATCTGAAATGCTCAGTTTTTTTTTAGATTGATACTTTCAATATGTTCAACTCCGTTTCTCATCGTAGTTAAATTCCTTCGTCATGTTTCTATTGTCTTCTTTCCGCATTTGGTTTTTCAAATTACAAAGAAATAGAGAGCAAGATAACAAGAATTTGGACTTTGGGGCAATATTGAACATTGGAGGCCTTTGGAAACTGGATTTTCTATTTTCCTGCCATTTTAGTTCCGAAAAAATCAACAGTTTGAATTTTTAGCTCTCCAAATATAGTCTCTACTTCATTTTGTGCCCAGCTTAAACTTAAATTCTTCACTTTTAAAATGGAACGACACATTTCCTTTCAAGTCATAGCAATAAATACTGTTTTTCCTCCAACTTTTAGAACTTTTTGTAGATTAAGTGATTGTTGGATTAAGTTGCTACCGAAAAACTTAAAGAGATCCTTAACTTCATCATCATTTGCTGTTATTTAGTGACAAAATATTGTATTTTCATCTCTAGTAACGGTTCTAATCCCTCCATCAGCTGGTGAAATCACTCCTTATACGCCACAAGGACTTTTAGTCTAGTTTAGGCTCTCCGAAATATCTTGGTTTCATTTTTTCAATCTCTGATTTAAAAATGATTCTCCTGATCACTCGTTGGGTGTCGACAAGCACAAGAATTTTCAGTGCTTTATAAATTTCATTTTAGAATGCAAATGGAAGGATGACTTAATAAATGTATGCAAAAAGAACTTGATGGCACAAAGTCCGCTTTCGCAACTACCAAATTTGCGTTCGCTGCATATAAAAACGTGCTTAACAGGCAGACAATTTGAAAAAAACGAACGAAAAAAAAATGTGTTCGTTTTGCAAGGTTTTTCCCCAGACAGCAAGAACTGAAACCGTCAATTTAACTGCAGAAAATTGTTCTGTTACCATTAAAATTTATACCAAGTAAATAACTTGGTGGAGGTATCGAAAAAGTACTTTGTGGGTTCGTTGGCAACAGCTGTGTTCGCCCATTGTGGAACGCGCTAAACAAAACACCTTATCCTTATGGCCCAATATAATATATATTGAAAAGCAGCTAAATTTAAAATAACACCTCCGGTAAGCCCTTTATTTCGTTATCCGAGTCTTTACCGACAGAAATCCATTTTGGTGCGAAGCCCTCCATTTTCCGTCTCCATGGTCGGGTATAGCGGGAAACTGCCTGGAAAATTGTCAATTCGGTTTCCTACGGCGTGACATCAGGCACGGAAATAATAACACTGATAAAACCAGAAGTATCAACTGTATATTCCATCACGGTGAATCGGACATTCGGGCTTATGGGGCCCGTCTGCTTTTTTTCGGGATTTCGATTTAAATTGAAATCTGGAAAGGTTGGCAATTCCGGTCCGTTTTTTCAATAAGCGCAAGCAACCGGGTCAGGTGAGAAATCAACACTTTGATTAATTTTCTGCCAATTTGCAATATCCCATAAAAGTGAAACATTTCTCCAAGGAAAAATTTAATGAAATTGGCCCTCTACTGCTGGACGCATTTCCTATTATGAAAAGTCAACAACGCTAGGTAATAACGCTTTTTTACTCGGCAGGATTCGTGCAGATGCTTTTCCAAGTTCTTATTAAAGAATCTGAAAAGTAATTTGAAGTTGTAATTGAAATTGTGAGAGTGTAATAATTGCGCCGGGCGCCCAATTCAGGATTAGTTTCATTTTTCCTGCGCTTTTATGGCGTACCTATTTCAGCTGGTACAGGATTTTAATTGGCTTATTTAATTGGCTTTTCCAGCAAATTATTTTCAAGAGACGCAATGTAATAAAAACCGGATTAGTTGCGGAACTAAAAGAAAACATTTGCAGTTTTCATTTGTAAACGTTCAGTAATTGGATCTGCTCTAATGTACCAACCGCTTTATTGAACAATATTTGATATGAGAAATGCAATCAACTGAAAAATTACAAATTTATTTAACAAACATATTTTCACAGCTCTCAACTCATATTTTTAGGACATTTAATCTCCTATAGGCTCAGAATCTGTACTGATCTGGTCTAAGACATCAAACTGATTCAGAGCTTTTCATGCTTCAATCGGTCAACAACACTTTTTTAAATTATTAGCTATGGAAAAATCTTTTTTTTGGTTGCTTGTTGCAAAAAAGCAGCTGAAAAACATGAACAAATCCATTTTTTGAAGCATAAAACTAAAGTTTGATTGCCATTCGGAAATAATTTTTTTTTAATGTTTAGAGTCTATAATGCTCCTATAAAATTAAATACCTTCTTAAAGGAAAGTTTCGAAATATTAAATGAACTATCATCTTTGCACTTTACCCAAAAATGTAGCACTTTCACCTTTTCACCAACTCTTTCACTAGCACCATGTCTGGCATTTTTAGAGGTATGTTTGTTTTGGGCGCCACAACTCTAAAGATGTTAGCCATGCTTGCTAGCGAAACGTCAGCAATTTTTCTGAGAGCTGTTTCCATTAAAAAGGCGCAGCTTTGCCATAGTAAGATAACGCAGAAATATGAATGGCTTTCTTACCTTTACGTTTCTTTCTGTCCTGATTGCAACCGACTGATTGTCTTCCTCATTAAGAATCTGAAATAAAGAAAACTTTGCATTCTGTTGCACACACAGATGATTAAAATATTGACGATTTAAACAGACTGGGTAATTGAAGACGTAAACCGGGCCTTGATGTAAGATCCAGCTCAGCTACGGCAATTCATATATTACAGCGATTTCTTACAAGGAAAGTAATAACATCCTATGCCAAGAACGTTCTCTGAAACCATCCAAACGCCCCAAACGATCTCCGTACACAATTCCGCCGTCTACGATACGCGGCCATTCAATTTCAAACTGCCCAATTTTTCATTTTGAATTTAATAACGTCAAACTGCGGTATTGGCGCGTTTCTTTCGCCTTTTGCCAGTTAGTATCTTGGCCAGTCACGAGTTCAATAAGACATAAAACAGAACGAAATGGATTTCCAACTATGGACTATTTATTTTTCGATTTATTGCTGCAATCTTCACATGAATCGATTACCAATTAACCATTTAAGAATTTTACTCACTACAATTTTTTGGACGCCATTCAAATATGTCTGCTAGTACAGTTCAAAAGGTAAGTAATTCGAGCAATTACAGAAAAAAACTAAAGTCACCGACAGCCACAATGGCTGCTAATTGACACCGAAAGCAGAAAATCACTTCCGGCAAATAAAAGAAGAAACGGAACGCCCGTTCAGTTCGGTCTAATGAAGCACGATTCATAATCAACACGAACTGATGACCGAATTAGAGTTGAATGCAGATGAATCGAGCTTACCGAATGCCAGAAAGGGCATTTCAATAGGGCGGTAATGAAATGCTTGTAGGTGCCAGTGGGGTACACGATCTGGTCTATGGAAAATCGAAACTAGACGAGGATTTTTCCAAACAAGATTTTTCAGTATCATGTTTTTTAAAAAATAACTAAGTGCGTAAAAAGCGGGATTTTCAGAAGGCAGACTACGAAGCTGTTAACAAATATAAATAATAATCGAGCGCTAAAACTGCACAAAATATGAACCCTCAGACAGAAGATTTTAAAAAAGAAAGCATTGTCTTGTTATCATCTTCAGAGGGAATTTACGCAGCGCAGCAACCACCTCTGAAGATGCAAGCAACTCGTGCTTGCGAAACGTCAGGAAGATTTTTTACACTACATTTGAAAGCCCGAAAAACTTACCAATTTCAGGCAATGGCCCATTGAACTTTTGACCCATTTTACCAATACTTTTAGCTATTTTACCAGTGTGAGGCCGCGTTTTTTCTTTTGTAGTTGAAGTGGAAAAATTGCTAATTCAAATTCTGTTTGTAACTGATTCTTACACAAAAAAATTACCATGAGTCAAACACAAGTTTCAAGCCAGAGAAACCCACTAGGGTCAATCAGTGACTGAGAGAGTTTCACTCTTTTGATGTGCTTACTAATAATGGTTGAAAAGTTGAGAATAAAAATTTTCCAAGTCTGAAACTGGATTTCTGATTTCAAATGGTCGAATTGCGTTTATTTCAAAAAGTCATCAATTAATTTCCTATACATTAAAGGGGTTTATGCATTGTTCATTAAATGAAAATGCCAATACTGAAACTCTAATGCCCATTAATTTCCAATATTTCTGTAATCCATCGAATCGACAATTCCGTTAATAAAAATTGATAAGAGATTGCAATTAATGACCGTCGCAGACAATAAATGCGATTAAAAGGAAAACTCGTTTCGACGGCAGGAAATCTCCGAAGCTTTTCTGCCTGACGGAAAGTTTGAGATTTTTCTCGCCCATTTTCAATTTAGCGATGTAAATTAGTAGAAATTAAATCGAAAATATGGATTCTTTTCATTCAGTCGCTGATCTTATTTAGATAAGAAGCGAGCTGTTATGGGGGGACGATGCTCGCGCTCTTTCTCCCTATGCCCGTAAGCTAATCTGTTCCCTTTTGTACTCCGCTAGCTGTTTTATAAGCAGATCGGAGGAAGAAGTCTATCAGGAATTTTCTTATTCTAATATTCAATTATAGGGAGATTATTTATTTGGGAATTATACAGGTTTTGTACTTTGAAGCAGCAAATTAGGTTCAAAAATACAATACAGTATACAGGTGATTTATGGAAATACACATGAAAATAGTTTCAAGAAAAGCAGATTCAGCAAGAAGTTTCAATTGGGACAGTCACGTAAGAACCTGCAAAATTTATTTTCAATTCATGTTTTAATGCTCGGTTCTTCATACCAGACACTCACGCAAAATTCTTGTAATCGTTCCCGATCAGCACCAGAATGAGTTGTTCTACAGCAAAATTGCAACCCTAAACAGATGTTTTAGAGTGAAACTTTGGTCCCTTGCATCACAGGCGAACTGTAGCGATTGAAGATCTATGACCCGATTATATCCTGGTGCAATGGAAAATCAGTTGAATGGTGAAAAGTTTTCATTATCTAAAATCTAGGAGTGTCCGCTGAGCCATCCCTGTATGCGTGCAGACCTAACCAGAACCCAAGCCGTATTCACTGAAAGTCATTCATCACCGCACGAAACAAATTAAATAAAAGTCCGGTCACGCTAAAGAAATGTACTATATCAGCTAGTAGGTCATTCAATTTGTAGATTGATCAGAACTGCTTGTCTGCCGAATCGATCCTATGAAATATTTAACACTTTCAATCTGGCAAAGAGCGACTCTTCTTCAGCTCCCGGATGCTGCCGACTTAGACACGTTTGAAATTGGAGTGTTCGGTTACCATAAAAATCCAAATTTGATTAATCGAATTGCAGAAAGACCGTCAATGTGGGCGTTTCCTCGATCACAAAGTACAAGATCGGCCCTGATGAATATTTAAATTCTAATTTGTTCTATCTGGTTGACACAATCCGAAACCCATAACTTCCGGGTCAGTCGATGGGATATTACAGCGACGAAATTGATTTCGGGCGTTCGTTGCCTCTTCCGTTGTCCGATAAAACTTTATGATTGCTTTGGTGCCTGTAATACCAGACGGAATAATGGATATTGTCTAATTTTGCAAAGCGTTATGGCCATTGCTGCCACGTGCAACAAGCCATAAAAACTTTTCTGAAGAATGAAGCCAATCCTTTATTTCAGTTGGTTGCCCATTAGACCTGATTTTTTCATCTACACCTACAACATTTCATCTTGAGGTGTCTGGAAAAATTTTGCTTTTTTCCTGGTTCTGGACTTTACTGCAACGGTTTCTACGACTGACTACGAGTAGCAAAACAATAAGAAAAAAATATAGATTTTTGTTTTGTGTATGTTATTCTCTGGATAATTGAGGACGGACTTCTGCAGTTGCCATTGAGACTTGAGCTTATTTTAAAATTAAAAAGTGATTGGTACAGGAGCGAGTTCAGTATCTTGAAGCACAATTGTTTATATGGAATACCAGCTGGTCAATTTGCTACCTTGCTTAATTTGGAAGTATCTGCTTGTTAAGAACGATTCTGGCAACTGAAAGCTTTTATGAGGAAAATGCTTTTTTTGATTTTGCCTGCAGAAGACAACAAAACAATACCGTTCAGAATTTAGATCTCGTTGTTCTCTTTGAAGCGAATAATTTTCTCTTGTCTTCAACGAATTTACCTTCGTTTAGCTAATTTTCTCAATAGCGTTTATTATTGATTAACCTGTTTCTTTTCACTGTTCCTTATCTGATTTGTGTTGATAATATATGGTGAAACTGGTCTGATAGGGTACTGATCACACCAAAATCACTATCCAATATTCTTGCCATCTGACTGAACAATATTGTTCTTCTTGAACTTTTGAGGGAAAATCATGGCTGATACAAATCGCCGCAAAGTTTCCATCAGGAGGTATGCAGAGTTCTAAGAAAGCTGCATTTCCCACATGCCTATTTATTCAGCTTTGGGGGCTGTCTGAGGATCTCTCATCCGCTTGTTAACACTAATGAAGCGACGACGGCCTGCGGTTTTCACTGACTCAACTAACGAGCGACTGACATTGGTCACTGTTAAACTAATGAGCAGAACGAAGCGTCGAAAACTTGTTATAGTGAGTGTCTTTGGACAAATGAATGGACTCTATTTAAGCTTTGATGGTCCTAACAGGCACGGGTTGCTAGCAAAAGACAAACAGAAAGGGATTAAAACCGGAAAAAATATATTGAATTCAATTTGTGGGAGTTTATTCATAATTTACTAGCGTATGACACTCCAAATTTTGCTGGTTTGCTGGTTATTAAAACGTCGTCTGAAGAAATTTGTTGCGTCCTAAGCGAAGCTAATCATTCAAACTATAGAAATTGTTAAAACCTTACTTTCCACAGCCCCGAGTTCAATAAGAGAAGGCACAGCTATGCCGTAGTAAGATGTGAACAAGTTTGGCCATGTTATCGCAATATAGAAACTAATTATTCATAGTTTGCGATTACACAGTTTGAGCGAGAAAATGCCTGAAACTCTTAAGAAACACATTAAACTTGGGCAGTTAAACAAAACTTTTGAGGCAAATTGCAACCGGAATGGAGTGCGCATATCATTTGAGGACAGATTGCATTAAGGCAAATATTGAGATTGTGGACTAATGAATTTGGTGGCAAATTTCTTGCGATAATCTTTTTAGTAGCAAATATATGAAAATTCCATTTTCGTCATTAAAATTGAACTTTTCATAATATTTTTATCTTTACGTTTTGTTCTCTTCTAATTGCAATTAACTGATTGTATTCCTCATTATCAATCTGAAACAAGTAGAAAACTTGTTTGAACTCTATTTTGGACACACAGCGCTAAAACGACAAGCAGAAAGTGGAAAAAAATAGGGAAGAAAGTGAGTTCAGGTGTTTGAAAGACTGATGAAACTGCTGCCTAAAATACTGGGATATGACACACTGGAAACTGCTAGTTTTTAGGCTGTTGGCGTCTGTAGCAATTTGGTTCTAACGTTTTGCTAGCACGTATGACAAACATCTTCCGGTTGTGTTTGTTTCGCGCGACAGACGATGGCCTAATAACCTGAAAACCAAAAGTTTTTCAAACGATGGCCGCAAAAGTGTTAACCGTTTCATACACTCTGTTGACTAATGCTGCATTGAGGCATTCGACTGAATCCAGCAGAGTATTGAGTTATCGACTCGTGTCGCAGTTGCCATCATAATTTTAAACACGCGGATGAAAAAAAACTCAATCAAAACGAGAAGGAAAAAAGTGTTTTCCAATAGATTAACTTTCAGCACATGTTTCCATCGTCATCTCGCAATTCCATTTGCGCGATTCAACGGACTTTTTTGATTACTGATCGGAGATATAAACCAGCTCAACGACCTATAGTATTCTCAAATTGAAATGCCCAAATTGAATAAGTGAGATGGAATTCACTTTGCCGAATAGGAGGAATATCGCCTGGACATAACATGAAATATTGAAAAATTCCAGGGGCTATTCCTGGCGCAATTTCATGGATATTAGACGGCGAAGGGTGGATTAACTGTCTTAAGTAAATTAAATTTATCGATCGAAAGTTCTAGGCTT
Source organism: Dendroctonus valens (assembly GCA_024550625.1). Classification (NCBI taxonomy): domain Eukaryota; kingdom Metazoa; phylum Arthropoda; class Insecta; order Coleoptera; family Curculionidae; genus Dendroctonus; species Dendroctonus valens. Next base: position 1,800,398 of record JAJTJO010000036.1, read on the forward strand.
TTGTCATGGAACGGTATTCGACTACAACTAAGAAATTGAATGGTTTAAAGGCAAAATTCAAAAAATGCCCGTCCAAATCAGGCTTGCTGAACAATTATTAATAAAATCGGGACCATTCGGGTCAACAAAAATCCGCAAAAAAACCATTAATTTTTCATTTCGACGTCAACCACATCTATTCATATCGCCATTGTACAAACAAATCAATCCGTTCGGATTAATTTAATTAAAAACAATATCCCCGCGGCTTATATTGACAGTTTAATATTCCATTCCATTTTTCGAGCGGCGCAAATTTATGAAGTAAAAACAAGTTTATTGAGATTTAAATATTGTTAAATTCGGAACGATATTGATACCCGGCCAGGCTGGGGCATTATATTTTGGGGATTATTTGTTGTTTATTGTTTCGTATTTGTCACGTCGCACAAAATATATAAAACGTATTTAATGGAAACAAATTAAAGGATTATACGTTGAATAATATGAGGCAGGTCATTTAGAAATGGCAGTTTTAATGGAAAAACATTCAAATGAAATATGAAACTTCGGTTTGATGGTTAGTTGCGTTTTTCTTTTTGCTGTCGATGCGGTTTGGAAAATGGTCTCTTATGCATCCGTCCAGAGCTGCCGTTCTTAGAGCAAATACCCTTAACCCATAAGTAGCAAATGTGTGAAAAGCTTCCGTTAGCTGTCCCTATTAGCTGCAACTTTTATTCGAAAATATAGCTTAGCCACATTGAACCACAACCAACTTAAAACGCTTGTTTATTTATTTCCAATTTGAACCACCAATGTGGTGAGCTCGCATTTCACTAACCACAAGTTCTTTGCGTGTGTAGCTGGCCAGTAAAAATTCCCTCTGGGATATTGAGTATAAAAGATTTAAGCCGACAGAAAACGGAAGCTCGTTTAGAAGCACCAATTTGGATTGTTGAATAAATGATAAATTTGAAATGGATTTAGTCACATGGTAATCAGGTGCGACACTGGAAACTTCCAGGGGCTACTCCTCAAACGCCATTTAATAGGCATTAAGGCGGCTGAGGGTGGATTAACTGTCTTAAGTAAATTAAATTTATCGATCGGCGGCACTAGCTTTCTATTAGGGCGGCTTTTAAATTACCTACAAATTTTCATTTATTTTAGTCGAGAATAATTAACATTCTGCCTGTAAAGTTAATTAAAATTTTAATAGAATAGGTGAGTGGAGCGGGCCGAAATCATCAAGCGATAAGCAGCAAATCCTGTTTCGTAATTGAGTCAATAATCATCACTAGATAATTCAATTTCCTTAAGTTCAGCTCATATAAGCGCGAAACTCGACCACAGAAGCCCATATTGCAGTTTTCTATTAACTTCTGTAGGTGCTTCGATTCAATTGCCTTCTGAGATTTCCAGATTACTTCTGAAATACCCGGATTAGATTGCATTTGGGTAGATGTTAGAATTGGCCGTTTGCCGTCTCCCTCCTCTACACTCGGCACCACTTTTCTCCTTTCTCGCTCTTAACTATTCTCCAAATAGCTTATTTTTCGCCTCATTTGCGGCGAATTTTTCCCATCTGATAGTAGCAGTTTGATCAAATGGGCTCCACGAGCTGGACAGACAAGAAATCTACTCTTATTTCGGGTCATATCAGCCACCTTTCTGGTACTAGTTAGTGATTAGTTTGTTTTATTGGGTATAAACCTCTTTTAATAAAATGGATACAAAACGAAAAAAATTAGCTCGTCAACTTTTTGTCTGGAAATGTGACTGGAAGACACTATTGGTTCACTTGTACACGCTTTCGCGCTTATTCTTTAAGTTAGAGATGGAATTAAAGTGACAAAATAACCAACCATTTTTCCGAAATTTGTCTCAATCTAAAGCCTTTTGTGTATTTCTCACATATTTTATACAAAACGACGAAGATCCGACAAATCGTCGATTACTCATTGGGAGACTTGACCAATATTAAATTTTCGTACCAACTTGCATTTGCTTTCGGTCCCCTTTTCACATTTTCTTCCAAACCGTTGTATTCAACTAAACCGTTTGAAAGATGGATATTTTCTTAAATCAATTCAGCAGAAAACCCCTCTTTTACATATGAAAGCAGTCTACTGTGGAAAACTTGACGGTTTAAAGTTGAAAAACTGAGCGAAAAAAGTTAAAAATTGTAAATCCAAGAAATTCCTACTCAGAGTTCAAGAAGCGTTCAATTTAGAGTGTAATTCACAGCAGAAATTAAACTAATAATGGGTATTTTTGCTCTGAAGATAATTGAGGGTGTGTTCGCAGCAGAAAACCCCAATTTTACATATGAAAGCAGTCTACTCTGGAAAACCTGACGGTTTAAAGTTGAAATACTGAGCGAAAAAAGTTAAAAATTGTAAATCGAAGAAATTCCTACTCAGAGTTCAAGAAGCGTTCACTTTAGGGTGTAATTCACAGCAGAAATTAAACTAATAATGGGTATTTTTGCTCTGAAGATAATTGAGGGTGTGTTCGCAGCAGAAAACCCCTCTTTTACATATGAAAGCAGTCTCCTGTGTAAAACTTGACGATTTAAAGTTGAAAAACTGAGCGAAAAAAGTTAAAAATTGTAAATCGAAGAAATCCCTACTCAGAGTTCAAGAAGCGTTCAATTTAGAGTGTAATTCACAACAGAAATTAAACTAATAATGGGTATTTTTGCTCGGAAGATAATTGAGGGTGTGTTCGCAGCAGAAAACCCCTGTTTTACATATGAAAGCAGTCTACTGTGGAAAACTTGAGGATTTAAAGTTGAAAATGAAATTTTCCCTTTGTTAGTCAGTAAAATTTCTTTGTAAACTTTACCCGAATTTCCTCCTAAGATTCGAGAAAAAATACAGCTACGCTCTCAGAGAGTACGACACTTGGAGCTTCGAGAAGAACGACTTATAATTCTTCTTTTAAGCATTTAAATATTTCATTTTCGCCTTCTAATGCCATTATTGTCGCTAACTTTCTCACTTTCATTAGCTTGTACAGCTTACTTCAAATATCATTTCTGATTATTTTCTAAACTATAAACAATATGCGGAAGTAAATGCAAAAGAAATTGAAAATCAGTTTTGAACATTTTTAAAATTTTTATTTGAAACCAGTTTAATTTATATTTGCTCTAGTGTCTTTTCTTAGAGTTTAGTAACGTTCTTCGCTAGGTATCTTCGGTTTAGGAAAAAATAATATGCAGGGTGATACAAAAATACTATTAGATACAAATGTGGATCCTTAAAGGTATCGTTTCCAAACCAAAAAGTACTAAAATTTACTTGAAAACATACTAAATTATTAATTAATTATGTATATCCAATACCGCTTCAGCTATTTTAATGTATTATTATTATTAATTTTTGTTATTTATTCATTACAATCAATCGCCAATAATTTCAAACTTTGAATTAAAATAACTGATGGCGTGAGGATTTTAAGTCATCATATTAATATACGATTTAATTAATACGATTTTTAATTTTTTTAACACGAAAATGATGCCTTGTACGAGCAAAACTGTAGAGAGCGTTTTTGTTGGCAACTGAACAAGCAATTAAATGGTGAAATATGTTTTTTTTTTATCTGTGGCGCACAGTTTTTTGCTTCAAAATATTGAAAGCCATGTCTATACGGGCGCCACTGGTGGACCAAAAAACATGTTTCGTACAGTAAATACATGACCACTCGATGGCTATTGACATTTTGCAAAATTTGCAAAAAACAATCTGTATTTTAGTAACGGTTCTCTTAAGAAACACGTTTATTAAAACTCTTCATCTTTAAATAATGCCAGCAATCATCTTCGAACGTTTGACAGTTTACTCTGATCACCCTGTATAAAGTGAAAATTGCCCGAAAAATTCCGGACAAAATTAAAGAATATTACTTATAATTGAGATAATAATAAAAGTGAGAGGCAAATCTCAATTGAAAGTGAGAAAAGTAGCAAAGCACACTTTAAAATAGCAAAATCTGTAAAAAATCCACGAATGCTCAACAAAACCGGCGAAACCTTCCATAGGTTTCACATATTTAAAATTTAAAGCTTTCATTGGTTATTGGTTATTTTTATGTAATTACGAAGGAATGGACGCATCTTGGAGCGAATATCGTTCAAAAAAAAACTCTCAAACTCATTCTTTGATGGTTTTCTTTGCAATTCCCCGGTATTTTTCAATATAAAAGGGCTAAATGCGGGGTGAAAAGCAGCTGATTTGACCCAAGAGGTCCCTTGGGGTCCGGTCATCTTAATTGAACCGCCAAGGCGGCTGACCGACCGACCGCGATCCGATGGAGATGGCATGAAAAATGATCGGCCTAAAGAGAATGAAAAAGGAAAATATTAAAGATTTTCTCAATTTCCTTCCCGAAATTATACTTCAGTGAAAGCAATTTGCCGTCAGCTCGTTCGGTCAGTTATGTGCGCTGGCTTCTGAAGCCCATGAGAGCGCAGAGGTGAATTCAGCCCATCCGTCTTCTTGATGAGGTTTAAGATTTACCTTCTATTTCACTCTAATTGATCGATATTGTATTAATCACACTGATCCAGAATTCAGCTTAATGAGAACTGAACTGAGTACAGTTTCCTGTTCAGTGGAAGATCACAGGTTTAAGCAGGACACGCGATATGAAAAGTACTTCGATGCGAAAAACCGGCAAGGGCAGGATTATTAAAGCGGTTTTACAGCTCCTAAATTAAACTCGTAAATTCGCCAGTCAATTTAGGAAAGTAAATTTAACCTGTCACGAATGGTGAAATTATTTCAATTAGTTCCAGAAAGTGCAGCCTGGTATATGCAGTTCACTAATTAAACTTAAGGCCCAAATAAATGTCAACTATTTAACGACTGTACACAATTAAAATTGCAGTAGGAGGCAAAATTAAAAGTTTTCTAATGAAAAAGTTGTTGGATAGAGCGAATGGGTCAGTGGAGGTTCCACTTTTAATTTGTTGCATTGGCCCCTGGCTAGGCAAACATTCACCTGCTCACCATCCCTTAATTTCGATTCAGTTTTTCCAAATTAACTGTTTGTATTTGCACATTTTGTGTATTGATTGTAATTTCCCCTGCAGCGTGTAGAAGCGTAATTATATTGATACAATGTCCTGTACCTCTCAAGATGAGGTCTAGACCATGTTGTACAGTATTATATTGCGCCAAATATCAACAAGTATTAACTTGTTAACATTCTATAGGCTGGAAGCAACAGCAAGTAATTTTCAAGTCAACTAGAGGTTTTCAAAAAACCCGTGCGAAAAGAAAATTATTTTGCTTGAACTACACCCATCCACTACAATTTGATTCGAGTATTCATATGCTTTCGGTCACATTATGGCTGGTTTCTGCAACACTTTGGCTTCAGCGAACATCTTTCCTACAATACTTTGTCCCTAAAGCCTCTGCTTATTTCCACGCACTCTGTGGAATATTAGTTATAAAGCGAGAAGCAAATTGGAAATCACAAATATAATTTAGCGCAATTTTAAAGCAAGCTAGAGTGAATAACGAAATACTAGAATGAATGAGCTATGAAAAGTGGAAATAGTACAAACTATGGAAAACTAAAAAACTGACTTACAAAACTCTTAACCACGAAGACGTCAGAAGGAACAAGAAAAGCCAACAAACAAACGAATTCTTTCATAAGTCTCACAATTTATTGTGGAAAGCTTCAAACACGCAATGGCAAAAATGTCTTATATTTTTTAATATTGTGCGTATTTTTTTGTTTATATTTCAGGTAGAAAAACGGATAAAGTTAAAAGCAAAAAACCCAAGACAAACACACAGAAAACGAACCTTATAAGAGGAAAAGCATTATTATTCTTTATCTAAGTGATGTTTTTATATCTCTTCGGCATCTACAAAACAAGTAAATTAGCACAATTTTGCTGACACAATTTGGACCTCAATGTAGCGCACTTGCCAAAATCTACTCGTTTTAATACTGCAACTTGTAATTTTTTATAGAATTTATATTTTCAAAAACTAAATTTGATCAACACAATTACTAGCAGGCTAGCGCCGTTACGAATTTGATATAATAAAAAATTAATTAATTAATAACAGGCAAGGACCAGGTGGCAAATGTTGTGGAGGTGAAGACTTTAAGAAAAAATAAAATTTAAACACGAAAACACTGGAAATGGCGAAATGGGGATGCAGTTTAGGGGGTTCTGACAACGGGTTTTGGCGAATTGGGGCGAAACTTGACTTCTAAGCGGAAAACGTTCAATGGCAGAGTTGTAGATAACAAAAAAATTGAAAACTTTTGTATTTAACACTTTTTCACATAACCTCAAATTAACCGTCAAAATGGCGAAAACCCGATTTTTTAGTATTTAATTTTTTTCTCGCGCATAAATAATTTAATTTACATGAAGATCTGTAAAAGTATGTCTTTGTTGGTGTTGAATAAGCATGATTTTTTCGCAGTTCAGAAAACTACTAGTTTTCGAGTTATATACATTTTTCGAAAAAATTGCCCTTATCTTCCACGACCAATTGTCTCGATGTTTTTTTGGATTTGAAAGTGGTCATTTAATCGATTAAAAATCGCGTCTTCTTTAAAATGGTCTCTGTGACTTGGTGGTTTATTTATCGTTAAACCGCTGAAAATTGCGAAAAACTTAAAAGTCTCTCTGAAGCAATATTTATTCAATATTATCAATGATTTTTGATTTTCATCATTATTTCTGTTTATAGGGGACTATATTTACATAATATAAGTTGATTTCTTGCAAGATTATTAGAGTTAGTTTACTTTTACAGATCTTCATGTAAATCTGTTGTATATCATCAAAAAAAAGTAAATACTGAAAAGTCGGTTTTTCGCCATTTTGACGGTTAATTTATGGTTATGCCAAAAAGTGATAAATACAAAACTTTTCAATTTTTCCATTATCTATAACTCTGCTATTGAACGTTTTCCGCCAGGAGGTCACGTTTCGCCGCAAATCCCCAAAAACCGTGTTGAAGCACCAAACTGCACCCCCATTCCCCATTTTCAGTACTTTGCTGTTTAAATATTATTTTTTCTTAAAGTTGGAACGTCAGCAACATTATGAAGGCTTTTACGGCCGGTCAAATCACATATAGAAATGTTTCTCGAGCTTTGAAGCCGTGGTCCATGGGAATTTCTTCCTGACGTTTCCACAACTGCGGTGGACATTATCAAAGGCGATGGGGCAGTGGGCGAAGTGATCTCCCGATCTCTCTTTCAAGAGAATTGAAACACCTAGAAAGAGCCTTTGGTTGGAATGGATACAGCAAGAACGAGTGTAATAGAGCAATTCGACCAAGAAACAGTGGAAGTCGTCCTGAGGAAACAGATACGCATGATGAGCGTAACGGTTGGGCTTGCCTCCCATACATACATGGAGTCACCGACAGGATCGGCAGGATACTGGAGAAACACAGAGTGAAAACAGTCTTTAAACCAACTCGAACAATCCAACAGACTTTGAGATCGGCCAGGGACAAACGGGATCCTTTATCGGCACCAGGAGTCTACAGGGTTCCATGCAGTTGTGGCAGAGCATATATCGACACCACAAAACGTACTGTAAACACGAGGATCACTGAGCATAAAAGAAGTTGCAGATTAGGACAAACAGAAAAATCAGCAGTAGCGGAACACGCACTTCTAGACGGCCACCAAATACGTTTCGATGAAGTGGACATTTTGCACCAATCTCAACGGTATTATCCGAGACTAACCAGAGAGGCCATTGAGATCTTCAAACATGACAACAATTTTAACAGGAAAGAAGAAGTCACGGTCCTTAATCCAGATTGGAAACGCGTTTTGCGGCAAACAGCGTGTACGCCAAAACCATTGAAGCGCCTCCGACTCCTCACGCATGAGCTCACACGGTCCGACCGCATAAATACGACAAAGAATCTAGTAGTTGAACCAGTCTTAGTCGGAAAGCACGGGAGATCACTTCGCCTACTGCCTCATCGCCTTTGATAATGTCCACCGCAGTTGTGGACGAAACGTCAGGAAGAAATTCCCATGGACTACGCGGCTTCAAAGCCCGAAATACATTTCTATATGTCAGCAACATTTTACACCAAGTCGTTGCCTGTTATTAATTTTTATTTCAAAAAACTTATTTGCAGTAGCCTATAGGTGGGAGCATTTTCGTCACAAACAGCTGGATATTTTTGAAAAATTAATGTTCGCTTTTGTCACTGGCAGATATTTTTATCGGCCATTATCATGAAATAATAAAAAAAAATCAACCACTTTACAAATAGCATCACATTGAATGTGAAAATGAAACACGAATCACTCTGCTGCCGGTATAGGTTTGAATTGTTGACGATTTTACAAGAATTTGCCCGTTCAATAAATAGAGCGTTAAGATTTTGGTGCAAAAATTAATTTTTTTGATCCTTATGTAAACGGATAGTTAAATCTACTCCAAAACAGGCCAGTTTCTACTTACAATGCTCAAGTATCAGCTGGAAATGGTCACAATACTAAAGAGTCTAAAATAGAAGCTCCCAATTAGGCTCTTAGTTAGATTGTTTAGGTCCCAATTGTGTAATTACGATGCAAAATTATGTATGAGCAACAAAACTTTACTCTAGAGCCAGTTAAAAGCGACAAAAATGGAACAATTAGGCAAGAATAAAGAGTGAAAAGTTAATGGACATTAGGGTGATGAAGGAAGTGAAGCAATTCAGCTGTTTAAACGACCAAATTTTCGGCATTTGACTCGTTTTATCCAACATATTGAGTTTGAGGATCAATTCATCCAGTCCCAAACAGACAAAACACTGTTAAAATTTTGAGCATTGAAATAAACAAACAAAAAATTATCATTGCTCTTAAAAAATTTACATAAATGCACGGTCTTCCATCAACAACCAGAATCAGACAGAGAGCTTTTAAAACATTACATGCAAATCTTTGATTTGTATCTCTAAGCACTTCTGTGTGTAAAAATAACAGCTAAAGCTTAAAGCATAAAAGCTTCTTGATTTGCTCGAGGAAACTAAAACACTCTGCTCCTTCATCAGTCTGAATCACTTCCAGCAACAAAATGTTAAAGATTTCAAAAAACAACTGAAATAAAATGCGTTTTTTTTTGGTAACCACTGAGTAGTTGATGAGCAATAAAAAAATAGGGCAAAATCCGCAAGATTCAAACCTTACCACGTTGCAGTTATTCACAAGTAGGCACTAAGTTGGCCTTAAGACAAGCGCAACACAATCCACGTAAACACGTCGGATGTAGATTATGCCTTGGCGGATCTACAGAAGGTGTCTTTGAAGAAGTCTACGGACAAACTGACGCGCGAATGCCCTTTTGCCAAAAATGACACTAAAACACCGTGGCGGCGTGGCGCATGTTTGGCGTCTCGACGCACAGTGGACACAAACCTGAACCCTTAAAGATTTTATGCAATTGCAGTAGAGCTTGAAGAAACTCCTAGAAGTTATTGTTGATGTCCTGATTTATTTCTAGTCCTTTGATTCAAAAATCTTTCAATCCATAGTGGAATTAACGCGAAACTTTTAATTAAGCTTCGATGTTGTTGAGGGAAATTTGTCCAGTTTTCCCGGGGTGGTTTTCCTCTGGATTTCGCCACGCTCGCCGTCGCGAGTCACTCGATCTCTCGCCCGAAGGCATAGGTAGCTCATGCAAAATCTTATTATCGTCTATTTAATATTATCAAAAGCGGATGCCAGTTTGCGGTGTTTATTTTAAATTTGAGTCGTTCCCTGCTTCACTTCTCCTTTCGTTTGCTGCGCTCTTGTTTAGTCTGTTAATTTACGACTTGATTTTTCTATACAATTTCGACGAATTGTCATGCTAATGTAACGATTTCATAAGAAAACTCTACCACCGAAAAGAAATTTGTAACAAATTTTACAAAAGAAAATTCTATGGGTTTTATGCAAGACACTTTTACTGATACGCGTAGATGAAATGTTCTAATTTGGATTGAGAATTTCTTTGTTTCAATTAAGCTAATTAACTTTGCTAATGCATTCTAGGACAAAAAATACCATGCAGGCAAAACGGTTTGCGGCACTTTTCTAATTAATGTAATGAGCTTTTACTAATTAATTAAAGCTTGTTTGAACATGTTCCGTGTGCCTAGTCTTTCACTAATTAGCTGCGATGGCAAATAATCCAGAACTCAAAACAATAATTGTTTCCTACTGTGTCTTGAATTCCATGTGTGATTCGATTCAAAGAAGTTTTCAAAAATCGCAGAAGTTTCCTTTTTTCATCTGCAAATGGTTGCATGTCCAATAAGTAAGCCTTCCACTACTGGGTAATGAATTATTGTATTCATGTGGTTGTTTAAGTGCGCATTTTAATGTTTTCGGAGATGGGGCTTTTCAGCATTTAAAGTGTCATTGTTTGCTACTCTAGTCCACCTAAACGTCTTCTCGAGCTCAGTTTTATTCAAAAACCAAAATTGGAGCTCAGCAGATATTTTGCGTGTGAATGGTTCTATAAATAAATATTTGATTCTTTTCTTTAGAATTATTACAATTTTGCTAAAGCGGCAATCCTGCATATCAGTGGCGTAACCGAAAGGTTTGCTATAACTTTACACATGTATGAGTCTAAAACAAGCACTTGGAAAACTGAAAAGAATTTTTCTACAGACTTCTCGAACTTATTTATTTAGCATCTAATAAGTATAAAATTAAAGAAGGAAACAGCAGAATAATGCTCATACACAGGGAGCTTCCGAAAATGTATTCAATAATAGTAAAGTAGCTTTTGCAATAGTCTTGAAATGTCCATAAACCTGATATGGAGCGTTGTAATCTGAGTAATTTTGAGATTTGAAAGGTTTATATAATCAAAATAAATTTCGTATTTGTTTAGTTATAAACGTATATATAAAATATATACAGGGTGTCGGCAAATTAGAGTGAAAAGTACTAACTGCAGAGGGTTATAAACTCGAAATGTTAGATTGAGATCTCGTAAAAATAGTGGTTTGAACTAACGAAAATTCTGATTATTCGATAAAAAAGGGAATTTTCTTGAACGATTTTAATATTTTGTTGGACCTATTTGAACAGGTATTTTGAAATAATTATCACAATCTTAGAACTCCTTTTTATTGTCTTATATATATATAAGCAAAAGTCGTGTTGGAAGTGTTCAAGTAGTGTTGTTGTTGGGAAGCGGAAGCGGGATTGTCTCGTGAGGCAAAGGGGATTCAGTAGGGCCCAGTTGTAGGGATTTTTTTTCCATTTCGTTTGCAATTGGAGTTGTCTTTCTGTTATTCGCGTTATTTTGTTCGTTCGTAGAGTAGTTGGTTTGAGGGGTTGTGTAGTTGGTTTTGGGGGTAGTTGGTCTTATTCGTGTTATTAGTCTTAGTGCAATTTGTTCTGTTGTTTGTATATAACGTTTTGTCCTTTCTGTTCCGTTGGTCATGAGTATATGTCCATAGTCTAGCAAGGGTCTACAAATAGCTTTATATATTTTGGTGGCGGTATTTGTGCTAATTCCTCTGTCTTGTAGGTTAGTGATCGGAAGTGTTTTGTTCTCTTTATTGTTTCTGTCCTGATGTTTCGTATGTGTTTAGTGAATTTAAGTTTCTGGTCAATTGTGATTCCAAGATATTTTACGTCGTTTTTGGTTGTCGTTTGGCCATCTGCAGTTATTGTAGCGGAGTCAGCGTTGAGTCTGTGGTTTGTGAGCAGAAGTTGGTTTTTTGAAGGGTTTGGTGTTAGTCTCCATTTATAAAACCATGTCATTGTGTTGTTTGTTAGTGTTTGGAGTCTTATTTTCGTTATTGATCTCAGGACAATCTGTTCTGTTGTTTGAATGTGTTGTTTAGTTTTCCTAGATGCATTTGCTGACAGTATATGTCCGTAGTCAAGCAGAGGTCTACATATTGATTGGTAAATTTTGTGGCGGTCTTTGTACTAATTCCTTTGTCTTTGATACGTCAGTGATCGGAAGTGTTTTGTCCGTTGAATGATTTCTGTTCTTACGTTCTGTGCGTGTTTTGTAAATTTTACATTTTAGTCCAGTGTCATTCCTAGGTATTTTGCCTCTTGTTTTGGTCTAATTCTGTTTCCGTCTGTTGTTATTGATGGAGAGTCGTCTTTAATTTGGTGGTTTGGTAAAAGTAGTTGGTTTTTCGTGGCGTTTGGTGTAAGTCTCCATTTGTAGAACCAAGCAATTGTATTGTCTGTTAAGTGTTTGAAGTTTTTGTACTGCTTTTACTGTAGTTTTGTCGTCACGATCAATGCAGTGTCGTCGGCGTATTGTAGTATGTAAGCAGATTTGTCAATGTGTCTTTTGTCGTGGAGACTGTGATTGTATATGTCGTGGCAGTATATATTGTAAAGAAGGAGTGATAGCGGGGATCCTTGCGGGAGTCCCTGTTCAGGGGAGAAAGCAACGGAGAGGGTGTTGTCTATGCGTACTTCTAGGTGTCTGTTTGTGAGTAGGTTTCTGATCGCGTGAATTATGTATTTGGGGGTTTTAAGCTGGTAAAGTTTATATAAAAGTCCTTCGATGTCCATCAAGAGACATGCTGTTTTTCTTGTTCGTGAGGTGAGTTGTTTGTATGTTTTTAGTTAGTATAAAAAGTGGGTGAACAGTTGAGGGTCTAGGTTTAAATCCGAATTGGTATTGTGGTATGTGTTGTCCAACTGCTTGTTGCAGTCTATATTTTTTTATCATAGTTTCAAAAATTTTACTCAGTACAGGGAGTAGTGTGATAGGTCTGTAGTTTTGTGTTTGTGTATTGTCTAGTCCGGTTTTAGGAATTGGTATTATTATTCCTGTTTTCCAGGTACCTGGTATAGAGTTAGTTTCAATACAGTTGTTGAATAGGTTCAGTATGTGTATGTTTGTGGAGTAAGATTTTTCAGTAGTTTGCCTTTTATATTGTCTTTTCCCGGCGCCGTGTTTTTAATGTGTGCGAGTGCTTCGTCGTATTCTGCTTCAGTAATTAGTTGATGTGCGTTGTTTGTTTCGTTTGTGAAGTAGGTCTCGTACCAATCATTTATTGCGTTAAAGTTTTGGTCGTCAAAGTTAGGGTTAGTGGAGGTTGTGAAGGCATGTTGAAAATGTCTGGCAAATGCGTCCGCTTTGGCCTTGTCTGTATACAGTTCTGTACCGTTTTCATTTATTATACCAGTAATAATGTTTTTTTTGTATCGTGACAGTTTTTTTTATTTTTTGCCAGTACGTTTTACCTTCGTCTTTTTCTATTTCTTTGCATGCCTCTAGCCATTTGTCCTGTTTGTATTGGCCTATTAGTGTTTTGACGTTTCTGTTGAGTTCGTTTAGTTTTCTTTTCAATTCATCGTCTTGAGTATTTGTGTATAGTCTACACAGTTCCCTTTTGTGTTTGATTAGTCTTAGTATGAATTTCGGTAAACTGTGTTGATAGTAAGTGTTTTTGGTGTATGGAGAAACATTTTTTTGTCTTTATTGTCTTATTTTACTCCTTTTATTATATTATCTCCTGTCTTACCCCTTTCATTATATTATCAAATATGGAATTCAAAATTTCCATTTATTGTGCTCTTTCTTCTTTCTTCAAGTGCCTCGAAAGTGTATAATAATCACCCTGTATATTCTATAGCCATCATATACTCATGGGTCTGCAAATGTTCATTTTTTAGATGCTCAATGCTTAAATGCTTCAATTCTGCAATGAACTGCTTTCGAAAATGTCGAACTGTTTGGGTAGATTTGTATTCAGTTGGCTCTAGCTTTGTTATCACCGTGTATATTCACCTCTCGTAATATTTTTGATGCTGCTCATTAAGTTTTGAATAAAAAAGAATACTTGGTGAAATCGGCTCAGGACGGCCCTTTTTGAGATCTCGATTTCCAAAAACTTAAACGTACATTTTCAGCTACTGCGGCCAGTGAAAGCTCAAGAAGTTTCCAAAGCTTTAAATAAAAGACAGCTTCAAATTAATATCACATTTGATCAAATATTTAAGTTCACTGCACTAAAATCTTATTTGGAAATAAAGCTCTTGCTTAAAGTTTTACTATATAAAATAATTGGCCAACGTTCCAAACCATACCTTTGGGGAAGTTTTGCATCATCTTGCGCACTAAAAAACTTAATAAGCGAATATAAATTCCTGACGAAAGCCAAATTGCAATTCAGGAGACAGCGAGGCCCTAGACCACTAAATACCTTTAAATAAAATTAATTAAAAGTGAAAAACTGTGTAGCTGAGTAGCTGGCTTCTTTATTTCGGCCGTTTTCGTCCCGCTTTTTCTTAAGTGAATTACCGGCTTCCGCTATTATTTCATATTAATATAAGCGCTTTTAATACGCGGCCAACTAATGCGAATTTACGGTTTGCTTTTACTGAAGATTGATTGTGCTTTCTAAAGTTTCTTTTCCTGTAGTAGGCAAAGAAGACGCAGAATCTTGAGGTTGATTGCGGGCAGATTAAGCCCCCGTAAGTAACAGTCGAAGCAATAATCTACCGTTTTTCGGCCAGCTAAAGAAAAAAATTGATATAACCGAACGTTAAACAGAATCACCAGATGGAGCTCACAAAGCCGATCCGGTATCTTGCATTGTGGTTTTATAGAGGTAATTACTTAAAAAGCTGCAGTATAGCGTAGGGTATAAATTACTAAATAATTTTGTAAATTGCTTTTATACGACGACGAGTAAATTGGAGAATTACTTCGAAGCGGGACAGTAAATGGTATCAACCTAAAGTGAACTAGAAGTGAAAACATTGCTAATTAAAGCTCACTTTTGCAAAATTTCCCCGAAATTCTGTTCCGATCTGGAGCTTTATCTCTGGACTGAAATAAATCGATTGTTGACGTCGTTGCCTTTAAAGTCTATCGCTGGAAAGGGCGCAAGTGAAAAACACTGTCCATTACCTTAATGCACTGTTCTGGTCCCGCTCAGGGCTGATTAATATTGTATTTTCTTAGCATTCGGATCCGTCCGAAATGATCCCGGGTCTGCCGCTTCCTCGGGGGACAATCGAAGATGAACTTCATCCAGAAGTTGCCGACCTCTAATTTTCCACTTGAGGGCTGTACTTTTGCCACAACTATACAAAGAATATACTCAATTCTTTGCTTTATTGTTGGGAAATTTTGGAATAATGGCAATCATACTCTCAAAGATTATGTTTTCAGCTGGCAATAATTAATTAATAAATGGGAATAGCATTTTATCTATTATTCACTCTAGAAGTATTGGCAACATCGTGCCACTGGATCCTCTTTTCGAATTTATCTAAGTGCTTCTGGACGGAGCCGACGTGACACATGCCGCGTTGCTTTCCCACTTGCCGCTTGATACTTGGGCCAGTTTTAAAGTTTAAAACCTATTTCCAAATTGCCTTGGCAATATTAAAGTAAGTCGATAAAATATTCATCTGTTGGTATATTTATGTGCTGGATATCTATGCAGACCTTCAGAGGGTCTATTGTCTTAAATGTAGGTTCACTGCTAGAAGAGGATCCTTATCGAGAGTGTTCTTTGTGAACTCATTGCACAGTTCGCTTTATTTCAAATGATTTTTTCTGTATGCTTTTTCATTATTTACTGGCTTATATGCTTTGGAATCGCGTTGGTTCTCTTACCAACAAGCAGTTTTACAGCTTCGTTACGGCAAAATAGGCAGTACTAAGGTTGCTCTATCGAAAAGCTCCTAACCATTCTTTCGGTCTGGACTTTTTAATCAAACCTAGCTTGAAAACGATAGTTCTCAAATGGCTCCATAACAAAGGCTCTAATTAATGTTTAAAGATGTTTAGTCCTTTGCGAGATACGAGCCTTTGAACATCGAGGGAACTCTTAATGTAGACTGTTTTGTCTTCTATCTCTTTAAAGGCTGGGAATTTCTGATCAAATTTAATAAGGAAAAGGTAGACCTTCAATTCGTCTATCGAAAAGGTCCTAAGGATTGTTGCGATTTTTACAACCGTTTCCAAGATATAGACACAAACGTTCACTATTTTTGCAAATTTTGTATTTATCCCTTTAGAGGTTAGAAATTTCAGATAGGGTAGTACTCATATGAGGGAAAGGAAGCTCTCGAGGTTCTTAATCGAAAAATTCCTTGCAATTCCAAAATATTTTCAACCAATTATGGCATTTTGCTTCTATCTCTTTAGAGGTTAAGGTTTTTTGATAATGATTGAAATCAAATCTCACGCCTTCAAAAAAGTTCAGTTATTTTCAGCGGTTTTTCATATAGAAACGCTTCAATTTCAAGCCGATTTTACTGCTTTATTCTCTTGATAAGTTAGGAATTTCTGATAAAATAACCTAAAAAGGGCACTTTTTAAGATAATTTATCGAAAAGCTTCTAATGATCTTTTCAAAATTTACAACCATTTGTAAAAATATAATTTAAAAAGTTCACTATTTGCGACAATTTTGCCTTGAGGTCTTAGGAGGTTAAAATCTTCCCAGCCGATAATAAATAAACAAAAAATGATTTTTTTTTAGTTTCTCCTTTTATCTCTTGATAAGATAAGAGTTTCCGATAAAATCAAATTCGATACAAAACAGTTTGTCGAATATTTCATCAAAAGCTTTTTTTACGATATTTGCAACCGTTTATCCTTTCAAAAGTTTCAATTTTCAGACAAACCCAAAGAAGGAAATATAAGAAGTCATAAAAAAAAAATCAGAAAAACATGTGTCTTGAAAAAATGATGAAAACATAAATAAAAGTGTCCTAATAAACACCCAAAAAATAACGATTTTAACATTATTTAGCTTCATGAAACGTCACTACTGGCGGAGCTACACATTAAATTGTTATAACTACATGACAGACCGGTAAAAACTTAGGGTTATGTGCCATCAACTGTCGCCAGTTTGTTTACATTCGAATCAAGTTTGTTTACTAACTAAAACTTCTTCGGGAAAAATGCCTCAAATTAAAATCGACCACGTTCTCAGCTTTACCAGTGAAGATCCCGTAAGCTCACCCAGTCTACATAATGCATCAAGTAAAAATAGTAAAAATATTTTCACAGATTCATGTAGCCAGTAACATTCTCTCCAAAGACGCCACGAAGAAATGGAAATGTAAAACTGCCGGCGAACAAAGTGTTTCAGTGGTGCTCCAGCTGGACCAACCCTACGTAATCAATGGCATTGATATAGGCAATGAAAACTCTGGATATGTGGAAGTTTTGGTATCCAGGGCCAGTGCCCCAGAAGACTTTAAAGTGCTGCTGGTCATGTCCTCGTTTATGAGTCCTTTGGATGCCCGACAGACTCAAAATATTAATAAAGTGAGAATGTTCAAGAACCAGGACTTGTGTGAGCCGGAGCGAAGCGAAAAATGGGACAGAGTTAAAATAGTTTGCACTCAACCATTTAACCGGCATGTACAGTATGGATTGTCTTTTATCAATCTGTATTCCCCTGAAGAGAAAACTGGTGACAAACCGCAGCTGCAGACTATTGGCAAGTTTGTTATTAGGCCACAATCGCCTGATGACTTTACAGCTGGGAGTATTTTTGCCAGACGGAAGCAGCCAACAGAAACCTTAGTAGAGGCTCTTAAAGGTTTGAGTAGACCCATTAGGTGACTTGTTGTAAAATTCTTCTACCATAGGAGCCGCAGCTATTCGGAACGCTACATCGCTAGCTCAAAACGGTTCGCCAGTACCGAAACAAAAGCTAAGCCACAAGTTACCAATTACACCAAATCCACAGCCAAATAAAGCTAGATTTTCAACGGATGATGCTGGAGAAGAGACCAGCACTCCAAAGAAGGGGAAGGAGAGAAACCGAAATGAGCTTCTCTACAGTAAAGACGAGGAAGACAAGCATGAAAAAATCGACAAATTGATCGAGAAACGGGACAAAGAACGAGCGGAATCTAAGAAGCGCGAAAAGGAAATGGTAAGAGATCTAAACCATCCATTGAGCAGATTAAAACGATTTTCGTAGACGGATAAGAAGAAAAACACACCGGCAAAGCCAACAGAGACGAAGAATAATGATAAAAAGAAACCACACACACCTCGTAACGATATGAGTCTAGAGACGCAGACGAAAGTGAATGAAAAACAACCAGAGAGTGCAAAAAGAGATTCTTTGAAAAGGAAACATGACACTCCACCTGCCCATCAACTGAAAAAACTGAAACAGCAACCAGTTGGAAAACCGTTCAATAAACTACTAGAAGACGTAATCTTGGTAATAAGCGGTATTCAAAACCCAGACCGGGCAAGTTTAAGAAGCATGGCTTTATCAATGGGAGCCAAATATAAAGCAGACTGGGATAACAGTTGCACGCATTTAATGTACGTATTTTCACCACAGGGGCCTCATTATAAGGTAAAGGTTTGGTTGCAGTTGTGCCTTTGCCAACACTCCAAAATTTAAACAAGTTAAAGGCATAGGCAAAATAGTCAAAAGGAAATGGTTGGATGACTGTTACAATGAAAGGAAAATGCTTCCGTGGAGACGCTATGCGCTCGATAAAGCCGATAAAGGAACAGAAAGTGAAGAAGAAATATGCGAAAAAGAGGACACTTCGAGTTCAGAACCCGAACAGCAGGATGCAATCGATGTGGATGGTGACGATGATGTGTTAGTTTTCTTCTGATAGCCCGAATTATATTACTAAGATTTCAAAATATTCCTGGGTTTCAGTCAATTTTATAGTTTATCATTCAAAATGTTACAAATACGTTTCGGTGGCTTTCTCCACCATCATCAGTTTGTGTGTCTAGATGTTTGACTGGACATTTGCGAAGGTAGAAACATCTAGACACACAAACTGATGATGGTGGAGAAAGCCACCGAAACGTATTTGTAACATTTTGAATGATAAACTATAAAATTGACTGAAACCCAGGAATATTTTGAAGTGATTAAAGTACAATCAGGAAAATATACCCAATTACTAAGATGGCCACTTTTTTTTAGAATGGAGCAGGGCTCTGATACAGATGAAAGAATAGCCGAGATACAAAGAAAACAGGCTGATTCGAAAGCGACTGATATATTTAGTCTGGACACCGATAGTGACTCTCCAGACGAAAACCCAAAGGGTGACTTAGAAATTAAGCACAAACTGAAAGACTTTTTCGAAGATAAAATGTTTTATGTAGATGAGGCCTTGGAAGACAGCTTGGCTAAAAAGATCAAGCAGCATGTAGCCGCCTATAACGGGTACGTTCGCCTAATTATTCATTAGTCATTGCTTCAATGGATAATTTTTTAGGATTCTGATTGAAGATCTGGTGTCTTCGATAGACATCATAGTCACCAACAAGGAAAACTGCAAAGTCCTAAAAGATATTTTACCTTCAGCGACTTGCGTCGCTCCAGATTGGATTTGGGAGTGCCACAACCGGCAAATGCTGGTTCCAATGAAAGAATTTATTTTCCAATAGAAATGTTTTTTGCATTTTTTTACCTGTTACTAATATTTCAAATAAAATGCAAGTCCACTAAGCACATATTGATCTCTTAAACTAGCACTACATTCCACTTGAATGTGTGTTATCTTCGATTCCCTGCTGGAATCGATGTACAACGGAAATTCTGCAAAATTGCCTTGCGGCAACTTGTCCTGAAAATTTTCTCCAGTTCAGCATGGCGTTTATCG
This sequence comes from Dendroctonus valens, assembly GCA_024550625.1. Lineage (NCBI taxonomy): Eukaryota > Metazoa > Arthropoda > Insecta > Coleoptera > Curculionidae > Dendroctonus > Dendroctonus valens. Next base: position 1,819,991 of record JAJTJO010000036.1, read on the forward strand.
ATAAACTGAATGAAATATATACCTTCTCAATCCAGTTTACGTAGCAATTTGGCGTGAGATTGATGCTTTCGGAGTTACTTTTGCATGCCACTAAAACCCCGTTCTCGAGTAAAGCGCCTTCAATGAGAATACCAGACAAAATGAGCGCATGATTCCTTGAAGAAGTCCAGCTAGTTTGAAGTACCAATTCTTCCAAAGGCACATTCGAAAACCTGAAATGTTAGAAATATAGCAGGAGTTTTCACTTCAGATCTCCTACCTGGCAAATCCCTGTTTGGAGCATGCTAAGAAAGTATCCGGACTGAAGAACAAGGACAACTTCACAGGTTGTCTGAGCATTTCTTCAGTGCTTTGCGAATTCCATATGGACAAATAGGTAGTTTTCTGCAAAAGCTCAGTCAAATACTGGGTGGCACCTTTTGGTCCATTCCAAAACTGAATCCAGGCTGTAGGCGTCTATAATTTTAAATGTATTTATTGGTTGGAAACTTTGGTACGTTGAGACTGTACCTGTGATTGCACAAGGCTGTTGGCCGCCAATACTTCATTTGGTTCTGCTTCTTGTAGGCCTTTCGAGATTTTGTTCAAATTGGCAAAATACTTATGGATCATCTGTATGAGCGTTACGCCTTTCAAGTATTCCTCATACACGTACCATTCCAGGGCAGAAGCGCTTTTTCTTCCCTCAGGCAAGCTTAGTCGTATGAAATCGTGGCCTTGATTGATCTTCTTCCATAAAGTGAAATATGGATGCAGATCCTTGAAGTTGTTACCGGCTGTAGGACTGTTGGCAGCGCGCTTTTGGTAAAATCCTGAAAAATAAATTTATAAACCTGAAGATAAAAAGGGTTTTTTTGTATTACTCTTCAGCTGCTCTATTAAAGTCAAAGACATTTGCTTTTCACGGGCTTTATCAATATTTTCAGGCAGCCCAAACATAGCCGGAGGATCTTTGTTGGGAAACCCTTTAATAGCTTGAAAATATTCCTGAAAAATTAATTTACTCAAAATGATTCAACCCTTTTCTAAGTGAATGCACCTTGTTTTGGCCGCTGTTGGGTAAACTAACGTTTAGCCCATACGGCCTCCATTTGTGGCTTAAAATCTCGTCTTTAAAGTACATCGTCAAGTACGTCTCCAAGATGTTCGTATCATCAATATTTTCTATTCTTCCTCCATAAACAGCCTCGCTTAACAGCCCAGTGATAAATTGCCATTGAACTCGATTTGTATCCACATTCCACAGATCTTCAGTTAAAATCAGCCCGGTTTGCATATCTGTATGATTGAATTCGTAGTACTTAGACCAGCCTGGAAAAAAAGTGCCAACATCTTCCAAACAGCTTTTCGGTTGCTTTACCTTGCGGTATGTATTTCCTTCGTTCTTGAAGCAACGCATGCAGCATGGAAAACACGAAGAATATTCTGGCAGAAGTTCGACTCAATTTATTTTCATACTTTTCTCCCAACGATGCGTAAATTCGTTGCATGTTGTTCCCAACTCCTTGTGGCTCTTCGTAGGCGATTTTCAAGCAATTTTGTGCCAATACTGCATTGAATTTTGTAGTAGATTCCGAAATCAGCCACAATCTACCCGGTAAAGAATAATGGAAGTTTACAGGCCATTTTAGGAGAGTTACTAGAGGGATTAGTTTACCTGAATTTGTCCGAGCAGTTGCTACTTTTCAGATGTTGGGCTAGTACAGGAAGCCAATATGTTATCAGTTGTAAGTTCTTCAATATCAGCCACTTTCCTGATTGCCTGCATTTTTCCAGACTAGTCAGAGCTTTAGCTTCACTTCCTTCTCCCATGGATATCTTCAAAAGTAACACTTGAGTAAAGTTTCTAGTGTAAAAAAGGGGGACTAGTGGATAAATTTACCTCTTCAAAGTCATGATTAAGTTGCTTGGCTAAATCGCTTATTTCAACTGAAGGATCCATTCCAGAGGTTGTGATTAATAAAATTGGTTCTTCCACACTGGATTCGGTATGGACAGAGCTTACGCTTAAAACTGGTGGATCTACCGTTCGAAGACCTAAAAAGAATCAACAAGTTAGCGAGTTTTTTGGCTTTTTGTTCGCTCACTATACCTGATATGCGTAGGCAACAGATCTCGATGCAAGTCAAAAGTTTACCAGGTCTTAAAGATTGTACCACCAGGAGCTTTTGAAATTCTGATACTTGGCAGTGTTTGGGAAATTCCTTCTCGCACTGTGTGGATTCCATGAAATTGGTCCAGAGGTTCTTCTCATTCAACTGCAACTTCTTATACAAATCGGGCAAAGAATTCTACAAAAAAAATTGCATTGACCATGCCAACATTTACGACCAATTTACCTTGATGTTAAGAACTGCTGGAACAGAAAAGGGTTGTATCCAACCTGGCAAATCAGAGTCGGTTTCCTCGCCCAATTTTTGATAGGAAGTATTGGCCAGGAAAAGACGCATTTCCATCTCCGGAATCGCTATCGGGAACATGCGGTAAACCAAGTGTAGAAAAAAGGACAGCCTGTCGCTCTTAAACATCCCCCGGGCCATGTAATTGTAAAGGCTTTGGAATAAATGCCGTTTCTGGATATCTGGATTATCAGTTTGAGACTGTAAAATCAGAAATTAGCCTCGCTTGAATGTCGCTGTAGATTGTCTTAGGTACCTGAGTGGTTTGCAGGCACAAAAGAAATATCCTGCTGTACGCACCAGCTGATACGGAATAGAGAATGTGAAAGTTTCCAAACTCTCTGCAGGCGAAATACAACTGGCTCCCAAACAAAGATATATCTAAAAATATTTCGTATTCCTTCCTCAAGTCATTTTGTACTTTTGTGGATTCGTCCAAAGCGGCAGTCACTGCAGAGGAGTTGGATTTGGTTTCATTGAGCGTCGCCAGCAAATTCTACAACATCGTCCATCTTCACTTCGATTCCCTCAATTATTGGCTTAAATGATACCTTATTGTGAAGAATATTTCCATCAGAAGCCACCAAGCAATCCAGCAACTGGCTTTGCAGTGAATACAATTTTTCTTGCAGTTCTTCAGTGTTTTGCAATAGCTTTTTCTTCCTCGACTCCAATTCCGGTTTTTCCTGCGTTATTGCCGCAGATAGAAGTTGCTCTTGAAAAAAATTCGCATTTCAATTGATGCTTCCAGCTGAAATTAGCTGAATGTCTTACCAATAAAGCCAGAAGAGGTGACGTTGAAGTTGAGGACGCAAATATACGATGCTATTTCTGCCGGAAGTTTAATGCGCTCATTGCGACTGCACATTATAATTTTAAAGTCCAAATGGCAGTCTACCAGCTTGCCTAACATCCGAATCATTTTGCGCTCCCCTACGGTATTATTCCATCCTATCACCATATAATTACTTAGAAGTTAAACCCACCTTGGATCACAAAATCGCTTCTAAGTATTGGGAATAAATGATGTGGTACACTTTCCAGTTCTTCAATCAGAAGGATTTTTCCAAATCTGCCGAGTGAAATTCCAGTTAAAAAATGATTTTTGGGAATATTTGCACTCACCGGATACACGCCTCAAGAACTGTATTCAACTTGGGCGAGTTGGCAGCGATATGCTCAAAGTTTTGCTTGCTTTTCGTGTAATGTGCCTTCAGCCAATGTGCCGCTGTTGAGTTGGGATCGACCACTAACGGAGACAAAAGCCCCTGAAAATTGGGGAAGTAGTAGCTTGAGCTTTAACAGCTTGAAAATGCTTACTTTCTTCATAGTAACGGCATTTTCCAAAGAAGCCCTATCATTTGGAAGGCCCTCAGATTGCCATTGAAGTTGCTCTCGCTCTGACGAAAAAAATGCCATCAAGTCAAACTGATCTTTGTCCAGTAAGGAGCACCATGTCGTTAAAATGTTCCTTTAATGCAAAATTTGATGAATTTCTTATTCAACAGACATTCGGGCAAGAAAGCAAATTTTACCTTCTGCTAACTTCTTCTTCCTCGGACAAGAAAGTTATAAAAGCAGCAGCGAGGAGCGAGTCGTTTGGTAAAACTTCCAGCTCTTTTGACAGCTCCTTCAACTGAAAGAGTATAGAGCCGTACAATAGGGGAAAGCGCTTGGAAAGTTGCGAATGTTTACCTGCTCTTGCCACCTCTGATACTCATCTTCCAACTTGTAAACTAGATTTTCTGCAGATGCTAAAGTCTGATTGACGTCGTTTAATCCTATCTCAATTTCAGCTGCTTCTTTTGTAAACTGCGATAGCTGTTCCTTTAATTTGGCCACTGTCGCATCCACATCACACAGATTGGCATTTAACTCAACTAACTGAGATTCTGCATTATCTAGATTTCTGTTCAAGTCGAATTAATGGAAAGCTGTAGCTGTAGCTGTGCTTTTAATTGCTTACTGCTTCAGTTTGTTCTGCTCTCTTTCCAGTGGTCGAATTTTATCCAAAACTCTGGAGTACTTCACGTTGGCATCCACCCAAGCTGCCAGAGGAGCTGCCGCAACTGAAGCCCGTTTTGCAGACTTTTGGTCAAACGAATCTCTCTTCATACTCATGAGTCTTTCCACTGCCTGCCGGTTCTCTGTTTGTATTCGACTTGCATCAAACGATCTACAAAATTATCTGCTTCGATGTTGCTCTAGTTTCGAAGAGAAACTCACCGAATATCTTCTTTTACTCCTCGTTTAGCCAAAAAAGTCTTCATGCTATTCCAGGAAGTGTCCTGGGTGCCCATCAGCTTCAAAACTCCTTCGAGGATATCGCGGATAATCTCAGGCGGAGCTCGCAAAGATCGGATTTCTGATAGGGATTCTGTTTTGATATTTCCCACAGCGGCCCGAGCTTCCTGAATTAGCGGCTCCACCTCAGAAAGTTCTTCTTCAATTTCAGCTTTCCTAAAGTCATATGTAGAAATTGCCGATGGGATGGTACCTTAAGGTGGGTACCTTTTGACTAATTGTACATTTTCAGTCTCAGTTTTTTGCTTCAACACTTCCATCTCTTCTTTATGGGCATTCGCACCTTTAATAGTGTTGCTTATCATATCTAAGGCCGAGTTTGCTTTTGATTGCTTTTCCGCCAGTTTTTCCTGTTGTTCTGCTGCTTTGTGCTTCAGCACGCTTACTAAATTTTTGGCCTCAGTTAATTTCAAAATTCCACTCTGAAACAGATTTTTCAAAGTAATCAGGTCTATTTGGCTTGACAAATTATTCATCTACCTCTAGCTTGGTAATTTGGGAATTAATGGACGATTCATTTTCTTTGTAAACTGAATAGCACAATTTCACCATGCAAATGTATCTGGATGGTGTGACACTGGGCAAAGATTTGTAAATTTGCTCAAAAGTGCTCATAGAGTAATTAGCGTCGATTCCACCCAGCCTAAAAATTAAGGAAATAATAGAATAATGCACCAATGAATGCCTGTTCCACTCACTGATGAATTAGCTTCTGGGGGAAGGTTTTTATAGTCTCGCCGCTCCACTTTTCTATCCAAACTCGCCCACTATTTTGGGACAAAGCTGGACACTTAACAATTATATCGCAAAGACCCTCATTGTCCTGATCCAGGCAAATAAAAACATGCAGATGTTTCTTGATATCTGGAAATTATTGATATTTGTTGCATCGAAAGCTTGATTCAATTTTCAGCTAATAAGTCTCACTATTGGCAAAGTATTGGTTCAAATCTCCTTCAAAATTATCACTGTCCAGCTTTTCCTTCAACCCTTTGACCAACGAATCCATCTCAATGTCTGAATACAGATCTGGCGCCTCTCCTGCACTCATCAACAAGTTTATTATGGTCATGTTCAGCTGTGTACAGAAAACATAATCTTCCAGTATCAAAAGAACGTCTTCGCACTCCAAGCCTGCATATTGGATTGCCTGTAATGAATTTATTAAACAGATGACTAGAATAGTGAGTTAAAACTGACCAATTTGAGGTCGTTTTGGAACAGTGGAGAACTTCCACTGGTAGGATGAATGATTCTCTTGGAAAGAAGGGCTGAGCTGATTTTTATGGCAGTTTTGCGTCCAAGGCCTGATTTTCCAATCAGAACCAAGTTGTACTGCGGAATAAGCGCAGCTCTTGTTATGGCGGCAGTGAGCAATAGGATTTCGTCGTTAATTATTGTGTCCAGATCCTGGTTTTCCTTTCCTGGAATCGCCGAAAGCATCAGCTATGCTCAGCAAAGTTGAAAATGTTGCCTACCGAACTGGGCTATTCCACGCTGTACTTCCATTTCCCAACTTTTCTTGGACAGTTTCTCAAAAACTATGGCTTTATTTAAGGCTTCGCCTCTTGAAACGTAGTAATTCCTAGCTACTTGATCTGCGATATTTTCCAGATCCCGATCGGCTTTTATTAAATCATTCAGAATATTTAGCACAGTTTGTTTTTGCTCCACCCGCGCTAGTCGGTCGCTGAAAATTTTCAATCCTTCATAGCACAAGACCTGGAAAGGAGGCGAATTTTTAAACAGGCAAAATCGTTCTTTTTTGGGACAAAGAGAGTTAGATACCTCTAAAATATAGACCTCGAACTGCTCAGCCTCCAAAGTTGAGTAGAACTGCAGATGGTTGCACCATCGCACCAAATCGTGAGGATTCAAAGAGCCAAAACCCTGCCTCTGAAGTTCTGGAATGTCTCGAATCTGAAATAATGTCCTTTGAAGAGTTTTTTCTCAATAAATGACAGGAAATGCAAACCTTGTTGAAGATGGTTATCATCGTTATGGCCAATTTCACGACTTTGGGCTTTGGAAAATTGGCGCTGGGGAAAAATGCTCTGATAATGGCCGATAAGTAGGCCACGATAATGATGGACAAGTCCTCTTTATCAGGGAAACTAAACAGGAAAAATACAAAACTGAAATTTTCTTGTGGAAATGCTGTTTGCTTACTCGATGTTGATCAGATGCAGCTTCGATAAAAACCGCTCAGATATTGACTGAGTGCCCACCAAAGTCCCAATAATCATCACATTTTGAATGTTGATGAATTCCGTCTTGGCGTTGAAGAATCCTTTGTAGTCTATCACCTAATAAACATTTTGGATTTATTTTTCAACGTGTTGAAAGTGTGTTCTCTTGAAATAAATCTCGTGACTCAAAACATTCAAGTTGTATCTGTTGATCAGACATTTTTTTGTTTATGCGTAATGGAACTTTTCAATGAATTCTAGGCTCATCAACCACTAATGTCTCACAACCGTGTTCAATAATCGAACCAGTTGCGAGTCAACTTTTCAGCAAAAATGAAGTTCATTGCCGGCGTTTTTGACGGAAACTTCAAAATTGCTTTTTATCTATTTTTTGAACCTTTCATGAAGCTCCTCTCTATTATGGACCTGCTCAAGGTACAGTGGCAAAAACCTGCACATCCTACTGAATAATCCAATGTAAAATTTCAGATTTTTCGAATGCAGGAACCAGTACCCAAAGATTTGCTGGCCAAAAACCCTGAGGTGGGCAAATATCGAGAGGTCGTCCAGGAAAAGGACGTTTTGTTGCGCAACTCCAAAGCCCGCATTCTAGAACTGGAAGAGCAAGTTGCTGACCTGGACACAAAGTGTCGAAAATTGCAAGGAATCCAGACAAACCCACAGAGCGGTAACAAACTCATCGAGCAGTACGAGACATTTTATTCGAAGATCATGTGCGAAAGCCAGCAAATCGTCGACCAAAAAAAGGAAGCTGAAACCAAGCTGGAGGAGATGCAAATTTTTTGCAGAGATCTATTGGAGAAGTACGAAAAGGCCAGAAACGTTATCGGGCAGTACGATGAAGTGCACACTAAACTGAAAAATCAACTGATGGAATACGAAGTTATCATAAATTCTTTGACGGAGGAGTACAATCGTCTGAAGGAGTATATGCGGTGTAGAGCAGGAGAGGCTGATTCCAAATCAGGCGTTCAGCAGCAGGCAAAATTCAAGGATCTACTGATTAAGGGCCAAATGCAAAGAAACTGTTCCAAGTCCATGTTCGAACCTTTAAAGGGGCTGGATAGTAACTGATTCTAATAAAAATAACATTGATGATGAAATGAAAAGTTATATGAGTATAATATTGAAAAAACAGAGCCACTGGAAGAACTTACCTGGTTTAAAAACTCGACAACCATATTAGTTCCCCATTCATCCATGCCCAACAAATGCATGTTTCTAAAGTGAAGCACCAGTTTTCCTTTCTTCGGCTTAAGCATTGTACCTTTAAAGGTGGTTATTGAAAGACAATGCTGAAAAGCATTTAAAAATCACTACTTATAGCTGAAGTTCAAACTATTTACTACCTGATGCAACTTGTGCATTATATAATTCGTTGATAAGTTGGAACTGCAGTTAATTTCAACTAGAGAAACATCGGATTGCTGGCTGATCAGATGCTGCACCATTAATCTGCAATTTTTCGTTTTTTCAACAAAAACTCACCGATTGATTGGTGCTTTTGTACCTTTTTGCGCATCCATGCGGTCCAGCAAGCAGCAAATGTTCCCCAAAGGATTCAACAAGAAATGGCCTCAGAATGTCCAAGTATTTGAGAACCTGCCCGGTCTGCATTAGAGGAATCCCATGCTGAATATCTTCAACGGTCATCTGAGGATCAGTATGGTAAGTTTCAATGTCCTGCCTGTTTTTGTCGTAATACAACTTCAAAGCGAAATTTGGCGCAGTTTCATCAAACCATTCAAAAACCTTTAAAATAACTCAAGTAAAAACTCCATTTGAGGCTGAAGGTCTCTACGCACTTTTTCAGCAAACAGTTGTCTGTATTCCGGCTTCAACTGTTGCCCCACACCATTAATCAGAGCCACGATGAACTCGTTCTTGCTTTTAACGTCGTCCACTTGAATAAGAGCTGTTTTGGCCACCGAAATTATACTCCTCCTCATGGCAAGATCCCCATCTTTCATGGTCCATTCGATCCCTACAAGTCTCCCTCAAATAAAGCCTAGAAAATAATGTTTTAGCGCACCTTTAGAAAATTCGCCCATAAACGCTTCTAAATGCCCCAGCTTATCAGCGGAGAATCTTTTAAGTTGGGTACTGACAAAGTCGCGCAGGTTCACATCTTCAGCTCCAAGATACACAATTCCTATTCTGGAAATAGTGGCCGGAGAAGCGTTTTTCAAGTCGTGAGTTTCAAATACAAAGTTCACATTTGGACCGAAATGTATTCGCCAACCGGATGGCAAAGTCATCAGTCTATTATCGTCCAGAACAGAATTAAGTGACTCTACCCATTCTGGATCGATGTCTCCATCGCAGATAATCCACGACCACGCATCTAAAACATTTCAATTCCTTCGCCGTCTCAACCCCGAAGTGAAATCATACCTTCAGCTTCTGCAGACACTTGCAGGCTGTAACTAGTCAACACGCCGTCATTCCACTGGTTTAAATGATCCATGTACCCCAGAAGATGTTGGCGCGACATGCTTTTAGGATTGACCGGATAAGTCTTCAGCTTCTTCTGCAGTTTTGCTATTGCCTGGAAAGTGAGGAGGAAAGTTAGTTTGGAAATGCAACAAATAATGGTCATGATGATACCTTGGATACAATGGTAATGATGGTTGTTTTTCCAGAGCTGGGAGGTCCGATTATGGCTACTCCCATTCGTTGTTTCAGCTGTTTGTAGAACTCCAAACATTTGTTGACCTTTGAAAATCTTTGCATTTTGAATCCCAAACGAGATAGAGGGTAATGTTTTACCTGTCGTTCATTGGGGCACAAGTTCAGCTCATTATAGCATTCTAAAATAGCGACTTTTAGTGACTGGTCCTCCAAATTTTCCACAGGAATGTCCTTAAAAGTGTTAGCGATAATCTCATTAAATTTCAGAGTATCAAAGAAAGTAAGTTTCGAAACAATGTCCATCCGCAGGGTGCTGACTACAATGCTCAGCTCCTCTGTAGTCGATAGAGTTTTCGATTCGTTCGAGGAATTGATTTTTTTTAACGCCATTTGGCACCCGGATAAAACGGTTTTGATTGCTCTTAAGCCCCAGTCGTAATGCTGCTGTTTGCTCAGAAGTTTACTGGAATACTAAAGTGATTAAAAGTCGGCTGTTTTAAGCGACTAGTGTTACCTTGATATATCAAACACTTCGACGATTTTCTTGGCTATAATATCGGCATATCGGTACCCATCGCAATGCAATGATGTTCGGGCGATTTCCTCGTGATCTGGATGGGTCATGACCACGGGCCGAAAGAGTTGCTTCAGATTATCCGGGAGTTTATTTCGACCTCCATAGCCTGCCCCTGCGGGGTTTAGAGTCACGAATATTCCACAGTGTTTATCAACTAGAACCTGCATAATTCAATAGCCCGCAAAATTATGAAGAAACTTTATTCCCACTAACACTATTCCCACCTCTTGATCTCCGATCTTTACTGCATTAGAGCTGTTCCTTAGAGCCTCTTGTATGGCATGTATGTTCATGGAAATAGCGGAAAGAGTGGTTTCATCCAATCGGTTGAATTCATCAAAGCATCCCCATGCTCCAGTTTTAACTAAGCCAGTCAGTATTCTTTCCATTGAATTAACATCGATGCCCTAAAAGTTACTGGGAGCTTAAGAGGTGAAACGCTGAACTAATATGAGTCTCACTTCGTCGCAGTTGAAAACCAGCACTTGGCGCCCTAAAATCGCCCCTAAAGCTTTAACGGATTCAGTTTTACCAGTTCCAGCAGGCCCATATGGATTTCCTCCTAGCCCCAAATGCATAGCCTAAGGTTCGATAGAACAACATGAGATTTATAATTGGAATTGGGAAAAATGCGCGATTTTTCATATAATTTACAATTTATCTACAGATTGTTCAAGATCACCTGAGTGAGAGTCAAAAAGCAGCGTTCAGTTAGGGGTGTTCTAACCAGTTTGGGCTCGTTTCCCAAATATTCATAAGAGTACATCATTCGAGCTTTTGCCATTTTTATGGTCACATCACCGACAGAATTTGCGTAATATCTAGAAAAAAGAAATGTGGTTTTACTGATTTTCTGGTTTGGTTTTTAGTCGATTATCGTGTAGACAAAATATTCCGCTTGTTTTCCGTTCTCACCGCTCAAATCATATACCTCGAAGAGTATTTAAGATTCATACGTTTCATTCATCAAGATCATAGTTACTTTACCGAGATTAGACTAACTTTGATCTTCAAATATCTTGAGAACTACTGCCTGCAGAGATTTCCACCAAGTGACCCTTTTTCCAGAAAAAAATTATCCTAATGCAAATCTGGCCATGAATAATTATTATAAATGGGATATAAACAAAATATGTCGTTTTAAAGAAGAATTGCATTTTATTTTATTCTTTACTCCAAGAAATTTGTACAAACGTTTTATAAACGCATATCTACAGTACTGTTAATATTAATTATAATTATTTTACCTTAGTTGTTTTTGCCATGTCCATTCAGAAACTTTTGTCACATTTTTGCTTAACAACTCATCCAAAACTCGTATATGATGGATGGTGTCGAGAAGAAGTGCCTTTAGCTTCAATTCTAAGACATTTGAGTCGTCTTTCGACGACATTTCTGTGGTACTATTTAATTCTAAAGAACTTAACTCGTTTAATTGTGCCTGAAATTTACTGAGTGTTAGTAAGCTCATAGTAAATATTTGTAAAAGTATTCCATTGGATTAATGACATTATTTTACCGCATTTTTTACCACCGAAAATCGCCCTTTTAACCCCAACGTTTAGAGCAAAGTTTTTGGGTTCTGCCTCAAAAAATCGTAGTAATTAGGAATAGGTCTGATTAGGAAATTAAAAATTAAGTAAACTCTCTCTTAAGCAATTTAATTTACGAAATGAAAATAAGTTACGCTGAACGAAAACTCGAAGTGCACTGACTAAATGTGCGCATTGTCTGGGGAGCAAACAACGCGAGCGGCAAAGGTTCCACCAATCAGATTTACTAAGCAGAACTACGGTGGATCCCGTGAAAGGCTCGATTGGTTCTTGTTCGTAGCCGATCATCTTTAAATTTCTGGTCCTTCGAAAGGTGTTCCTAGTCTTTGGAGAATTTTTGGACAGATACGCTTTAAATATGTTGTTTTTTTCAGCCAAAACATGTAATTTGAGACTAGCAAGTGCCTATGTGTCTCTATTAAGGACCCGGCTTTGCCTTTTAATAAATAATCTTTGTAGATAGTTGAAACTGGAGCATCTTATTCTTTAAATATTTTACTCAAAAAGTTTCTAGAATAGTGATTCCTTTATCTATTAGTTTTTACTCAAATTTAACTACCTTTACCTTATATTTTGCTAACAAAGCTGGCAAAGTCATGCTAGTAATCGCTTGCTCACATTTCTGAGTAAAAGATATATTATCTGATAAGCACAGTATCTGTGAGGGATATCTCAGGGGATCAGCCTGATTTTCCTTTTGGCAAATCACCAGTAGTTCCTTCAAAGTGCGTTGCATTTCCTTTACCAATTCCCCTAGCCACTCCTTGAGTTATTTAAACCGAAAAACACATTTAATCACACTTTGATGAACTTGAACCCTCAAACTTACCTCTACAGGGCGTTGGATCTTTACGGCATTTTCCAGCTTCACAACTTCGCCCTGCAAAGAACACATGGCCAGAATATTGGCCGAAGCCTCATCCAACTGGACTGAATGGATTCCAGCAAACAGCTTCTTCAGGTGCGATTGAATCACTTGCTCTTTGGATGATTGGCCGATGATTTCCAGTAAATCATCGTCACTAAGGAAGAGGAATCTGGAAAATATGTCCCTTTTTTCCTAGGAAAAATACACCCAATTTTGAAAAGTGTCTATAAACGGTGAAAACTAGCCAACCTTTAAGAAGGCGTCCAAGCTGTGCTGGCAGCGCGATAACTGCTCTAAGATCGACAATAAAGTAGACTTGAGGTTTGGAAAATTGCATATTTCCGTCACCCGAGTGTCTCGTTCGATGAAGGCCATTATTTTGCGAAAGTCTCGATCTAGTCGGTCAAATCTAACTTTTTCTTGCGCCAAAGTGCCGCCTCCAAAAATCGGCTCCAAATAAAGCCATCTAGAAGAGCAACCAGTGAAAATGTGCCAGTTGCAATGGAAAACCAACAAACTTCTTTTGAATTTGCGCCAAAGAGTTTAGAAAGCCATTCAATTCCTCCAACTTGTTTTCCCAACTAGTCGCTCGTTCCACGAAAGCATTGAGGTTGCTGGAATGTTTCAGCGATTGCAGCAAAATCTGATGATCTCCAATCTGGAAAATCCCTCGTTATGACACCACTCTAAACAAGATTTACTTGATTATTACGGTGTTGAGAATATCCTTAAATTCCTTGATCAAAGCAATCGGTTTTCCATGAGAATCTGCATGGTTTGTTAAGAAAAATTTCGTCTGGGCTTCCCATTGGTCGATCTCCTTTAGGGCCTGCCGAATCACAATCTCGCTAGCGGCTTTTTTGCATAAGCTTTGAAGCTCCTTGACATTGCCTCGAATATTCTCATGAACATCCAAGAAGTCTTTTAGCAGAATTTGATCAATCGGTTTCGGCTGGATTTTTAGGATTGCAAAAACATCGCTCCAGTGTTTCTCGGAGAAATCTTCCCCTTTTACATATTTTAACACAGGGGCGATATCCTAAAAAAAACTGTGCGTAGCGTCGATAGTTTCGTTTAAAGGGGCTGAAGACGCACTTTGTATTTTTGCAAATCCTGCAAAATCGTGGGCACAAACCGCGACAAAGTGTTCTCCTGATTAAACCGTTGTTCCCAAGTCTGGATGAAATCCTCCAATTCATAGCACTTTTTTCTGAATACAATCCAGTACTGCGAGGAGAACTTTTCAAACTCCGTATTGAACTCCTCGAAAGCTTTCCAGGACAATTCTTCTTCATTCAGGGCGCGTTCCACTTCCGTTATAATCACAATGTCCGGCTGATTCAGGTTGAATTTCTTGTAGTTACATCTGAATTAAAAAAATGTTACTGAATAATCTATATTTTGCCATGAAAAACTTACTGCAACTTTTCCTTCTTTTCCAGCACTGAATTCCATTCGCTCCTCTTAGCTTGGACCTCCTCGAAGAGTTTCCTTACGCCTTCGATTGTGTTTTCATTGGTATCAAATGAGTTGTGGATGGTGTTGATTTGATTCCACTTGGCCTCAAATCGTTCGATTTCCTTCAGGAGGTTTTCCTGTTCGATGCTAAGGGATGTTCTGATGGTCTCCATCTGGAGGATGCAAAATTCTTTGATATGTTGTCCAGTTGGATAATTAGGTTGATACCTGTCTGGCCATAATGTGCTGATGGTTGCTGATGAGACTCCCCAATCTCTCCCAAGCTCCTTTCAGTCGATTTACTGAGTCAACTTGTTCTCTGGACCAACTGGCTAAAGTTTGCGCTTTATTGAGCATTTGCTTGAAAGTTGCTTCCATCTGGAAATGTTGGATAAAATTACCCAACTCGGATGAAAAGGCTTCTGTTACCTCTTGGTGCGTCTCAGTAATGTTGCTGTAGTTAAACCCACTTTCTCCAATCTCCTCCAAAGATACTGGCTGTTTAGTTAGAGCCGCAGTTGAGGGGTCGATGAAGTTTTGCAACTTGACCACGTCTTCTGCAATGGAATCTTTCAAGGAGTACACCAATTGATCCCAGTAGCTGCGGTTATGAGACTCCAAGTCAGATCTCATCCTGGACAGGCCTATCAGGAAACACCCAACTCGTTCCTCTGCGCTAAATGAGGGGGTTAATTTAATTTTTTATTTGGAGATTGCGGGGCTACCTGGGCAGTTTGGCTATCTCCTGACCAAATGTCTTTGAAGCTCTAAAGTGTAGATCCCAGTGCTCCCAGGAGGTGAGTTTCTTCGCGTCCAGAGGCTCAAACTGCAGCCAGGACTGCCAGTGTTTTATCACTGAATCAAGCTGTTCGAATAGTTCCTTTTTCTGTTTTGAGACATTTTCCAAAACCGCTTCGTTCCTTAACATGCAAAACTATGCTAGTTTTTTTCCTTCCCTAAATTAATTTTGAGTCTTATATTACCTTTCGATGATTTTTCCGTAAATCTGCTCAGAATTATCTGAAACTCCTTTGAAGTTCTTGGGGATGTTCAGATACTTTTTCAGTTGCTGGTCATACATTTGATCGAGGATTAAGCGGTCTGGGGAAAAATTTAAAGCCGAATTGCGATAAACCAAATCGACAGGAATTTCCTCTAGAGTCAAGTGCAGTGATTTGAGATTTTTCGTGTACTCAGCTTCTAAAATTGCGCAAAGTTTTACATCAATTTCGCTTTTCCAGGATTGCAGGTTTTTAAAGCCCTTGTTTTCCACGTTTGTTATAATGTTTTTGATGTTTTTAATCGTCTCGCTCCATCTGGAGAAATCCTTTAGAAGACTCACATTTTCCAGGTCTTGAATCTGATAACAAGAACACGTTAATTGCGGGAAACTATAGATAAGGCGCATTTTCACCTTGTCAATGATCTCTATATGGTAGGAGGTGAGTAAGTTGTTGTTCTGCGACAATTTATCTACAACTTTCTTCAGATTATTCGCATACCTTTTCCACGTGCTTTTCTTCGCCCCATGAAACCACCTCCTGTTCTTGGACCAATTTTGAGAGCTCCAAAGCACTGGAAAGCATCATTGGTTTTTGCGATGGGATCATACGATCGCCTATTGTATTGTGGAAGTTTGCAATCTGCAAAGTTTTAACGTTTTTTTTATAAACTAGACAAATGAGTTGCAGCTGCGGTTTACTCGCCTGTTCAAGCAAGCGGGCGAATTTCATAAACTTTTTGGCATGATCGCTGGTTTCTTCAATTGTGGGAGGAAGTTGATAGCCCATGGCCTTTAATTGTCGGACTTCTGATATAAGGGTGATTAAGCGCGAAGGGTAGTTGACTTTCATGAGCTTGTCCTTGGAGAATTGTATCACTGGGTCAGTTTCCTTCAAGCTGCAATTGGCGAAGACAAAAAATTATGGGCTAAGACTAGGCTGGAGCTAATACCTTAATTTATTGCTCTTAATGTCCGTGATAACATCAGAGCTCCACCCATTAAACAGCTCACTATGTTGCGACTTCAAATCGTTCACTACTCCTTGAATGAAGTCTTTGATACCCTGATAACCTTCTAAGTCGTTGAGTAGTTTATCCAGCACAAAAACAACCTCATTGGCTTTGCCTTCCAGTTGTCGTATAAAGAGGATTTCCTTTATGGTGTCTGAAGTTTCCTGCCTGGTCACGATTTTGGAAGTTTCCAAATTGGACTGGCTTTGAATCTGAGTCACGTACTCACTAAGTGAGTTGAGGAGAAACTGGCGTTCAGCTAGAAGGTTCTTTTTTAAGACTTTCCGATTGATTAGTTCGGAGTATCTGGTGAACTCGTAGATCAACTAAAAGGCAATCAAAGAAGTTGGCAATCTAGTTAAGTTTCAGTGCGTGCCTGTCGAGTGTTTGCATTTACGCTCATGAGCTGCTTCTTCAGTTTCAACGCCACTCTCTCTTCGGCTGGTTGCAGTAGATACTCAAACTCCTTTCGAGCTTTTAGTAGATCTTTGGTGACATCGTCGCAGGTGAAAATGTCCACATCTACAATAAATAAATGAAACATCGGAGGAAAATTTGTTGAAATCCTGCACCTTGGAAAGGCTTGAAGACTTTATCAGCATCCAAATCGCTTTGCTCCTCTGGAGTGGACAGCCTTAGTAGCTGTTTGTGGGCTGTTCTGATATTGACTACCTAAACCCACCAAAACCATTAGAGGGATTTAATGGAAAATTAGTTTTCTACCTCTTGGATTCTAGATATAAATTGCTCTAACTCCGAGGGCTGATACGCGACTTCTTTCCAAGGATTGGCGTTGAAGCTGGGCCAAAAAAGCCCGGTAAGTTGCTTGCAAGTGGTTAGCCACTTTTCCCCTAAAGCGACACTTTGCAAACACTTTTCCACCACACCGTTATAATCATCTTTCCAAATGTTGCCGTCAGTGAATTGCTTGGTGGCGTGTTTGCATACATCCAAACCTGCATTAAACAACATAATTTTAGAGAGTTAATTTGTCTGAGATTATAAGAAAAGTGTCCAGAAAAGAGCAATTAAAGCAAGAAAGCATTGCAGCTCAACCTATTATATCCATTAAGTTCTGCATGCGACTTTTAGGGAGTCCTGGATTGCATCGCCACAAGTCGTCTAAAGTGTTATGAGCCCGTTCTAGTAAGTCTTCAACTTCACTCACCGGAAGCGATTCTATAATGCTGAAATAATTGTTCAAAGACTGTCCCATCTGATTTGAAACGCTTAACTAAACTGACCTCAAATCCTCAGCAATTGTGTGAAGTAAATTTCCGAAATTTTCCGCCGATTTTCTGGTCAACTTATCAGCTTTGGAGGCCGCTAGACATTCCCAATATCTCCGTTCATCCTCCACGGACTGAACATCTGAGAAAAATCGAATAAAGCGATCTTCCGCCAATGAAATGCGGCTACGACTTACATGATAATACGGAAAAATCCTGCGGTGTTGAAGAATATTGGGCATTTTCAGCCAAAATTTGAGCTCTTAGATTCGTTTGCAAAGCGGATATGTTGCGTTTGATTCCTTTATCGTAATGCTACCGAAGAAACAAAATACTAAGTGAAACAAGTGGGTTTTTCGGGTTTTTAGGCCGTCGTTCGGTAGAATTTCTTCTAGACGTTTCGCAAGCACGTGCGGCTTGCATCTTCAGAAGTGGTTTGCTTGAACACTTACACTGTTCTGATCATTCATCAGAACAGTGTAAGCGTTCAAGCAAACCACTTCTGAAGATGCAAGCCGCAGGTGCTTGCGAAACGTCTAGAAGAAATTCTACCGAACGACGGCCTAAAAACCCGAAAAACCCACTTGTTTCAAGGAATGGCCTCGAAAGTCTATCTCTTTTGATAAAATACTAAGTGGTTTCAAATTTGCTTAGCAATAACTCACCTTTTGAAGCTGGGGCGTAAATATATTATTCAGAAATTCATAGAGATCGACAGTGGGCTTACCCGACACTGTGTTAATCTGCAATCGTTTGAAAAAATCTTCATTTGCGCTTTTTAGCGGACTTCTTTTGCTGAAAAGCACGGTTTTCTCGCATTCAAAATCTGGTAACTGAAGAAATTCAAGAAGTTAGTGTCGGAATTATACAGGGTGTACTCAAAATAACTGGTCAACTTCTGGAAACTTTAAGCAATTTACTAATTTTTTCACGCACACAATTTTACCATCCTCTGGTTAGTGTTATTGGTTAATTAAAAATTGTTGCTTTCTAACAGTTGTTATCTTTATTACAAGATTTCTGAACTTTGATTTAAAAGGTACAAAAACGACCCACAATTGAATTGGAAAGTTTGAAGTCCTCAACCCTCTTCCTTAACATACCAATAGTTTGTTTGTTAGATAGTCGAAAACAATAAACAAACGTTATCTTTTGCGATTGGTCCTTTTTCGCGGTTTTTAAAGTTAGCAATTAATTAGAGATACATTTTGTATATTGTACTTCAATTTTGCTCAAAATCGACTATACTTCCTAAACTTAAAACTATCTATTAGAAAATTAATTTAAAAAAAAGAAATTAATTGTACAAATGAACAAAAGCGCGTCGGCCTAAAATGTTAAATGCTAGTAAATATAAATAGAAACGCAATAATATTTTTTTTTGTTTAATTGTCGACGCGCAAAGCGATTTTCTGCTGAAAAAAAGCAAGTGCGGTACTAATTATAACAAATAAAATAGGAAATGCTTTATAAAAATGTATTTTTCAATAACTGCAGGTTAACGATTTGTTCTGCTTCCACACTCTAGCTGCAGGCTATTGATCGATTCTGCTGAACACAAAATCAAAGAAAAAAACAGATCGCTTATCTTGAACTCGGATAAACAAAGCATCAGCTTCATCAAAAACTAAAAAATTGCAAAATTTCCAAAACGTGTGTCCGCCCTCAAAGCCGTTTTTGGTTTACACTCAAGACTCGGTTGTACTAAAAAGTTCCTACTTGTTACTCACTGCCTTTGAAAACCTCAAATTGCCCCTATTTTCCAAGAACCCACACAAAACCAACTCATTCTCATTTTGGAGAAACTCGTCCAAAATCTCCAACCCTTCTACATTCTGCTCCTCACGCTCTAAGGGCAATTTTCCCAATTGCAGCACTGAAAAGGGGCGCCAAAGTAGGGAATTTTGAGTAATTCTGCCAAAAATTGCTTACCCGCAATTTGAATGATTGAATTTTTCAGATAATCAACCATATTCCGGCTGTGTTCGGAAATAATGGAAAACTCACCATGATATTTGTATCTAAATTGTTTGTATGTGAATTCCATAGTAACAGAATAGGATACAATCAATTTTTTATGGGGATCAATTTTTATGGGGGCTGTCCATTGGAATAGTAGTAGTAAACATATTTATTTCTAAAAAAGGCTATCGACCTATCGGTCTTTATGCCCTTGTTTAATACATGTAGTCTTCATCTAAATAAAAAACAAATATGAAAATTCTCTTATTCTACGTTAACAATCTTATTAAATAAACTTTCCAATTCTAATGACAAGAAAAAATTATTTTATTGTCCCGTAGTCAGTTGCGTTTGTAAGTGTTCGAGTAGCGTTGATGTAGGGAAACGGAAGCGGGATTGTCTGGTTGGTCTTGTAAGACAAAGGGGATTCAGTATGGTCCAGTTGTAGGGGTTGTTTGTCCATTTTGTCTGTAGATGTATGAGTCTTTCCGAAATCTTTGTCATGTTTGTGCGTTCGTATAGTAGTTGGGTGGAGGGGTTGTGTAGTGGGTTTTGGGGGTGTCTTATTCGTGTTATTAGTCTTAGTGCAATTTGTTCTGTTGTTTGTATATAACGTTTTGTCCTTTCTGTTCCGTTGGTCATGAGTATGTCCATAGTCCAAGGGGGGTCTGCAGATCGCTTTGTATATTTTTGTCGCGGTGTTTGTGCTAATTCCTCTGTCTTTGTAGGTTTGTAGGAATTTAAGTCTGTGGTCAATTGTGATTCCAAGGTATTTTCGTCGTTTTTTGGTTGTGTCGTTTGGCCGTCTGCAGTTATTGTAGGGGAGTCAGCGTTGAGTCTGTGGTTTGTGAGCAGAAGTTGGTTTTTTGACGCGTTGGTGTTAGTCTCCATTTACAAAACCATGTCATTGTGTTGTTTGTTAGTATTTGGAGTCTTTGAGCTGCTCTCTCAGTAGTTTTGTCATGTACAATAAGTGCCGTGTCGTCTGCGTAGTTGTAATATGTATGCCGATCTGTCGATTTGATTTTTGTCTGGTAAGTTGTAATTGTATATGTCATGGCAGTATATATTGTAAGAGAAACGGTGAGAGCGGGGATCCTTGAGGGAGCCCTTGTTCAGGGGAAAAAGAAAATGACAGTGTTTTGTCAATTCGTACTTGTAGTTGTCTGTTTTCTAGTAAGTTCTTTATGGTGTGTAGTAGATATGTTGGTGTGTGTAGTTTGTATAGTTTGTATAGTAAGCCTCTATGCCAGACACTATGAAAAGCCTTGTTAATGTCCATTAACAGGCAAGCTGTCTTTCTGTCAGTTAGGTGGGTTGTTTGTATATTGTTAGTCAGAGTGAAGAGTGGGTGAATAGTCGAGTGCTGATGTTTGAATCCGAACTGATACGATGGTATGTACTTTCCGACCAGTTCTCCCCGTCGCTGCCTTATTATGTACTCAAAAACCTTGCTAAGTACTGGTACCAGTGTAATTTGTCTGTAATTGCTCGGTTGTGTATTGTCCAGTCCATTTTTGGTATAGGGATTATTAAGCCGTTTTTTCATGTTTTTGGAATTATGTTATTTCTGATGCAGTTGTTCAATTCAGTTAGGATCAGTTTCTTGAGTTAGGCTTTTCAGGAGTTTTGCCTTAATTTTATCCCTCCCGGTGCAGTGTTCTTGATGTCCGCTAGGGCTTCATCGTACTCTGTGTCTGTGATCAGTTTGTATGTATAGTTTGGTGAGCTGTTGAAATAGTTCAAGTACCAGTCGTTGATCAAGTTCCAGTTGTCATTGTCGAAGTTAGGGTTTGTCGATATGCTGAAGGCCCTTTGATAGTGTCTGGCGAACGCGTCAGCTTTCTCTTTGTCTGTGTACCGTTCTATTCCGTTTTCGTCAATTGTGTCAGTAGTGTTAGTTTTTTGTATTGCGCTAGTTTCTTAATTTTTCGCCAGTATGTTTTGCCTTTGTCTTTTTGTATTTCTTTACATGTTTCTAGCCATTTGTCTTGTCGGTATTGTCCAATCAAGGTTTCAATGTTTCTGTTGAGTTGGTTCAGTGTCTTTTTTAGATCGTTATTTTGAGTGTTTGTATATAGTCTGTACAGTTCTCTCTTTTGTTTTATGAGTCTCAGTATGAATTTGGGTAGTGTATGTCGGTAGAAAGAATTTTTTATTTCCGGGCTAAATTTTCCTATGGCTAGTGAAAGTTGTTGTTGTATGGTTTCTATTGAAATGTGCTGTGCTTGCGATTGAATGTAGTCATGTATATGTTGTTTCACTTTGTCTATGTCAGTCTTTGTTAGGTTTAACTTTTTCTCTATAGGAGGTGTACTGGAGGTAGGTTGCGTATGTTGTAAGTCTATGTTAAACGTAATAGCCAGGTGGTCGGATCCAAGTTCGTTGGTTAAGTTTATGTTGTTGATGGTGTTTGTTAAGTTTCTTGTGTGCAGTAGAACGTCTGGTGTTGAGTCTGGGTTTGCGGGCATCAGAAAAGTTGGTGGGTCATTGGAATAATTCATCAATAAAATCTGGTTATATGAACATGTATTTATTACAATATGTACATACATCTATCTGCTACAATGTCTTATTCTCTTAGTCGCCGCCGTACAATACATTTATCTGCTATTGTAATCTGCAAATTGTTTTAATACTGCAAAGGTTAGCCCTTTTCAATCGTTTAAAAATGGTCAATGCGCTAAATGTGAGTAAAAAGAAACCGCGCTCAGCTTGTGGGTCTAAACTGTTAGTCTCCCTTTCTATGAAATTTAATTCATTTGTTCAATAAATTTACTGTTTTAAACTATTGAAAATGCTCCTTGCCGCGACTCCTACTGTTAACGTATAGATAATCGGCACAACATGAGATGAAAAAAAAACTAGTCAAGTCTACATCAACAATTGAAAATCGCTTCTTAAACTAATAAACAAGAAAATTACAACCTTAGGCCTTCCTAAAATGTATTTATTAAACCTATAACAACTAGCTTTTTTCAAACAGTTTCAAACTTAAATGGTCGAATACATCGGGTGTCTTTTCGCTGAAGTTTACTTGGAATAAAGGTTTCAAACTGGGTTTTCCCCAGTTTGCTCAGAAAGCCAACATTTGAATATTTCCATGTTTAGCTTCGACGTAGGACACCCTGTAGAGAGAAAGAGTTTTCGTCCAAATTAAGTTCTGGAATTACAGCAGTTTCACATTGTAAACATAATGGTTTTCTAAATTTCAACAAGATCCAAGATACATTTCAGGGCAAAAGAAAACCCTTGATATTTTGGAACAATTTTCTATATCAGAACATATTGCAATAATATATATACGATTTTCCGTTATACCAGTAATGCTATTTACTCAATATTTTGTAGTGTAATACTAAATCCGAGGAGTACTTCCACATGTAGTGTTTAACAGTGCGGAGATCCATGGAAAGATCCACAGGCTGAAAACGAAAAATGTCTATTATCTAAAAAATCTCGACCAGACATGCAATTTTTCGAATTCTAAGAGTTATTGATTGTAATTGTATTGGCATAGAGGCTTACTATACAAACTACATATACATATCTACTACACACCATAAAGAACTTACTAGAAACAGACAATTACAAGTACGAATTGACAAAACACTGTCATTTTCTTTTTCCCCTGAACAAGGGCTCCCTCAAGGATCCCCGCTCTCACCGTTTCTCTAAAATATATACTGCCATGACATATACATTTACAACTTAATAGACAAAATCAAATCGACAGATCGGCATACATATTACAATACGCAGACAACACGGCACTTATTGTACATGACAAAACTACTGAGAGAGCAGCTCAAAGACTCCAAACACTAACAAACAACACAATGACATGGTTTTATAAATGGAGACTAACACCAAATGCGTCAAAAAAACCAACTTCTGCTCACAAACCACAGACTCAACGCTGACTCCCCTACAATAACTGCAGACGGCCAAACGACACATCCAAAAAAACGACGTAAAATACCTTGGAATCACAATTGACCACAAACTTAAATTCACTAAACACATACGAAAACATCAGGGACAGAAACAATAAAGAGAACAAAACACTTCCGATCACTAACCTACAAAGACAGAGGAATTAGCACAAACACCGCCACCAAAATATATAAAGCTATTTGTAGACCCTTGCTAGACTATGGACATATACTCATGACCAACGGAACAGAAAGGACAAAACGTTATATACAAACAACAGAACAAATTGCACTAAGACTAATAACACGAATAAGACACCCCAAAACCCACTACACAACCCCTCCAGCCAACTACTATACGAACGCACAAACATGACAAAGATTTCGGAAAGACTCATACATCTACAGACAAAATGGACCAACAACCCCTACAACTGGACCATACTGAATCCCCTTTGTCTTACAAGACCGAACCAGACAATCCCGCTTCCGTTTCCCTACATCAACGCTACTCGAACGATTACAATCGTAACTGACTACTGGACAATAAATCTACGATCTCTGTTTGTCAGAATTAAATTTATAAAATTGTTAACCTAGAATAAGATAATTTTTACCTTTATGTGTTTAGATTAAGACTGCATGTACTAAACAAGGGCTGAAAGACCGATAGGTCGATAGCCTTTTCTTAGAAATAAAGATGTTTACTACTACTACTACAGATTGTAAATGGGCAAAAGAAAGAATTTGGGTCATTGCTTCACTTTAAACACAAACAACCACCCATTTAAAACATTGACTGGTTTTACCTGATCAGAGCAAAGCAAGAGAATTTGGTCAACTGTGTATCCGCTGTTGAACTGATTCTGAGCATCGCCTTCGCCTCCAGGGGACGAAATTGTGCCTTCCCCTAGCAGCTTTTCTAGTACATGTTCAGCCACCTTTCGACACTGGATGAAATCATTTGCCACCAATCTATCAGTCTGTAAGAAAAAGGAAAATTGATTTAACAGCTAACGATATTTTTGGGCTCACGCCGTTTTACCTTTTTCAGTCGATCGGGTTTCAGTAAATTAGCAGGTACACACGAGTGGGGTTTCAAGTAGAATTGCACTTTTGTGAATTTAGTAGTACAATTATCCTCGATATTGGAAATAACCCAAGCTGGCACAGTTTCATTCAGCAAGGCGGTTTCCGTTTCTCCGGGAGTATCTCCAACTAAAACTCTGTAAAGAGTTCTGCCACCTATTTCACTGGAAAATTTTACATTATTAATAAAAACTTCGCATGGCATGTATTTGAAAGTCCTTACCTTAGAATTAAAGGAATGTATTTTGGAACAGTGAAGTGAAGTCGGCTCTCCTGATCGGGCTGCAACCCTCGATAATGCTCAAACAAGGCATGCAGAAGCAACTTTCCATAATTCACTTTGTGATCTGGCTCCGGATGGTCAATTCCAGCATCTTTGGCTGAAACCCACGCAGCAAAACAGTCGACTTCGTCTTGCCCCAAATGAACCGTCAACATCTAAATAACACTTTGACGAATGCAACGCTTGATTGAATTGATGAGTTAAACTCACCCCTGTTTTCAGATCAGTGGTAAACCAATTGGGAACATATAGCAACTTTCCCGGAATTCCTCGTATTGATTTCGTTCTGGTAGTTGACTGGGCCTAAACTTTCCACCTTGATGGCCTGCAATAACAGATAAATTCTTATTTATTTTGCGCCTTATAGGCAAAAATCGCATACCCGTAGCACGTCGTATAAGAAAACATTCCCACTGGAATCCTTAGTCAGAATGTGTCTTTTGTCGTTCAAAATGGTCGCTTTCACAATCGAAGCGTCACCAGGTATAACAGAAATGGGTTGTCGTGAAAGGGGAATTTCGTCACTAAAATGTTTCTCACTTGGCAATTTCCAGCATCGAACCGTTGAATCTGATGTCGACACCTATTGATAATTATTGTTGCAATTAATTTTATTGTTCGAAAGCATCGTTTTCTCATATTTACCCAAATGCCTTGCTGATCAGCTGTAAAGCACATTTTTAACACGGGAGCCTCCTCAGTGCAAACCAAGACAGAATTCTGGACGTTTTTCAGATCAGTCATTATGACCTGGAACCGAAAATATGTAGGGAAATTAAAGCTGAAATATGGTGCTTGATTGCTCACTTTTTTATCCCGTCCGCCAGATATTAAATAAGAAAAATTTTCTGTTGCTAAGAGCGCCCAAACTGCCTCTGTATGGAGCAATATTGTTTGTATGCATCTAAAAGCAAATTATTTATTTTCCTGCTTCGAAAGTCAAAAAAAAACTACCTTTGTTGTCCAATGTTCCAAATTTTAATCGAACCATCACTGCTTCCTGAAATACACTGCGTTCCATCTCTTGATACCACCAAAGCCTTCACAGTCTCAGTGTGACCTGAAAAAGGCAATAAAAACTTTAGGCAAGGGGACGTGATTTTGTTGATCGCCGTTTACCTTTAAGTTTGCATAGTTTTACACATGATCGCGGGTCCCATAATCTCAAAGCCTTCTCAGTGGATCCGCTCACAACGAGACTTCCAGGCGGATTCATAGCCAAGCTGTATATAGACTCTTTACTACCCATTAAACTTGACGCTGAAAATTCCAAAAAGAAACTCTGTAAAGTATCTAAAGTACTACTCACTTGTAACCGTATTATTGGAGGCAGTCAGTGCTGTAAGAGTATTAATATCCCATAAATAAATTGACTTATCAAAACCAGCCGAAGCCACCAGTTCTCTATCTTTGGCATAGGCCAAAGCCTTAACATAGTCTTTGTGAGTTCGAAGCGTCGACATACAGAAGCCTTTATAGGCATTCCAGACCTTCACTGTGGTGTCCGAACTCGCAGAAATCACTAAATATTGCTCTGATTAGAAAAATGATGTCGACTTAAGGCGATAGTACTCACAGTGTCGTCCTCCACAGCACAAAACAATATCATTCACCCAATCGGTGTGATGTTCCATGCCATGAATAAACTTTTCATGTTCGTGAACTCTAATGATTGAGTCTCTACCCGCCGAATAGAGACGATCCAGCTGAGGGTCAAACTGAAGAGCGTTCACTCCAGATCTGTGTTTCTTCTCATCTGCTTCACATATCACCATAGACACCTGAAGAAAGTAAAAATTGCAGAAGCGTACTTACAGTGTCTGAATTAGTTATTTTCGAGTTATTGGAAACATGTGGAAAAACATCAGCTGCTTTACTGTACAAATAGGGTTTAAATTGTGCCAAGTAGGTCGAAATAACCTAGTCATTTCGCTTGTGAATTTAAAAAGATTCCTAATTTTTTCCTGAGATACTGTTTAGTCTACATACAAATGACTATTACTACCACATAAAAACAGTTATATTTAAGCTGCAGCTTTTAAATTTACACTTTAGTAAGTGTTGTTATAAAAATCAATACCTGTATTTTCTTCCGGTTGTTCTGGGTCTTGATGCTGGCCATTTTACGCCGCAGTTACTGCTATATAAAGGCCAAACTCCAAGCTACTGGCTTATATAAACGATACGATTCTGCATTGTTACTAAACGAACAAACATGAAAACAAAAATCACTTTCAATAAAACCACTCACATTTCTTGTTTATGTTTATGTCATTAATTAAGACAGGAACGTGGACGTGTCGGTGCATTGTTGCCTGGTTGTCTCGAAAATATTGTGAAGATTGCTTGTTATGAGCATTCTGCGCTCTCCACCGGATTCTCTCAAGCCAAGAAATAGTAACTGGAAATTAATCAAAAGGAAAAAAATTGTCAGATGGCAATTTTTTTGCAAAAAGAAAACAAATTCAAAAGAAATTAGTCAACTTTTGATTAATTATGCAAAGCGCGACAACGCCGTTTTGGTCTTCTCTATATGGCCGATATAGAGAAAAAAAAAAGAGCCCAATAAGTTTGTATAATTTTTTAAGCACATATTTATATCAAGAACCCGAACCGAAACGAAATTACTGCTCCGTTTCAGTTTCGGACCAAGGCAAAATTTAAAACTTCGGTTCCGTTACGGTTCCGGTTTAGAAAATAATTTCCAATTCGGTTCCGTTCCAGTTCCTGTTTTTTTTTCGGTTCGATCGGTAAAATCGATAATAAAACGAGGACGAAGATAAAGGCTACTCTAATTAGGAATCTCACGACCTTTTTCCTTTACTTGTTGTATTATACAAGATAAAAGATGAGCAAACCATCCACTCGCTTCATACGTACTTCGGCTGGTTGTATGGTAGGGGGTAGGAGGACTAGCAACCCCAGACAATTTTAGATACGAAAAATTACTTTAATCGTTGTATTTTTGAAAAGTAATTTGTTAATGAATTTCTGGCTTTAGCGCGTTTTCTTCTTTCACTCTTATTTCCGTTTAAAGATTGTTCTTCCTGGTTCATGTCTTCACACTCTTCACCATCTTTGAGGAGTGCTTTTGTCCAAAATTCCAATTTCAAATGTTTCGTTGTTGGTGATCGAAGAACTAAAATAATTCAACTTAAAAATATTAAAAATAGTGTATAAACGTACGGTGTTTGTTCTTTACGATTGAAAAGTCGGTTTGGTCCTCACAACATAATTGTTCCTCTAAAAATTTTTCTTTAATATTTGACCTCGAAGGCGGGCAACCAAAATTTGAGTCCTGCGAAAAACCTCTCAACACTAACTTGAGTTGCCGGTACGCTTAACAATACTTGAGCAAGCATGTATAACTCGGGATTAAGCCTCATTCTTTTTCTTCCAGAAATCAAAAATCGTTTCATTTTTTCCGTAAGCGAATGCGGCTTTGTTCCACTTTGTAGGAATTTAAAATATTTCAATTTTGTTAAGGGCTACAAATGAACCTTGTGAAGAAAATTCGTGCTGATTAATTCCTTTTAAAAATTTTTGCTCTGAATCTTTATGTCTTCAAAAGGCTTCCATTTCATCCATTGATGAAGAACTAGATGATTCGGTTTCCATATCGTGTTGGTCAGGGTCAGATTTAGAATTAGAAAATTGCACTCTTTTAAGAACATCAGTCCAGTCCATAACGACTTTAAATGTGCTTTTGCTTTTTCTACTTGATTGTCGTCTAAAACTACCTTATAACAAAAAATTGTTATTTTGTGATTTACACAAGATCTTGTCATTAGGGACTAGCCGCAAAGAATAGCGCTTATATTTTCTCCTTTTCAGGACGTCGCGGCGCCGACTATTAAAACGATTGTAAGAACTAACTAAGAAGTGCCGACCCTTTGTTGGCACATTAACAGTGACACTGCGGCTCACCAGAGCATAGAAACGTATTTTTATATTCATTTGCAGGAGAGTAAATGATTATTTTCATTTGCTTGTAAAATTTACAGTAATTTCTTTCAAACGCTACAAGCAGAACCGAAAAAAAAACCGAAATAAAATATTGCGGTTCCGGTTCAGCACCGAACAATGTCTTAATATAAAATATGGGTTCTGTTTTGGTTCCGGTCCAAAAAAAAAGAAACGGTAGCGTTCCAGGTTTGGGTCCATATCGGTTCCGGTCCGGGTCCCTGATTTATATACAAAACCATACAAATTAAACCACCATATACGTTCATATGTATTTATTTTACGAAAGTAAAGCACATACAAAAGAGCATTTGAATAATTTATATAAATAGCTCGCACTGTGCGAATAAATAGGCCTATATATGAAGACGACACTTATATAACTACATACAACAGTCTAGTAAATATAGATTAACATACAGGGTGAATTTTCAAATCAGCTGCTATATCTCAAGAATGAAAAACCATCCCAATTAATGCACTTTATTAAAATGATGCATTTACCCCCTATTATCGAGCCAACCAACATTGTAATGAAAAAAATCTGCTTTTTACCCAATAAAAAGTCTCTAAAAGTTCTTTGCATCCATATTCATAAAAGGTATTTTTGAGGCAATGGCAAGCTTTTACAATGTCACCCTGTATATGACATAGCTTTAAGGGGACTTTAAAGATATAAGCGACTACAAACAAGAAATTATTATATTTTATATTAAATGTACTCATATTACTACTACTAAGTGCAATTGCATAATAATCCATTGTTATTTTGTAATTTAGGCAAAAGCAAAAATCTAGTTTTCCTCAACATCTACAAAAGGATCCAGAATGGAAATTGTAACTTATAATTTTGTTGAAAAAATAATTTTTATGCAGGTAGATTTTATGATCGTTAAAATCCAAAACCCATTTTTATTGAATTTTATGATGATTTACTGACGAGCAAAGTACCAGGTTGTTCATAAATTATTCAATTCGAATTAGGGTATTTTGAGTGCCATTTTTCGTGAATATAGATTATGAAGCACAGCATTTATAAAAGAAATATATTATCTAATCATGTTCCACTGTTCGCTAAATGCAAATTAGCAGTTTCCTCATCGATTATTCCAACGAGTTTCAAGTTTTCAACGGCGTCGTCATTGGGCAAGGAAACATTTTGAGTATTAGTCGATAAAGTCCTACTTCTGCGAAACTCCTTGTCGGACTGATCCACCAAAGAATTATATTGCGAAACACTTCTTTTTGTACTTCGCCATTCAGCAGACAGTAGACCAAGGCAGCAAATAATCCCTGCATAAAACCCATGAGAATGCGCTCGTTTTTTTCTTAAACATGAAAACTTACTTGAAAGGACGTAAAGGTCTGATCGAAAAACATCCAGATCATCTCCAACGAGTTGCTTCGCTGGAGATGAAAAAGAATCTTAGTGCCAAAGAAATGGTATAAGGAAAGCCGTAGAGTGGTATAAGGATTAGGGTGGACTTCAAAAGCTTCCTGCAATCAAAAAAGTGTTTTAAAGTTTCCTCATTTTGAGATTGAAATTTTCTTGAAACCTGAACTGTTTGAGTAAATATGTGAAAAAAAAACAACTTACCTGCATTTGGTTGTGTTTGTGATTGGTAAAGGTAGAAGTAAAGTGAAGTTTCATTATCAGCACCCTCATGATTATGGTGAATAAGACGAAGTTTAACCTGCAAGCAGGAGAGTAAGTATAATTAATTAGAATATTCATAAAAATCAAATTCAAAAAACCAGTTTTGTTTCTTTGAGTTTCGTCTTCAAGCAGAAGAATTTTTTTATCTTCTTTTCTCTGAATTAAAAAGTTAATCCAAAACTTACAATCACGGTTATTCCAGTAGGTACTTCCAAGAACAAAAGAATATACTCGTTTTCGATTTTGGTCCAGCAGGTAAACGTTCTCGAATAAAATCTTCAAAACTATCCAAGGGACTATAAAAAGCACAGGAATAGCTACAACAAACTGATAAATTTCGAACTAAACGTGAATAAACTCCGTAGTATTACCCCATCCCAAAACGCAATAGATCGTCGTTTCCATGGCTCTCGGAAAACAAGTTCAAGAAGATCAGATTGTGCAGATACAGTCCTTCCATTAACATGAAAGTGAAGTTGCATGTTGTTACGTAAAACTGTATGCTTGTGAATAATTTACACATCCAAGCCTAGAAAAACTATTTTGTTAATTTATATTTATATGTGGAGCGATACAACTCTGAAGATGCCAACCCCGCGTGCTTGCGAAACGTCAGGGAAGAATTTATTATTAACACCAAACGCGAAAAATCTCACCAGTTTTCAGAAGCGCACTGTGTTTGTTTTAGGATTTGTTGCAGGAAATTTATATGCGTTTATTGCTTGTTACAAGTTTACTGTTTTAAAGTGATTATAGTTCGCGTTTGAACCAAAAAAATGTTTTGTTATTTTAAAATATTATTTTTCCTGACTGTACTTTAATTCATTCCAATGTATTCCTGAGTTTTCAGTCAATTTTATTGTCACTAATTATGGTGTTATGTGATGAGGACGGGACGAAACGCAGGGCTCATCACATAACACCATAATTAGTGACAATAAATTGACTGAAAACCCAGGAATACATTGGAAAAAGTTATTTTAAAACTAAATTATTTCAAAAAATTCCTGGGTTTCAGTCAATTTATTGTTTATTATTTAAAATGTTACAAACACGTTTCGGTGTCTTTCTCCACCATCATCAGTTTGTGTGTATAGTTGTTTCTACCTTCACATTTGACTGGTTATTAACATACATAAAGATAACATACATTAAAACGATATAATAACATAAAGTTAACATACATAAAGATAACCAGTCAAATGTGAAGGTAGAAACAACTAGACACACAAACTGATGATGATGGAGAAAGACACCGAAACGTATTTGTAACATAAATAAGTTTAATAGTTTAAATACTAAACATAAAATTGACTGAAACCCAGGAATTTTTTGAATAACTTTAATTTATTTCAGTGTAGTATTTCAGTAGTAGTAGTCAGTATTTTATACAGTCAGGAAAATATACACAACAATTTAAAAAAAGAAATAAATTGAACTGGTAAGAAATAGTTTTTTTTTCTCATTGTGAAGCCGCAAGAAAACGCACCCTTAGGGTCGTATAGATTTTTTTCGATGATTTTCAGGAAAAGAAAACATTGAGAAAGACCAGTTTTTACTTTAATATTTCGACTTTATAATGCTATTAATTTTAATAAATATAGCAAAAACATACGGTGTTGTAAACCTATGTAAAAAGGTGCCATCTTTCTGACCCAATTTCGACTCAGCATTTATTGAATGGGAATTATCTTAGAAATATTGGAAATTCAGTTTTCTCGATTAATTTAATTTAAAATTAGAACACCGGTGATAAACCTATATCGTCTTAAAAACGGATTTCTAAGTAAATCGGTTAAAGAGAACTGAAACTTCAAAAACACACCAGCGAAAGAAATTTGGCATCGTTTGGCAAACATTTCTCAACATTTTTCCAAAGATTGTACTAAAATGAAAATTTCCTCATTTTTACAATCGATTTCTTTCTACAAAATTGTGGTAAAACTGTCTTTCTCTGTGAACCAACTGGTTCAAAAATTGATAGTCAAAAGCGAGTACTATTTCAAAAAAATTTCAAAAACTGAATCATGAACCAGCGAAAACCAAAGCTTTTTCATTTAAAAACGCGATTTTGCTCTACAAAATGTTAAAAAAACTGGGTTTCTCGTCGACCAGTTTGGGAGAAATGCCTGTTTAAACAAAACGAGCGAACGAAATTCTGGGACAGTTGCAACATCTCGTTCAAAAAATTCCCCAAAAGTGACTACGCAAGTTTTAGAAATGAAACTTTTTCGTTAGTAAAATGAGTCTTCCGTTAAAAAGTCGTACAAAATTTGAACCTCTAGATGTTCCAGTTAGTGAGAAATGTGCATGTGAAAACGGGCCATCCCAACGTGATATTCCTTTTTTGCGTAGAGAAATCATTAGTAGTAGTAGTAAACATCTTATTTCTAAAAAAAAGGCTATCGACCTATCGGTCTTTCTGCCCTTGTTTAATACATGTAGTCTTAGTCCAAACAAAAAACAAAGATGAAAATCTCTTATTCTATGTTAATAATCTTATTAAATAAACTTTCCTATTCTAATGACAAGAAAAAATTATTTTATTGTCCAGTAGTCAGTTGCGTTTGTAAGTGTTCGAGTAGCGTTGATATAGGGAAACGGAAGCGGGATTGTCTGGTTGGTCTTGTAAGGCAAGGGGATTCAGTATGGTCCAGTTGTAGGGGTTGTTTGTCCATTTTGTCTGTAGGTGTATGAGTCTTTCCGAAATCTTTGTCATGTTTGTGCGTTCGTATAGTAGTTGGATGGGGGGGTTGGTAGTGAGTTTTGGGGGGTGTCTTATT